>CM061131.1:24172619-24246467 GCA_030789695.1 Scilla litardierei | reverse complement strand
CCGTGGATGCCTCCGGGGGTCCGACACCCGCCTACCTCAGGCTCGTTCGGTTGTGGAGGTGCCACAGGCGCTGGCTGGGCTGGCTCCACGGCCCTCGCCACGCTGGGGGTGTGGCTGACCCGGCGTTCCCGGCTCCTCCGACGGGAGCTTCCGCTTCGCCGTGATCGGTCCCTCGAGTGGTGCCGATCGCTTCTTCTGCGGTGGGGTGATCGTGGCCGACGAGACGACACGGTCACCGATTCGTCCCCCGTGCATTCGGTTCCCCTCTGGCTCCTTTCACGATAAGGGGAGGAGGCGCGTGATCTCGCCTGGTGGAAGCCGGGTAGTGTGAACCGACGCTCCGTGTTTGGTCTTCGGTTTCCGTGGTCATCGACCACAGCGGACCGTAGGAGCGGGGCCCCCCTCCCAACGATGGCCGTCGCCCAACACGTCTCCGTTGGCTGGCGCGGCGCCGATGAGCTGCTGTACCGTCGCGACCAACGTCTGGATGCTCGCGTTGGTCTCTTGGGCCAGGGCGCGGAGCTGCCCCTGCATGGCTAGCTCAGACCCGCCAGTCTCTTCGGCTGAGGGGGCGGGGTGATTGCCGTCGGGTGCGCCCTCAAGGTTGCTGTTGGGTGCGCCATTCCCCTCCTCCGGGATGGGGGGCATGCATCTCTTCCCGTTGCAGGCGCGTGCCATTGCAAGTGCGGTTTGTTTCTTCGTGGGACAGTTTGTTCCCACAGACGGCGCCAGATGTTTCAGAGTGTTTTCTCACTACAGAAGCGTTGACCGTGGTCTGCCCGGTCAACGTGGTCAAGGGGCTGGTTCGAGTCCCTTGGGTGCGTCGAGCACGTGTAGACGCGACTCGAATCGGTGATGCAGACGACGTGGAACACGTCAGCTGGGCCGGGTCTGGATCCTCGGCCTCAAGGGGGCTGAGGGGAAGCCTCGGCCCGGTGTGAGATGCTCGGCCTCAGACAGTCAGACGACGAGGGAAAGCCTCGGGGCCTTGTCTTGATGCGTGGCCGGCGGAGCGGAGGGGAAGCCTCGGCTCGGATGGATGCGCTCGGCCTCGGTCGGTCGGACGACGAGGGGTAGCCTCGGACGTCTCGCTTGATGCGCGGCCGGCGTGGAGCGGAGGGGAAGCCTCGGCTCGTGGATCTGACGTCCTCCTGAACAGACGAGAACACTCGTCAGGGAGGCCGGACCTTGGTTCCGGCCAAATCCCCTCCGATGCCTAAGTCAGATGACGATCTGAAGGAGGAGGCTCGGCGGGGACGGTTCGACTCGTGAGGAGATCGGAACGACGTCCTCCGGCGCGAGCGGGGGGAAGGAGATGAAGTGGGGGAAGTAGGTCGTTGATGGAGTACCTTAGGTTTTGTTACCTGAGATGCGGTCCTTTGTCCAGTCGTCCTTCTAGCCCTTTTATAGGCCTCTCGTCGTGATTGCCCACGACTCACGTCCCTCGTCCGCCCCCAATCGTGCCCCCTCAATCCGCCTCCCCATCGCCGCTCCCTGCGCCATCCCAGCACCTCCCCATAACGGCCATTAAGTGGTAGCGGGTCTGGGGGAACGGTTATCGCTGGAGTGGGCGAGTGACTTGCGCGTTGTCGGGGCCGGGTCGGATCGATGTTCGGGGGTCCTCTAGGGGGCCTTGTCGGGCGGGCCAGATCTCGCAGATGGGCTTCTGATCGGTAGTCGGGTTTCTGGGCTCGTGTCTTTCGGGCTTCGTTTGGTGGGCTTGGACCCCCCCATGATTTCGCGTAGTAGGCTGCGCCTTTGGGCCCATGCTGTTGGGCCTCCACAAAATAGACGTATCACCTCTAAAAATTAATACCAAGCTGGCTGAGGGGATCAGACTTTTCCATGGCTGCTCGAAGAAATCCCTCGCTCCGTCGCCTCGATCCCTTCGGCTCCTCCCGCATTCTGTCCGCCCTCGCCACCGTCAACCTGCCCTTTGCGAGCCTCGCGTTCGTGCATTCCCATAATCCCTCTCCCTTCGCCTACAACTCCCTCATCCGGGCCCACTCCAGCCCTTCACTCATTTTATCATCTTCCGCCGCATGCTTCGCTCTGGCTTTCGCGCCGACCACTTCACCTTCCCTTCCCTCCTCCGCTCCCCCTCCCCCTCCGCCGGCCCCGCCATCCACTCTATTTCCCTCCTATGCGGCCTCTCGCACGACCCGCATGTTGCCACCTTGTTGCACCACTCATATGGCTTCTCTGGCCAACTGCGCTTCGCCCGCAAGGTGTTTGACGAAATGCCCAGGAGGACCATTGTCACGTGGAATGCCATCGTCTCCTGCTTCGCGAAGCACGATTCTCATCGGGAAGATGGCTTGCACTTGTTCGGAGAGATGCTTTGCTCTTCCTGCGATGATGTGAGGCCGACTGCGGACACGTTTATCGGTGTGCTCTCGTGCTGCGCGGGACTTGGCATGCTAGGCCAAGGGCAGAGAACCCATGCGCTGGCAATGCGGCATATGGGTTGCTTATCCACAGAGCTGGGCACGTCATTGATACACATGTATAACAAGTGCGGTAAGTTGGAAATCGGGAGGAGGGTGTTTGGAACAATTTCTTTGTTCAATTCCTCCTCCTTCTTTTTTTGATGTAATGGGTTTTTATTTTCTTTTGGATCTTGATTTGCTGTGTGTAGTGTAAGCATTGACGTTGGACAGCCTTCAGAGGTTATGTTCTTCACTTGAGCCACTCCTTCGAAAAATTGTAAGTCACTGTTTTTTTTAATTTCCTTAATAACCGTGATGTTTATGCGAGACCCATTAATGGAAAATATATGAGATTCTCAATTTGGATTGTTGGGTCATCGAAAGTTTCAATTTTTAGCTCGAAAGGAGGATAAAGGGAGGATTTTCACTAGGGTTTGTACATGGAAGCAACATTTAACTGTGTCAAAGCAACACCAACAAGTTCATTTCTTCATGCCCTTTTTGATCATTTTGACTAAGACAGAGATTGGAAATTATGCTTGGCATTTTATTTTGACATAAAAAAGAGATTGTAAAAAAGAGATTATGCTTGCTTCATTTTTAATAAGCAAGCTCAAGTTCACTTGCAATCTACTGGGCGGTGGCATAAAAAAGAGATTGGCAATTATGATTGCTTCACTATAGACCATGTTAAATAGTTCAACCTTTTGCCTTTGCCATTTTGTTGCACAGCATATGTCTGCAACTGTTTATAGCTGGGCCAGGTCTTAATGGCTATATTCTTTTCCACGGAGTTCTTTGTGACTGTTGTAAAAAAAATAGGAACACAACCCCGGTCTGATATATCCATGTTCACAGTTGTATTTTGGCTGTTGTTTCTCAAAGATTGTTGTTTACTAAGTTAATAAATTGCTAAATGATAAAATGCCTGAAGCCTTGTTATGGATGTTTGGTTTGTATCAAACTGGGGAGATCTGTTTCTTGGCTCATTATTTTAGAAGATGGTTGCCTGTGGTTGCTTATTGAAAGGATACAGAAGTTGCTACTTTGATTCATTTGTACAAGTAACAGTAGCAGCATAAATTTAGACATTCCTCTCTCTTTTTAAAAAAAAACGGCAAATTGTGCATATGTCCTCTATGATTATATGAAAACTTATCAATTGTGTTTTACTTGCAATTTAGGGCAATGTTTCATATGGTTTCATTTTCTACTTGAGATAATAAGCATATGCAATTGATTTGTCTAAGATCCTCTTTAATATGTTTATAAGATTCTGGTAGCTTAAAGAGAACTTATTTAACCATAGGCAACCATCCTCTACCCCCAATAGGGTAGAGTTCTTCGTTCAATATTTCTGAACGTTAATATGAGATTCAATATTTCTCCGTTCATAAAGTAATTTTTCTTTCAATTGAATCTATCTTTACTCTTTCAATTGAATTTTTCTTCTTATGCTCATATGTGATTTTTAAGTGTGCAAGTAGATTTCATATTTTTTCAATTCTGGGTGCCAAGTATTAATGAAAATCAAACGGATTACTTTTTTTCACGGTTTCTCATTTTTGAAGGATTCATCAGTAGGTGGAGTAACAGAGATTTAGAGACAAAGAGGAGCAGCTCGTATGCATCCCAGCCAGCAGCACTACCACCCAAGAAGCCTCGGTTCGAGTCGCGCTCTTCGTTCACCCCCTTAAAGGCATATACACTACTCTCTTTTTTAATCATGTAAAATTATTTTGGCAATATATCGGTTTTGCTATCTATCCCGAATTGATTCTTTCTTATGACTTGTGAGTTTCCATAGTGACATGTACATGCACTAAATTGTACATCCCTTATTGTTTGCAGAGGAGATCATGCTGGTTCAAGGATTGCAAATCTCTATACCTTGAGAATTAAACTGGGTTTGTTTCTGAGCGAGGGAATGCATTGTTCATTGGTTCAAAGTACATACGGCAGGTAATTGAGAGTACTTCTCGGGGCAGGTACATGATACAGGTCTGAGCTACATACATATATGTAGCCATAAAATCGAAAGCCTTTCTTGTGTTGCTGCTGATACAATCGTGGGATCAAAGCGTATGCACCATGGTTTCAGATACATTGGAAATTTTGCTAGTTTCTTTGTTAGATCTGGAATAAAGAGGCGGGACCCGTGAGTGGGTGCACGCGCAAGGGAGGCCGCCTCTCCTTAGGGGCATTTTCGACTTCTCTTTGATTTATTATAATTGAGTGGCAAACTTGTAATTATGGAGGAGGGTTTTATTCTTAAGTTAGGGCTAGCCGTCATTTTAGGGCATGCTTGATTATCGAATTGTTTGGAGAGAGCTCTTAGGTAGATCTTAGGAGAGTGTGGACGTCCTCTCTTTAGGTGTCTTATGAGGGTGGTTGCCCCTTTTAATTGTAACCAAAAATTATCTTTTTATCGATATTCCATCAATATATTTTCAGATCTAGTTAGTTTTTATCATTTTGGTATCAGAGCGACTATGATACATGGCGGCGTCAACAAGGAGTAAGGATCGAAGCGAGGCGGAGGAGAAGAATCACGTGGAGATCGAGGAGGTGAAGAAAACTGTGGCGGCGAATAGCGAGGCTATCACTAATTTAACGAAGGTTGTGGGGGAGATCTCAGCGAATCAAGACAAAACGGTGGAAGCCGTTGCTCAGAAGGCTTTTCAATTTGCGATTTTCAACCAGAAGATTGGATTCGACGGTGCAAACCCTAGTTCTTCCAAAAGGCCCCACCTTTGGAGAAAGGAAAGGAAAAGATGGAGTCTTTCACGAAGGGAAAAGATGGAGTCTTTTACAAGACGGGGTCTGTCACGGACGAGGACTTCGAGGATGAGGAGGTGGAAGGCTTGTGGGGGGAACGAGAGGACCGGAGAAACTCACCGGCACCAAGAGGGAGGCGGTCGAACTCCCAGATCCAGCCTGTGGTTCGGCCGCTGCCAAACAAGGGCGGGGGGGCCTCGCCCCGCCCTCGGCGACCTCCGGCAGGGCCGGCTGAACCATGTCGGCCATCGGCAGGGTTAGTCGACCCCGCCAGACCATCAGGAGGCACAACCGGGCCTTCGGCAGCCTCGGCGAGGCTTACCGGAGGACCAGTAGGGCAGGGCGGCCCCCTGGCAGCCGCCAGGGGGAGCGGCAAGCGCGACAGGGTGCCTGGGGGCCCTTCGGATTTCTCGGGCAGCGGCAAGGGCTTGGGGGCACTTTCAAGGCAGATTTGAGCTCTTTGGCTTTCCTGGACAGCGGCAAGGCCCTGAGGATCACTTCCAGGGCAGGTCTGAGTTTTTTGGACCCGACAAGGAGAGGTTCCTTGTTACGGAGATGGAGGAGGGGCAGAAACCATTATGACGACGGCGTGGAGCCTATGGGGGTGAGTTTGGCGCTGGTGCAGGTTGGAATGACTACGAGGGCAGGGGTGGAGGTCTCCGAGGGGACTATGGTGGCCGCGGAGGAGGGCCACCGAGAGGTTATGAGACCTAGGACGAGAAATGGAAGCACTATTACTAGCCTTGTCGCACAGAGGGAAGACCAGACCAGGGTCATTTTGCGGGAGACGGGAGGGTACGGAAGCTGAAGATGCCCCTATTCAACGGGGAGGATCTGCATGCCTGACTTTTTTCGACTGAGAGATGTTTCAATGCGTATCACATGACGGAGGCCCAGAAGTTAGAGGCAGCAGCCATTTGTATGGAGGGGAGAGCCTTGGTGTGGTATCAGTGGAAGGAGAGTAGACAACACTTTCGCTGTTGGAAAGAGCTTAAGGATCTCATTTTGGAGAAGTTTCGGGATCCCCACCTGGGAAACCTTCACGAGCAGTTGTTTGTCCTCAGATTGGAGGGGCCAGTGAGGGACTACATCAAGAAGTTCGAGACCAGGAGAGTGCACGGAGTTACAGACGAGTCGCTAGAGGGTACATTCATGAAGGGGTTGAAGCCCAGTCTTCGAGTGGGGGTTCGGCCATACAAGCCCTGGGGCTGTCGGAGGTCATGGAGATGGCACCGATGGTCGATGATGCTCAGGCTGAGGAGAGGAGAGTTAGGAGCGGTTATGGTGGTCAGGCGTAGTGCGTGTCTCCAGCTGTGCCAGGAGGGGTGAATGCTATCACAGGGACAGATCAGGCGAGTGACGAGAAGATTGAGGAGAAAAGCAGTGCACCGTCAGCAGGAGGTCAGTTCAGGCGGATGACTGACGCCGAGATGAGGGAGAAGAGGTAAAAAGGACTCTGTTTCAGATGCGATGAGCGATTCACCCCAGGAAACCATTGTGGGGTTCGCTAGCTGCAAGTGCTGATAGCCGGTGCACACGAGAAGGATGATGTAGACGATGAAGATGTTGGAGTGGAAGATGACTACCACTCGGAGTAGGACCGCCGGAAACTTCATGCACCACCTTGATGACAAGGTGGATTTTCAGGGGCGGAGTAATGGTAGATTTGGAATAAAGAGACGGGATCCGCGAGTGGGTGCGCGCGCAAGGGAGGCCGCCTCTCCTTAGGGGCATTTTCGACTCCTCTTTGATTTACTATAATTGAGTGGCAAACTTGTAATTGTGGGGGAGGAGGGTTTTATTATTAAGCTAGGGCTAGCCGTCATTTTAGGGCATGCTTGATTATCAAATTGTTTGGAGAGAGTTCTTAGGTAAATCTTAGGAGAGTATGGACGTCCTTGCTTTAGGCGTCTTGGGAGTGTGGTTGCCCCTATCAATTGTAAACAAAAATTTCTTTTTTATCGCTATTCCATGAATATATTTTCAGATCTAGTTAGTTCTTATCATTCTTCTGTAGATTTCAATGTAAGCATTCCAAACATTAAGAGTTCCTAAAGAGAATTATTTTTTTTAAAGACGGGTAGCACATTGAAAATTCATCTCTCTATACTTCATGTGTATCTTACCAATAACAGAAAGAAACATTTGAAATCGGAGCCAGTTAGATGTTAAACTGTTTGTATTGTGCTATGGTATCTGCTATCAGTGTTTTTATATTATTCATTTGAAGCTGGAAAGACAAAAGAAGAAAGCTTATCGGTTCTTGTTATTAAAAACATGTTGACTGATTTGTGCCGATATAGAAAGCTATATAATGGCAGCAGATTTTACTGGAATGAATACAATGAATTCAATGTCTCAAAACTTGGAAGTAGATTTTACTGAAACAGATTTTGTTGCATACAGGAAGCAGAGTTTACATGAAATACCTGATACTTTACATTGAAATACCTGGTACTTCTGTATTGGTGACCATTTTGTAATTGAACTTTGATGAGAAATGTGAACATCTCTATTTGGTTTGTTTCGTATTGATATATGATTTGTTACAATTCAAACTTCTTTTTGTGATTATGTAAATGTTGGTGTTTATTGTGATTTTTCGAGTACGCCCAATTAGCCGGCCCAAAGCCCATTTTATACCTATTTGGGCATTCTTAAAAAAGCACATGTGGGTTTTGGGCCATCCCGAAAGCCCGTCCATTTTAATTGGGCATCTATTTGACCTGGCCCAGCCCGGCCCATTCCCATCCATAGTCCGAAATTAAGTTCGGATTGGGATTAGCTGTTGTAGTATGACGCATGGAGGTGGGTAACTTGTGCGGGAGCAGGGGCAGGTTGCAATTTAAGAAATAACAGGGGTTGTGTGTTATTCTGACAAAGATACGTGATGTAAAACTCTCACATTACTCGGGAAATATTATGCATTGATACCAACTAACCTGGTTCGTTCGGACCGGTCCTCTTCCCGCTGCCGGCACTGTCAAGCGACACCCCGTACAGCCTCGTCTGGTTGACAAACATCCGTGCAACTCCTGTGGACAGCTTCCGCAGTCCTTCAGCCCATCGTAGCACGTCTGGTTGGCAACTTGGGTCCATTTAAACAAAAGACACGGTTTCCCTTGCTTTTTCTTCTGGTTGATAATCCATTTAGAGGGGCTTTCTCCATTGAGATATCCCCTCAAATGGAACATGGAGTTTCCCTTGCCAAAGATGACCCTTAAAATTTATTTATAGATAAGGGAGAATTGTGCACTTTCGTTGATTGAGTGTTGCGCCAATTTACAGATACCAATTCCGTTTGCATTTTCTAAAAGAATCTGCATGTGAAAACTGAGCTGGCTTATATTTTAGGCTAGCGTAGTATCATGTTTCATATAGAAAAGCATTGGCAGCGGATGCCAAGAAGCTTTGACACGCCCATTATTTCTGCATTTGTTTACTTCAACTTCGCCTGTATATATTTGTCTCATCCACACTAAATAAAGCAAACCCATTAATTATTTCTGCAGGATGAATGCATAAAAGCTTTGCAGGAGGATGCCAAGAAGCTTGGCAGGAGGATGCAAAGAACTGTAGTTTGTAGCAAAAATTGTACAGTTTCTTTGGTTCCACACGAGAAGATATATATATTGAAATGCCTTTGCACGTCATCAGCATGTGACCTTCATGAACAATATCGTGGTTTCCAAAGATTTTGTTTAGGAACGGATTAAAAGAAGAGTTTTCTTGATCTCTTGACAATCTACCTGCTGACGTATGGAATTGGCATTGAGAATTTCCAAGTTGCTTATTTTAAAAGGTAAATTCAATTAATATCTATTACGATGTTCATTGTGCCACGAAATATCATTGAATTTTGATATTACAAAATTATCCTTGGAAAGGGGGTGTTAGTTTGATAGGAATATCTAGGGTTTATTCTGTGATAGGAATATCTAGGGTATGATAGAATAAACATCTGATTTTTATTGAAAATTAGAAGAAAACAAATATATTGGCCACGTTCGAGCGGTGGACCGCTCTCTCAAGCCACCAATTCAAGAGAATAGCCACACTACAAAAGAGGGATCAAATTAACCTCTAAGAAATTTCGCACAAAATTTCAGCATGCCCCTTTAATCTCACTAACACCCAAATATATAATAACCAAATTTTTTATAAAATTACAGTAACACCACTGGACCCTAAAATTACAAAAATCCCATTGAGCCTCTGAAATTACAGGTTTGCCATGTGATCTCATCATTACTCTGACCCTAAAGAATCACCTTGTCCTCAAGGTGGCATTATGAAATTCATGGTTATGCTATTCAAAGTGGGGTGCTCGTATCCTCCTAGCTCCTCCTCAATCCCATCTTTCTCGTCATCTACCATCAACAACTAGAGTATACATCCTCGACATTAATGCCCTGGGGTGAATTTCTCATCACAACTGAGGCACAATCTCTTAGCCCGTTTGACTCGCACCTCAGCCTCCATCATTTTCTTGAGTTGTCACCCAGTAGGGGCTCGCTGCTCTCCTCCCTGCTAAACTGGTCTCCCCCAAATAGTGCCTTCTGCCCCCTGTCGGTACTTGGATATGAAAAGTGGATCCACTCCAGACCCCACTGGACATCCGCTCCTCTGTGAGACAATCCTCCACCATCTGAGTAAACTCCTCAATGTCCACTAAACCCATAGGCCTCTGTATTCAGAGCTCAGCACAGATGTTTGCCTTGAGCCCCTTCAAGAAGCTCCCCTCCAACGTCTTCTCTGGAATCCCATGCACTCGTCCTGAGAGCGTTTCAAATTTCTCTCTATGCTCTATGTTGGAGCCCTCCTGCCTGAGTGCCAGCAATTGCTCCTATAAGTTTACTCCCTGAATATCCTGAAAACAGTCCACTAAATAGCCTTGAGCTCCTTTCCATGAGAGAGTAGATCGCCTCTACTCCCTCTACTGAAACCAAGAGAGAGACTTCCGTTCAAAGCATATGCTAGCCGCCAACAACTTCTCCTCCTCCATCAGGCGGGTCACTGCAAGAAATCTCTCGGCCCAGTAAATCCAGCTATAAGGGTATTCTCCCACGAATAACGTCATCTTCAGCTTCCTAACCTTGCCATCAACACCGAGACCCACTGACCCACTCATCGTCCAGCATGCCCATAGCGGTGTTGTTGATAGGTATCCTGTCGTATCCTCTCGGGTCACTCATAACTCCTCAATGGGGTGTCGTCTCCATCACCATCACCACCCCAGTCATCATCGCCCCAAACTGAGTCTCCGCCATCCTCTTCATAACCCGAGGAGTCGTCATAATCATCTCGAAACTCCTTGTAGGGTGGAAGCGGTCGTCATCGTCTCTCTACAGCAAACCAGTGGTCAAGGAGCTCATGGAGGTCTTCCAGGTTGATGCTAGGTCTAGATGGAGTTACTCAATGCTCATCGGAGTCTCGACGAGTCGCTGGGGGCCGCGGGGTCCCTGGCTAGCCACCCGAGGCCCGATGGGCCCCTGGTGGGCCGCAAGGGGGCTGTGGGGCCCCCCATGACCCTCAGGGTCTCGTGGAGACCTTAGCAGGCAGCTAGGTGGATGAGAGGCCCTTGGCAAGTTTGCAGGGGCCTGCTAGCCCTAGGCAGGGCTTCACGTGGGGATGGCCCCTGGTTAGTGAGGGGGTGCAATGCCCCCCGTGTGTCCGTCCGTTGCCGTCTCAGGATTGAGATCCGCATTGGAGAGAACCCCTTCAATTAATTCATTGATCTGTTTCTTTCCTTTCTTCAAAGATTTCGCCTTTCTTCCTAGATATGGGATGTCATCCAAATCTAAATTCTTCGCCACCTTTGGATCCGGAAGTCATTGAGAGAGGTGTTGCATTAGGGTTTGCATGAAAGATTCTATCTTCGCATCCATATTCGCTTCTAATACCTTGAGTCCAGATTTGAGGGAGGCCATTGACACCCTTATCTC
Source organism: Scilla litardierei (assembly GCA_030789695.1). Taxonomy (NCBI): domain Eukaryota; kingdom Viridiplantae; phylum Streptophyta; class Magnoliopsida; order Asparagales; family Asparagaceae; genus Scilla; species Scilla litardierei. The sequence goes on along the minus strand of CM061131.1, from coordinate 24,235,315 downwards.
CTCCATTGATTGCTTCAATTCCCCTACTTCGACTTTGAGTTTCTCCTTCAAAGCTTCAATCTTTTTCGTCGTCGCCGCGTCATGGTTGCCAAGATTGGTGCTCTGATACCGAATTGATAAGAATCTCTACTGTTTGATAGAATAAAAATATGAATTTTATCGAAAATAAGAAGAAAACAAAGAAAATTGGCCACATTCGAGAGGTGGACCATTCTTCTAAGCTACCGATTCAAGAGGATAGCCGCACTCTCCACAAAAAAGGAATCAAATCAATCTCCAAGAAGTTTCTCATGAAATTTCAGCATGCCCCCTAATCTCCAAAAGCCCCAAATATGTAATAATCAAATTTTACCAAAACTACAGAAACGCCCAATGACCCAAAATTACAAATAATGCCACTGAGCCTCTGAAATTGCAGGTTTGCCATGCGATCTCATCATAGTGTCTCCATATGAACAAAAGTAGCGTCTGTCACTTTTTAATAATATTTTGTGTTAATATCATACTTTAGGTATGTTTGGTGACACACTGTTAATTGAAGGATGTTTAGTGAAATTTACCCTATTCTAAAATAGGATGTGCACCCGCTAACAATGGAAGGCATCAAGAAGCAGAGTTTGGGATAGCGTCTTGCAGGTTCAATTTCATCCGATTATACCATGAATGATCTCCATTTCTCATTGTGGTGATAGATGCAAAATGTTGATATCATATGGTAGCACCACAGCTTTGTTGGAAGAATAGAAAACATGCTCAGATTTTATTTCTCTCATCCTTTCACATATTTTTCAGCATAATAGTTTATGCTGTATCTTGTCCCAATTCTAAAAGCAAAACAAAATTAGACAGTCACTGGAGTGAAGCAACAATATGCAGAGGAAGGCGGGCGAGTTGTTCAGCAACGCCATCTTCTTTAGCCATTGGAGAAGTCTCCTTCTGCTCGTGCCAAGCATCGATGCAGGTGACTGGACCGTCCAATGCGGCGCTCAATTTGATATTGGCCGTGTTGTAGTCTCTTGACTTTATGTACGGTATCGCGCTGTCGAAGTCAGAGGCACTTGAACCGTATTCTTCCACACAAGTTTTCAATGCTTCCTTGATTTTTTTCGACAGATCTTTTCCGTTTAGCAGCTCGCTCGCCTTAGCTTTGTTGTGCGTAACGTTAGCTTTTGCCAGGTTGGACGCTATGACGGCAAGACCTGTTGAAATAGATGTCCAAGACAATCATCGTGTAAATAAACTACTGTGTATTTCATTCATTCTTAGTTTTGCTCCTTCTTTATTTTTAATGTAGTTATAAATCGAAAAGGACTGAAGAAGAAACTGTATACCTTGAGTGTCGGCCCTACGACTATTAGGATCCACTTGAAGAGATGTAAGGCAAAAGTTGAAGTCAATGGGAACTTCTCCTTGGCTAAGTTTTTTGCAAACTTCTTCTAAGGTGGCCGCACTAACACTGGACAAGATAAGGAGAAGGAACACAGCAAAAATGGGGGATGAAAAAGCCTTCATTTTTCTCTCTATTTGTCTAGTCTATGATTCTTTCTATTGTACTATGGGTGGCCAAAGATTTGCAAGCAGCATATATAGATAGCTAGCAAATCTATGTTTGGTCTGAATTAATGGCATAGTTAATGTTTGGGAAATTTTGAAAATGAATGGATTGATAATTGGCAAGTAAATAAATGTGAAAAATTATTGCCCAGTCCACATTCCATGAATAGCTCAAATCATAAATGGGAAGAATTAAAAAAAAAAAGGATCGTGATAACGATCGAAAAGGAAGGTGATCCATCTGCATATCATTTTGGAAAAGAAAATTAGAAAATAAGAAGAAGAAAAATCGTGTGACCAAAGATGGAAATAAGCACCGAAAGAGGAGGGCAATCAAGGAGGGCATCTAAGGAAGGGTGTAAAAAGGAGTACATTAAGGAGAAAAACTATTAGTTGTAACATCTAATTCTCATTTTTAAATGTTTAATCACATTTTTAACAGTTAAATAAGGAACGAAATGTCACTAATTAAAATGCTGTCATTTTTTGTAAAATTAAGTTGATTTACGCGGAACGTACCTTGTTGGCTGGTCCAACTGAAAGACTAGTGACACCTAAACAAGAGAGCACGAACTCTACTGAATATAACCAAAACCTGTATGCAAGTTAGAATGTTTTAGCCCCATTTAGTCTTGTCAGTGGTTATTGTTATACCTCCAATGGAAAAAAGAAACCCCCCAGAACTAAAGTCGTATATGTTGAAAATGTGCTGCAAAATCCAGCCCGTGCTTTATTTACCAGGACAGATGCCCTGGTGCATGACTGGTGCTTGTGCACCAGATGTCTGGTGCCTTGTTTGTTCTCTAGCTTCACGTATGAGCAGGGGTGGAATCATGATGCGATAATGGGTGGGACTAGGATGAGATGACGGGACGGAGGGGCGATGGCTCATTTCCTCCATTGTCAAACAGCATCGTTTGGAACTCTGTTTTTTAAATAATCCATGCGCCAAAATGGCATCGTTTCGAGGGTTTAATATTTATAAAAAAAGATGTGCCCTGAAACATCGCCGTTTCAGGACGTTTTTTATTTAAAAAAATTATAGAAACATAAATGAAATCGAACCCGCGTCCATAGAGACGTACAGTTGAGTTTTTATCAATTACTACATGAAAGAACTCTGCCAAAAATTTTGTAAACTTAAAAAACTTATAGTTATAAATTCTAAATTTCCATTCATAAAATCCAAAGAATAATAAGACACAAAAAAGGTACGAAAGATCACAACTTTAACGAGCAAATACTAAATAGGGTGCCACATTATATTTTTAAAATATACCATAGTCATTTTTATTATCCAGCAGATAATCGAGGACCTCCATATTTCAATCAATGTTTAAAGCATAAGAACTTGCAATACTGCAATATAAAAATGACTATGAACTGATCCAAAATTTTGCAAGTGTGCAAACTCAATATCAAAGGCAGACGAAGAAAACAGATGTGTATAAATGCATACCAAGATCACATCAATATTGTCACAAAAGGGTCGCGAAGAGATAACTAAATGATTAAGATGATTTATGAAATAATTACCGATTGTGATGGTTGATCATGAGAAGAATAATAAAAATGTCGGGTTTGTTTTCAATCATTAAAAATGAAAGGGATTGAGGTTTGGGAGGTTATTAGTTTTAAAGAAGTGCTTGATGCATGGCCACGTCTGGAAACTGGGAAACAAATATGTAAACCGAAAAAAATGGGGAGGAAGCCCCCCAGTTGATATGTGCGTCCGTCCCTGCGGGGCAGCTAGATATATGGTGGTCAAGGCCCAGACGTCAGTCGTCTCAGCCGTGTCACACAAGTTTTGGGCCATCTGTGCTAGACGTCTGTTTCTTTTTCCCCAAATGTCTGACCTAGGGCTAGACGTCTGGGTGGACTTCACCAGACAATTTAACAGTCACCACCCAAAAGCTCCGAACTTACTGGCGAACAATGATCTTGTTCAGGGATTTATTTATGCGTCTAGAGTTCCTATTCGAGACGACTGACCAGGAGGTCAGACGAATGGGAGGAGAGCTTCAGACACCTGACAGCTGCGACCTAGTTTCCTTCTTCATACAAACATCTGGGTGTCATTTTCTAGACGTCTGACTCGGGGCCAGACTGGTTTGACCCAGGGGTAATAATGTAAATATTGAAGGATTGTGGACTTACGTGCAAATTTTTATTATCAGTTGTGGATAACTGAAATTGGGAAGAGTTGAGGGTTCCTAATGCAAAAGTAATTCTCAACTATATTTTTAATGTTAAACTTTTCAACTCTAAAAAATTCCCTTCTCATTCATATGTATACTCCCGTTGGGAGTTTACGTAAGACACAAAAAACAAATAGAGTACTTTTCTCCGCTCTCCAAACACAAAGAACGAGGAGGTAATCTTGGTGGTGAAAATTTTTAGTTTCCGTTGGTAATTCTAAATCCGATCCGAGACGTTGTAATTCCTCTTCGATCTTATTCCGCTGCGAATGAGATGTGTTTATCCCCTTTGATTTTTCAAGAATTACATTGAGCATTTTCTTATGTGCTCTTACCAACTGACAACGATAGTGGATGGCCGAATACATGTTCATAAACCAAGCACCTAAAGATGCAGTGCCTTGTACAGTTCGGATAATATAATTGTGTTATCCAATATTTGGCCACTCTTTGCAACGCAGGTAGTCTTTTTTTTTCTAGGTTTGCTTTTTCACGTGGTTTTGTTTGTCAATCGGTATAACTATCTGAAAGAGTAATTGGTACACATTTTTATAATTGGTAAAGAAATGTCGAAAACCATTGCCAGCAATATTGCATTCTCATAGTGAAGAAAATTGTAGAAGGTCTGAACAAGCGTGTGTACATGCACATGCGTGTAAAAATTTCATACCTTTTCTTTTTCTTTATCACTTTCCTTTTAGGTCAGCATTTGATTATTTGCTTTGTGGCGAAGAGGTTTTCACCATTCAGTTGGCTTTAAATTTGATTTGGTAACAGAACCCCAGTTTTCCATGCATATGTATTTTTTTCTCATATAAGGTTACGAGGGATACTCCATAGTAAGGATTTAGTAAGTTATATTTGGGAGCACCCGATTCACATAAAACCACACGTGCCGCCCGCCGTGATGCTTGCCTTTCCTATTTTGGACATGATGTCTTCTCTTTTTCGGACCCAGCCCCCTTAATTGTCTCAATGTTTCTATTTTGATTGACATTAATTGCTCAACATTCCTATTTTGATTGCAGCTGTTAATTGCCGCTGTTAAAGACCAACCGACTATGTGATTTATTTCAGATGTTACAGAGTTAATTATTTTTGTCTGTATGAATTCTGTAACATCTTCACATAGTAAGAATTTAGCAAGTTAAATTAGGAGTACCCGATTCATATAGAAGATATGATTTGCTCAACATTTCCTTTTGTTTTTTACTGGAACTCTAAAATAAAATAAATAACTGGACATACAGAGTTCCAGAAAACATGCTCAGATTTAATTTCTCCCATCCTTTCATTTATTGTTCAGCATAAACTATTGCGCCGTAACTTGTCTAAAGTCTAAAGCCAAAACAAAGAGAGTTAGTCACTGGAGCAGAGCTGCAATAGCCACTGCAAGGTTGCCGATTGCTTTGGCATCGCCGTCTTCTTTGGCCATTGGAGAAGTCTCCGATTGCTTGTGCCAAGCATCAATGCATTTGACAGGACCAGCTAATGCGGCTCCCAATCGATCATTAGCCATGTAGTAATTTCGCAACTTTATGTACGCCATCGCTACGTCGTAGTATTCGGCACTTGAACCGTATTCTTCCACGCAAGTTTGCAATGCTTCCTTGACTTTTACCGGCACATCTTTTCCGTTTAGCAGCTCGCTCGCCTTAGCTTTGTTGTGCGTAACATTAGCTTTTGCCAGGTTGGCCGCTCCGACGGCAAGACCTGGTGAATTAGATGTCCAAGGTAATCATATTGTTAATGGAATTTGACTAAACCACACCAATCTTAAATTTACTTCTTCTTACTTGCATGCAAACGTAGTTATAAATCGAAAAAGATTGAAGAAGAAAATTTATACCTTGAGTGTTGGCATCACGGTTAAGAGGATCCACTTGAAGAGATGTAAGGCAAAAGTTGAAGTCAATGGGATCTTTCCCTTGGCTAAGTTTTTTGCAAACGTCTTCTAAGGTGGTCGCACTAACACAGGACACTATAAGGAGAAGGAACAGAGCAAAAATGGGGGATGAAAAAGACTTCATTTTTCTCTCTGTTTGTCTAGTCTGTTATTCTTTCTCGTGTATTGTGGGTGGCCAACGATTCACAAGCAGTTTATATAGATAGCTGGCAAATCCATGTTTGGCCTAAATTAATGGCGTAGTTAATGTCTGGGAAATTTTGAAAATGAATGGATTGATAATTGGCAAGTAAATAAATGTGAATGGGGAGAATTAAAAGAAAAGGATTGTGACAACGATCAAAAAGGAAGGTGATCCATCTGTGTATCATTTTGGAAAAGAAAATAAGGAAACAAGGAGGAGAAAAATCTTTGTGCCCAAGGATGGAAATAAGCATAGAAAGAGGAGGGCAATCAAAGAGGGCATCGTGGCATAAACCATGGCAACACATAGGAATCTTTCGCTTCCTTATGCATACACATATGCCTTCGTGCCACATGTAATATTCCCCCCTGTGGCAAGTAGTTCATGAATGACGATGGTTGCTGATAGCCTAATATTGCAACCGCGTGCTACAGTCTCGTACTTGTTGCATAACATAAACAGAGAATAGGATGCAGCTACAGTTTTAATTTAAGGAGAAGAGACTTATCGCCAATTCAAGTCAGGCTTCGGAGCAAGCCAGAGACAGGTCAAATCAAGACAGACCGAATCAAATCTCTGATCAGTCAAATGAAGTCAGACTGACAGATCAGTTAAGTCATGAAAAAATTGTACGGCAACGAATCTAGTTGTAAAAATAAAGGACAAAAAATAAAAATTATTAGGAGATGTAAAATGATGCCCAATTTGCATGCAAACCGTGAACCCCCGAATGGGTTTCCGGACCGGCCATCTGGATTTTCGTTGGCCCCTTGCTTGGAATCATGTGCGCGTGAGCCTCCCCATATTTCCAGCCCATACTAGAAGTCCAATAGAACAATGGATCGAGTCAACGCACTAATATAAGCCCACCTAAGGATGCATTCGTCTCAAATGTAAACCTAAACATAAAAGGCATCTCTTTAAATGGTAGTGAAATACCAGTATATATCCAACAATACCATGGGAGTCGGGGGCGGTCGGTGTGGAGACCATTTGCATGTAGGGTTCTTGGGTGGGGCCGGGGACGACAAGGAAGTTGCAAGAAGATGAGGATGAAGTGGAGGACGACGACGACGGCATCAATGGATGGTTGTGATTTGTTGTGTTGGGGAATTTCGAAGATGAGGAGGCGGTGGGGGAGGGGAGGCAAGGGAAAACAAGGATGGCGGGGAAGGCGTCGTCGGAGAAGATGAGATCGTCGACATCGATGCCGATCATGATGTCATCGGTCGGATCGCCGCCACCTTCGCCCTCTCCTACTTTCAATTCTGGTGATGTTGATTTTTCTACTACAGTGAATTTAGAGATGCATTGAATTCAGAGAAGCTTACTGTGCAATTAACAACACTAAAAAAACTTCTCTTTAAATTGTGAAATACCATATATATCCAACAATACCCTCCTCACGGCTCACACATAAAGGATGCTGTACACGTCTCTGATTATTGATACTGTGATAATCTTACATACATGTACTCGTCAATACTTTTTAAGTTTTATGATTATATATGAGTAAGACCTGAGATTCTTTTCAAAGGAAATATTAAACAAGTGGTACCCCTCAATCCAAATCTGCTCCCAATGAGCAAAATTAATGATTGAGCCATTGGTTGCCAAAACTTGTAGCTTACCGCGTATGAATCCATGCACAGCTTTTCCTAGCTGGCAATGTGCATGTCAATACATAACAATGGGTTTTGGCTCTTCAATGCTGCAAATTACAAAACCACCATCACGTTTCACTCGTCGTTTGGTACAAGAATGGCAGCACTGTTATTATACTGAACTCTTTGGTCGACGAATGCATCATTGTATAAAAACCGTGTGAAGCCTGCAAATTGCTTGCTCTGATCCAAAGTGCAACAGTCCCTGGCCCTTCCCGTCTCTTTCCTGAGCAAGCCACCAAACCATTTATCAGACTATTTTGCCACCACCTAAAACCTTATTTTATCCCTTACCAAAGTCAACAGTCAAGGGCATTTAAGTCATTTTACTCTCGGGTTCAGTCTATAAGCAACCCTTGCATCTGGCTCTAAGAACAAGAACACAAACCACACTGCTAGCTACCAAGTTTAGCATCATCTCCAACGATGGATTCAATAAAGTCCTTCAAAGGCTACGGCAAGGTGGACGAGGCCGAAGACCTCGCGCTCAAGCGCAAGACCCGAATGCGCATCATTCTTATTGCCGTCTCTGCGATCGCCCTTGTCGCCATCATCGTCGGTGTCGTGATCGCGGTCTTGGCCAACAACGGCGGCTCTGACGGAGGGGACGCCCCTCCGCAGTCATTCTCCAACTCCATCAAGGCACTGTGCAGCGTCACGCAATACCCAGACTCGTGCTTCACCAGCATCTCGTCGATGAGAGGCTCCAACTCGACCAGCGACCCCGAAGAGCTGTTCAAGTTCTCCCTCCAAGTCGCTTCGGACGCCCTGTCTAAGCTCGCCTCCTTAGCCGACTCCGTGACGATTACAACCGACGACAAGAGGCTCGAGGCGGCGGTCAGAGACTGCAAGGAGCTGTTCGACGACGCGGTCGACCGGCTTCGAGATTCGATATCGTCGGTGAGCCCGAAGGACCCTAACGAGAAGCTCCTCACCGAGGCCAAGATAAGCGACCTCAGGACATGGCTCAGCGCCGCGATCACGAACCAAGAAACGTGCATCGACGGCTTCGAGGGCACGACGGGCGATCTGCACGAGAAATTCGAGGCGGCCGTGACGAACTCGACGCAGTTCACCAGCAACAGCCTGGCGATCGTGACGGGGATGCTGAAGATCCTTCAGCAGTTGAATTTTTCGCTTCACAGGAAACTGCTGTCCACGGGGAGCACCGGTGGCAGTGCCGGCCGGTTACCTGAATGGATCACCCCGACGCAGAGGCGGGCGCTGTTGCAGGCTCCGACCGAAATGTTGGAGCCCAACGTGACGGTGGCCCAGGACGGCACAGCGCAAGTTAAGACAATCAAAGAGGCGGTTGCAATGATCCCGAAGAAGAGCTTGTACCAGTTTGCGATCTATGTGAAGGCAGGGGTTTACGAGGAGAATATAGTGATTGATAAGAGCAAATGGAATGTGCACATATACGGAGATGGGATGTACAAGACCATTGTCTCAGGGAGCTTGAACTTCGTCGACGGCACCCCGACCTTCTCCACGGCCACCTTCGGTGAGTCCTTGACTCCTTGATTTCTATTCCATTATTTTTGTCATGTAATATCACCACTGATTTTAATTAGAGAAAACTACTATCAGACCGACATTGAGTTGGCCTTGGATTAGAAATTAGAGTCCCACACCTAAATCACTACCCTAACTAATATTTTATACATTAATTTGTGTGGCTAAATCTCAGATTCAAACAACTTTTTTTTAATGTAATGACAACTACTTTTTCAGTTAACAATCATATTGTTCTGCCAGCTCTGTTACTTTTTTTTTAATTTAAAAAGGATCCAGTTATCGGGGTGGACGTGGCCCAATGAATTCAAACTTAGGCGTAATTTAAATTAGGGAGAGAATCAAGGAGCTGATGGCGTTCGGTGGGCTTGTGGCCCCCAGCTAACGTGACTTTCTTACGTCGTGTTTGATGTTGGTTTCATGTGCGGTTGTTATGAGGTGGGGCCCATTTTCTGTTGGAATGTGGGGCGCGGAAATCGAAGGCAGGTTTCCCATGTGATGTTGAGATTATTGGGACGGTACGGTTTACGTTGGCATATGGCATGGCTATTGCTCTCTGCATCTCAAACTGAGCTGTAGTGTGGAGACCTTTTATTAAAATTATGAAAAAAAATCAATTTATTGGGTCACTTCTCCTCTAATCATCCTCAATTCTTTTCCATTTAAAGCCAATGTCACTTTTTTGTACCTTCCTTTGAGGTGCAGAGAGTAATTCTCTATATCATATATGAATGTCATATGATATTTATTTCTATTTTTTGAATAAATACGGGATATGGATGATAATAAGTTTTTTTTTTTTTGGATACATCGGAAAATACGGATGATAATAAGTTAGTGTTAGGGCCTGATATTTTGAGCGCTAGAATTTGAAGCAGAACTTCAACAAGCCAGATATAGAGCTCGACAGTGCCTTGGTTCTTGACTAAAATAAAACAGACTTAATTTTCGACACCAACATCTGATATGGACAGAGTTTGACCGGGCTTTTTTTTCAAGCTAGATTTGGAGCCCCTCAGGCCCATCCCGACCCATTAACATCCATCGGTACAGATATGAATTTAGCTTGCCCCGACTCGATGCGTCCTGACATATTCCATGATCTTAATGTTTGTCAGCGGCCCAAAGTCGGCAGACCCGATAACATTGTATTTGGATCCGATAAAGGATTTGAACAAACTATAGTCAGGAGTGTAGCCAAGCGCATCTGATTACGTTACAATTAACCATCTTCCCTAAATGTTTTATTTTGTCCCTTGCAGCTGCTGTTGGCAAAGGATTCATGGCCAGGGACATGGGCTTTAAAAACACTGCCGGCCCACAAAAGCACCAGGCCGTGGCCTTCCGGTCCGGCTCAGACCGCTCCATCTTCTACCGCTGCTCCTTCGACGCGTACCAAGACACGCTCTATGCCCACTCAATGCGGCAATTCTACCGCGAATGCGACATCACCGGCACCGTCGACTTCATCTTCGGCAACGCCGCCGTCGTCTTCCAAAAATGCACAATCAGGCCTAGGCAGCCCTTGCCCAGCCAGCAGAACATCATCACGGCCCAAGGAAAAAAGGACCCCAACGAAAACACGGGCATCGTGGTTCAAGGTTGCACGGTATCGGCCGCAAGCGATGTAATGGCCAGTACGTTTTTGGGCCGGCCATGGAAGGCATACTCGACGACGATTTTCATGCAATCGGAGATTGGGCCGGTGGTCGACCCGGCGGGCTGGCTGTCATGGGTCCCCGGAACAGACCCGCCCGAAACAATAAATTATGCCGAGTTTCAAAATACTGGGCCGGGCTCTAACCTTGCGGGCCGGGTTAAATGGGCCGGCTACAACCAGGCGGTTAGCGCCGAGGAGGCGGCAAAGTATACCGTACATTCATTTTTGGAGGGAAGTGAATGGATCGGAGAGAAAGGGGTAATGTATGAGTCTACCCTGTGATCACTTTAAAAAGTGGCTTTCATTTTTAATGGTGTTTGTGTTATAAACGGGCTTTGGAGGCCCAACCCGTTAGTGGGTATCCACCCATTATGTAACCCTATTACTATAAATACAGGGCTACGGGGTTCCGTAGCCGCCATGGTTTACAACACGTTATCAGCACGCTCAAAGCTAAGCCGAACCCCTGCCGACGGACGGACGCGACGGACGGACGCGACGCGAACGGGCTTCCTTCACCGAACGTCGCTAGATCCGGCGGGTAGGATCTAGAGGTAACCCTAAAACCCTAGATCTAAAATTTCATATGCGCATATGTCTAGATCCAAAATTCTTGGATCGATTGTTTAATAAAAATCAAGGTTTTTATTGATGAAAAATCAAATTTTTACAATAAAAACGTTTTGTTGGAGATTAAAAATAGATTTTTTCCACTAAAAATTAGATTTTTATCCCCAAAAACCATGAAACCCTAGGGGATTTTCTCGCCGGAACGCGAATCCCCCCTAGATCTCGCGCCAAAACCCTCGCCCGCCGCCCGAAGCGGCGGAAAAAACCCTCGCCCGCCGCCCGAAGCGGCGGCAAAACCACCCCCGCCGCTGAACGGCGGGCGGCCCCGCCGCTCCCTGCGGCGGGCCAACCCGCCGCCAGCAGCGGCGGGCGGCCTCGCCGCCAGGAGCGGCGGGCCAACCCGCCGCCAGGAGCGGCGGGCCAACCCGCCGCCAGGAGCGGCGGGCGGCCCCGCCGCCAGGAGCGGCGGGCCAACCCGCCGCCAGCGACGGCGGGCGGCCCCGCCGCCAGGAGCGGCGGGCCAACCCGCCGCCAGCGACGGCGGGCGGCCCCGCCGCTCCCTGCGGCGGGCCAACCCGCCGCCAGCGACGGCGGGCCGCCCCGCCGCCAGCGGCGGCGGGCCAACCCGCCGCTGCGGCGGCGGGCGGCCCCGCCGCCAGCGGCGGCGGGCCAACCCGCCGCCAGCGACGGCGGGCGGCCCCGCCGCCAGGAGCGGCGGGCCAACCCGCCGCCAGCGACGGCGGGCGGCCCCGCCGCCAGGAGCGGCGGGCCAACCCGCCGCCAGCGACGGCGGGCGGCCCCGCCGCCAGGAGCGGCGGGCCAACCCGCCGCCAGCGACGGCGGGCGGCCCCGCCGCCAGGAGCGGCGGGCCAACCCGCCGCCAGCGACGGCGGGCGGCCCCGCCGCTCCCTGCGGCGGGCCAACCCGCCGCTGCGGCGGCGGGCGGCCCCGCCGCCAGCGGCGGCGGGCCAACCCGCCGCTGCGGCGGCGGGCGGCCCCGCCGCCAGCGGCGGCGGGGCCGCCCGCCGTCGCTGGCGGCGGGTTGGCCCGCCGCCGCTGGCGGCGGGGCCGCCCGCCGCCGCAGCGGCGGCGGGGCGGCGGGCCAACCCGCCGCCAGCGACGGCGGGCGGCCCCGCCGCCAGGAGCGGCGGGCCAACCCGCCGCCAGCGACGGCGGGCGGCCCCGCCGCTCCCTGCGGCGGGCCAACCCGCCGCCAGCGACGGCGGGCCGCCCCGCCGCCAGCGGCGGCGGGCCAACCCGCCGCCAGCGACGGCGGGCGGCCCCGCCGCCAGCGGCGGCGGGCGGCCCCGCCGCCAGCGGCGGCGGGCGGCCCCGCCGCCAGCGGCGGCGGGCCAACCCGCCGCCAGCGGCGGCGGGCCAACCCGCCGCTGCCAGCAGCGGGCGGCCCCGCCGCCAGGAGCGGCAGGCCAACCCGCCGCCAGCAGCGGCGGGCGGCCCCGCCGCCAGCAGCGGCGGGCCAACCCGCCGCCAGCAGCGGCGGGCGGCCCCGCCGCCAGGAGCGGAGGGCGGCCCCGCCGCCAGTAGCGGCGGGCCAACCCGCCACTGCGATGGCGGGCGGCCCCGTCGCCGGCAGCGGCGGGCCCCCCCGCCGCCCGCAGCGGCGGGCCCACCCACGCCGCCCGCAGCGGCGGGCCCCGCCGCCGGCCGCGGCGGGCCCCACCCCCCGGCAGCCGCTCGTATCGGGCCCCCCCGGTGCGCGCTCATGCCCGGAAACCCTAGCCGCCTGAAGCGGCAATCCGCGCGACCATAAACCCTAACTAGGGTTTGACCCCGAAAATTTTTTCGATTTTCAAATCTTTTTCAGATTTAATTACGATTTCGTTTTCGTCAAAATCTGTTAAATTACACAATTTTTATTCATCGCATTTTATTCGGATTATCTGATTATTTACGTTTAATAATTAGGAAGATCCTGCGACCGCTCTGCCGTTAGTCAACTAACCTAACGGTGTATGACGTTGCCTAGTGGTCCAATAATTATTAAACGAAAAATTTTCATTTCCATTATAAAATGCATGTGATGATTAATTGTATGTGTTAATCGTCTGCTATGATATTAAATGCCTGCCGCATTTTTCTACGATGTGATGTATATTTTTGTTGCCTCTAGCATGAATTTCCACTTAAACACTATAAATGCATGCGTAGAAAATTATATGCCCGTCGCATATTTAATGTTCTGTAATAAACATTTTATTTAGCATGCTAAAATCTTTTTGATGTATTTTTAATGCCTGTAGCATAAATATATGTCTGAGATAAAATTATTTATATACCTGCAGAATATAAATAGCATGTGTATACATCATAATTGTTTCCATTCTGGTTAATTGAGCACAACTTTTTAGTTTACTGGATTTATATTATATGTATGAATTGCTCATGACATGACAATATTTTATGACAACAAACCAATAATGATTTCAATAAATTTTACCATCATATCCTAGTTGACAAAATGAACCTGGAGTTCAAAACCAAAATGAACCTGAAGTTCAAAATCAAATCAAAAGTCAACACCCTTTCACACTAATAAATATTAACAAGTACGATGGCTTATACGAAAAACATTTATGCGATTTCTTTTAGAAATACGCATTTCGCGATAAATAGATCTCTCAGATCCACGGTCTGTATAAACCGATATTGACACCAGCAGTTGTCATAACATCGCCAAACTCCTTTGAGTAATCTCACTTTACAAGGTATGATTCTTGAATCTAACCTTATTTTCAAGCGTACGCCCGAAGTCGTGGCTTAATAGATAAGTGAGAAATTATAAAATTCGTACCCACGTAATTGTTTCCCCTAGAGTATGATTCTATATCCACACAATACTTGAATAACTCAATAAAAATGGCCTGTAGACCATACTTGAGTTTCCAAATAGACTTTTAAAAGTCTATCATAAACTAGAAAAGTGGAAATATAGAAACTAACTCATTTCCCTTGTATAAGTCTACTTTGTAAGACCAATAAACATTCTTCCTTATAAACGACAATAGGGACGACTGAAAACAGGGGAAGTCTTGAATAAAAATGAGAAAGGGAAGATATGATGTATCTCGATATGGAGTATGCAATGGCAACCCAATATCAGACCAGAAGTTCTGAAAAGACCCATAATGCTTCTTGCAAAATTAATGGGCATTACAGTATGCCATATAAAAATATATACATATCTAGTCTAAACGACGAAAGTCAAATTGACAGTATGTATAATTCGCTACTTCCCGAGGATAAATAAATTTTGAAAATAAATTTGATCTGTTGTCATAATATGAGTCTAAAATGAGCACAATTGTGGACGTATGTTTTATACAACCCACATCATACTATGAAACTTGTTGCTCTAACATAAATTATTAGTAGTATTCTCTTGCAGTATATATGTGCTTTTTACGCATTTTATTTTACTGTAAATGACTTGTCATCCTGAATACTCCTAAATAGAGGATGCCATTGACTCCCTACACTCCATATATATGGCTGATGATGTACCTTAGAGTACTCATCTATATATCCTCTTAAAATGGTCATAATCAAAACCTTGTTATCCAACCGCAGTCCAGATTATTATTAATCACAACGGACATATTACATTACTGGGATATTGGTTGGGCTTTTACTTACCCTCATACCACCCTCAAAAATGCCGCAGTGGAACTTATTCATCGGGACTAACCCTCCTAGATGAATATGTTCCGAGATCCCCAAACGGGGGAGGCATTAGAGCACATCTTATAGATGGAGCCTTGACGGGTTCATATCCCTAGTTCTTTTCTCAACTTCATTGAAGTTGAGCTTATTGCGGGTTTTTGGGATAACACTGGGAAATCAATTTAACAACTGGAAGAAAATTGAACACCCTGAAGATTTGTGTTCACACCCAGTAATGGGTTATATGTAAATCATTAAAATGATTTAAACGGATTACTTGTCCACTAGAAATCCAGTTGTAGGTGACCACGTGGGAGCATGCAAACCATCAGAACGCCTCCTTAGAAACTATTTATATGAGCCTGATCACCTCATATAAACAGTTTCCGAGAACCCCTAACGGGGGAAGCGTTTAGTACACATCTTATCGATGGAGTCATGATGAGTTTACATTCCCATATCACCACTATGGACCATTTAAAACATTAATACCTATGATCTGATTATCATGAATAGTGATGAGATCCTGATGATCCACACTTATGAAACTGTTAAACAGTTATCAGACATAGCTACTGACAATATAAATATTGTCAAATTCACACATCCCTGCTATTAAAAATCCAGCTAGGATTGACATACCAACTATAATGGATGCAATCTACCAGTAGCAGAAGTGGATATCCTCAATGGATGAGAGGACATACCACGAGACCCTAAAACAATACCACCACAGGAAAGTGAGCTCATCTCCATATCATCTCCCTTTCCAGAACCTCCAGAAGAGATAAATCTGGAATAAATTGAATAATGTACGTACACGGAGAGGTATTTGGATAAAACACACTTGTCGACAATTACTCACATTTCATTTTGCTATTGATATCGTTCACAATCTCCGTTTCCTGAAGCAAACGCAGAAATTTGGCCAAATTAGGTGGAACGAGGCAATAATAAGTTGAGCTGGACTCACTTATGAAATGTGAAGTGTTTGGACCTGAAGTCCTGATATCAAAAGATATCAAACCTGTGGGCTACCGAGTATTGTATAAATAAATAAAATCGTATGCTATAAGCAAAACGCTATGGCCTTAGAGGTTTATTTCGCAGAAACCAGGAAGTAACCATGTAAGATGAGTTTAACCCACAAAATTAATCAAACTGATGCATCAGGCTCCCTGGTCATGATTGCGAAACCCATGCGATTAGCAAAGATAATTTTAGGCTATGTTGCTATGGATGATGTGACAACATACCTTTATAAACAATCATCCTGAAGATGAATTATCATCCTGAAGATGAAACCTTCATCCTGAAGATGAATTATCATCCTGAAGATGAAACCTTCATCCTGAAGATGAATTATCATCCTGAAGATGAAACCTTCATCCTGAAGATGAATTATCATCCCGAAGATGAAACAATCATCCTGAAGATGAATTATCATCCTGAAGATGAAACCTTCATCCCGAAGATGAATAATCATCCTGAAGATGAATTATCATCCTGAAGATGAAACCTTCATCCTGAAGATGAATTATCATCCTGAAGATGAAACCATCATCCCGAAGATGAATAATCATCCCGAAGATGAAACCATCATCCCGAAGATGAATAACCATCCAGAAGATGAAATTATCATCCAGTCGATGAAGAAACATGGAAAATTGCAATCCACCAATACACCTACTGGTTGTATGGATGCACATTAAGACCCATTCCGTTCGCTGGAAGAGGGGAAGGATATCCTAGGTCCTGAAGTGCCTTACTCAAATGTCTTTTGTACACTCCTTTATCTGGCAGCAAACACTTTAACCAGATACAGTGCAGCGCCTGCAGCGCACCACTGGACCAGAGATATGTAGCTTCTGCGCTACCTCCAAGGGTCAAGGATCATACAACATGTTAAATGTATTTGCAGATACAGGTCACAGATCATCGCGATGACTGCAACCAAGAAGCGACCAACTCCTGGAGACCAGCAAAGCATACTTCCAAGGCAACATCAATCCCACCATCCCGAGAGGCTCATCAATCCAAGAAGCAAATCATAAGTACGCACAGCCAGGTCCTGCAGTACCTCGCAGACACAGTGAAGACTGGTCAGAGACGTGATGCAACCTACCGAGTCTGAAGACCACTCCTCCTCAGAAGAGATCCCTCAGATCCAGTAACTGCTATAGATGAGCGATACTTGTATAGATGAGCGATGTCTTGTATAGGTGAGCGATACCTTGTACTTTGTATCGGAACACTGTAAGAGATTGATGTATAGATGCCTAGGAGATCTGCAAGCCTGCAGCTTGTACAGATCAGGGGGAGTCAAATGTAGTGTTGCACTCTTTTCCCTTGGCTATTGGTTTTTCCCACTGGGTTTTCCATAGCTAAAGGTTTTAACGAGGCAAACTCATTGACTCTGGATCCAGAAGTATCCACCCCCTAAATACTTCCACTAATCAGGGGAAGTTACGGAAACTGTACTCTTTTTCCTTGGCTATTGGTTTTTCCCACTGGGTTTTCCATAGCTAAAGGTTTTAACGAGGCAGTTATCCCTAACTTAGGATCCAGAAGTATCCACCTCTAGTGATATCCATCGATCAGGGGAAGTTACAGAAACTTGTACTCTTTTCCCTTAGCCATTGGTTTTTCCCACTGGGTTTTCCTTGGCAAAGGTTTTAACGAGGCAAGTACTCTTAAACTTGGGATCCAGAAGTATCCATATACCCATGATCAGATAAGCTCCATGAACCCTGAAGCGTTCATCACGGCTTACAACAATGGATGGATAAGGGGAAGTGTTATAAACGGGCTTTGGAGGCCCAACCCGTTAGTGGGTATCCACCCATTATGTAACCCTATTACTATAAATACAGGGCTACGGGGTTCCGTAGCCGCCATGGTTTACAACAGTTTGTAATTTATTACTGCAATTATAATAGCCGTTAAAGAGACATTGTTCTTTTTAATGTTTTGTAGGAATGGTATTTCTGTATATTAATAGATCATGATATGATGGTATCATGGTTGTAAGATTTCTAGTTGATATATGTTTGGTTCTATGGATATGCGTTTGTTTCAGAGTGTTTTCTCACTACAAAAGCGTTGACCATGGACAACCCGGTCAACGTGGTCAAGGGGCCCGCTTGGGTCCCTCGGGTGTGTCGAGTCGGTGCAGACGAGGCGCGAGTCGGATCTGCAGACGGCGTGGAGCGCGTCGGCTGGGCCGAATCGGGGTCCTCGGTCGTTGGTAGGGCGAGGGGAAGCCTCGGCCCGGGTTGAGGCGCTCGGCCTCGGTCGGACGTGCTCGGCCTCGGCGGTCGGACGACGAGGGGTAGCCTCGATCGTCCAGCTGGTTGCGTGGTCGGCGAGGGGCGGAGGGGAAGCCTCGGCCCGTGGATCTGATGTCCTCCTACGTAGACGAGAACGCTCGTCAGGGGGCCGGACCTTGGTTCCGGCCAAATCCCCTCCGATGCCTAAGTCAGACAGTGATCTGAAGGAGGAGTCCCGGCGGAGACGGTTCGACTCGAGAGGAGATCGGAACGGCGTCTCACGGCGCGAGCGGGGGAGGAAGGAGATGAAATGGGGGAACTAGGTCGTTGATGGAATACCTTAGGTTTTAGATACCTGAGATGCGGTCCCATGTCCAGTCGTCCTTCTAACCCTTTTATAGACCTCCCGCCGTGATTGCCCCCGACCCACGTCGCTCGTCTGCCCTCGATCGTGCCCCCTCAATCCGCCCCCCCCCCCCCCCCCCGTCGCCGCTCCCTGCGCCATGCCAGCACCTCCCCATAACAGCCATTAAGTGGTAACGGGATCGGGGGAACGGTTATCGCTGGAGTGGGTGAGTGACTCGTGCGTTATCGGGGCCGGGTCGGATCGATATTTCGGGGCTCCCTACGGGGCTTTGCCGGGCGGGCCTGACCGCGCAGATGGGCTTCCGATCGGCGGTCGGGCATCCGTGCTCGTATCTTTCGGGCTTCGTTCGGTGGGCTGTGCTTTTGGGCCTATGTTGTTGGGCCTTCGCAAAATAGACGTATCAATTGCCCCCATCGGTGGGGCCGATCGGCCTCGGCCGGTTCGGTTCGACCGATGTGACTCCTGGGGTTCCGAGTGGCGCGTCAGTCAAGGCGTGGTTATAAATGAAGGTAATGATGAGGCGGATCGATTGGACTTCCTTTGGCGCCGATTTCGAAACGCCGCCGGTTCTCCTAGGCCTGCCCCGCGTTCCTGTTAGGCGCTTCGAATTCGCCCCTGAGTTTGGTATATAAGATCCCCGGCTGTGTGGATCCCAACTTCTTCCTTGCTCTTCCCTCTGTCGCAACTTGGAGTCTCCCATCGCCTTCGTTTCCTTGTCTTCTCCAAATTTAAAAAAGGTAACTCCTTTCTTAATTTCATATTATGGCTGCTCTTAGGATAGGTGGTTCCGGCCAAGGGGCGAGGGACCCTCCTGAGTCGAGGCGGGGCGGGCCCCGGCTTGTGGGATCAGGTTCCTCCTCTGGGAGTCGTTCCTTTCGAGATAATGGGAAGGGGAAGCTCTTCCCAGACTACGCCGGCGATGATGTGGCGTCGGCTGCCGTGCGGCTCAATGTGCCCCCGGTTATCCTCCGAACGTCGTCGAGGACTCCTCCTTCAGTGGTCACGGAGATCCGGGAGAGGTATCTCTGCTACCCGTACGATGTTCGAGTTCCGTTCATCGACGAGCGGATCTGCCTTCCGAGGAGCAATGAGGTCGGCGTCTACGTCGAGATGTTCCGCCTGGGTCTTCGTTTCCCGCTCAATCCCTTCCTCATCCAGGTCATGGAGTATCTCACGGTGCCCCTCTGCCAGTTCACCCCCTGTTCGATTGCGGTACTGACAGGCTTCGTGATGCTCTGCTGTACCCGTGGTCTGAAGCCGTCTCTCCCCCTTCTATTTTACTTTTATCGGATCCAGACGGTTGGCCCCAGGTCATGGTTGCAACTCCGAGCCCGGTCGAGGAGGGAATGCCTGATCGGGCTACCCCGCGGGTCGGGGGATTGGAGTTCGGATTATGTCTTCGTGGTCTTCCTGGAGGGTGCCCAAATTCTGACAGGCTGGGGCGGGTCGGTCCGGCCCGACTCAGCGCTAGCCCTCTCTGAGGCGGATCAGGCGGCCGCCGCGCTGCTGTCGACCCTCCCCCTGGAGGCGAAATCCATCTGGTCTTTGTTGGACGACCTACTCTTGAAGGCCGTCTTGTGGTCTCCGGGTAGGTCGCTTTTTCAGTCCTGGGTTGCCCCGTAGCTTACCCTGATTTCGGTTTCCCTTGCAGGAATGGCTGGTCGCGAGTTCACCCGTGATGTTGATGAGCCGATCCGTCGTGGAGCCGTTCGGAGCCGGGGTAGTACCTCGGGAAGGGCACCTCGGCGGACCGTTGAGGAGGAGGTGCGTCGAGCCGAGCCTTCCGTGGGCAAAGTGGTGGCCGCGCCTCCCGCCTCTTCTTCTGGCGATCTCCTCTCCAGGGGGGTCGCAAGGGCCGGATCCGCCCCGCCAGCTCAAGAGGCGAGGGGTAACGACGGGTCCGGTGCAGTCCCTCCTGCCCTTGGCGTGCCCCCTCTTGTTCCCGAGGGTGGGGATGGTGCGAGGTGGAAGCGCTCCCCTTCAGCGCCCGCGGAGCCTCACGGAGGGAAGAAGAGGAAGGACGATGTGGATCCCTCCAGTCCGGCGTGTTCCGTGCTTCCTGCGGCGACCACCGGGGACCTTCCGGTGGCCCTAACAACCACCCCCGTCGCAACATCCCCGCCTCAGCTGCCGGGAATTGGAACCCTGTTGGCGGGCAGCTCGGCTTCTTTCGAGGTCACCCCTGGGGACTCGGTGTTCGTCGACCGAGCCCTGGCCCAACGGATGGCCGAGGGCTCCGTCCTCCCCCGGGACCGCAGTCTCCTCGAGAGGATTCCCGTCGACAAGATGTCGGACTCGTTGGTCTGGATCCTTCAGCAGGTTCGGCTATCTTGCTGTCCTTTCCTTCCCTTCACTCTTTTCTTATCCCATGTCTCGTCTTCCAGGGTTCAACGCTCGCCGTGGAGTTGCAGTGCCGAGCCATCCGTTTGAGGGAGCTGGAGGAGTCCTCCATGAGGGCCCAGGAGCGGGCCGGGGCGGTGGAGGTAGCTATGACGGAGGCCCAGATGGAGTCTCGGCATCTCAAGCTCCGTGTGGCCGAGCTGGAGGGACGAGTGGGTGACCTCCAGGGAAAGTTGGAGGATGCTCGGCAGTCGGCCGAGGAAGAGGCGGAGTCGTTCCGCTTGGAGAGGGAGGAACTTCAGAGGGAACTGTCGGATCGGCGTCAGGTGGCGCGGCTTGCGGAGGAGGTGGAGAGGGGTGTCGTCGGGACCCTGGGAGAGAAGATCTTCGAGGTTCTCAGGGAGGCCTTCGGTACGTATGAAGACCTCATCGCCCCTCGGATTGTCGAAGTTGTCCAGTCTTCCTTCCGGGATTGTGCGGAGCGCGTTTGGCAAGCCGCTCCTCCGGTCGATCCCTCTCGCTCCGGGTAGGGGGAGGCGCATGGGGACGCGTTCTCCCGATCTCGGGCTCCTTAAGTCCTCCTTTCCCGGACTGCCACCCTTGTTTTTATCCTCAAATTTTTTAGCATCCGCTTCGCTTTGGGCCAGTCTACTTGAAATGGATCCCTGCCCCTGCTATCTCCTTCGGCTTCGCTACCGGTTCCCGGCTTCAGAGCCAATAATTGCTGGTTGCATGGATGTTCGCTTAGGCCGGCAACTTTGGGTCTTTTGCCAACAAATTTTGCTCTGTCGGTGTCGCCCTAGTTTCTGTAGGTGACGAACTTTGTCATTCGTCGAGAGCGGATTATTTGTAGAGATGTTTCTTCGCTTCGATTCCCTGTAAATAAGACACAGTTTTGTACCTTGGTTAACTGTTATAAACGAAATTGACTTACTCAGACTTCTCGCATATTTTGCTTTGCTGCCTTGTCCTCGGCCTAGGACTGGTTGACGCCCGAGCTGGCTGGGGGAATTGTCTTCATATTCACGAGCGATGGATTCGGTCGGCGAGGGTGAAGCTCCTCGGCTTAGGACCGGTCGGCGTCCGCGCTGGCTGGGGGAATTGCCCCCAGACTTATGAGCGCAGGAGTCGGTCGGCGAGGGCAAAGCTCCTCGGCTTAGGACTGGTTGACGCCCGAGCTGGCTGGGGGAATTGTCTTCATATTCACGAGCGATGGAGTCGGTCGGCGAGGGTGAAGCTCCTCGGCTTAGGACAGGTCGGCGTCCGCGCTGGCTGGGGGAATTGCCCCCAGACTTATGAGCGCAGGAGTCGGTCGGCGAGGGCAAAGCTCCTCAGCTTAGGACCGGTCGGCGTCCGCGCTGGCTGGGGGAATTGCCCCCAGACTTACGAGCGTAGGAGTCGGTCGGCGAGGGCGAAGCTCCTCGGCTTAGGACCGGTCGGCGTCCGCGCTGGCTGGGGGAATTGCCCCCAGACTTACGAGCGCAGGAGTCGGTCGGCGAGGGCAAAGCTCCTCGGCTTAGGACCGGTCGGCGTCCGCGCTGACTGGGGGAATTGCCCCCAGACTTATGAGCGCAGGAGTTGGTCGGCGAGGGCGAAGCTCCCCCTCCCCCTCCAGTGAGGCGGCGGTCTTCATTCCTTTGCACCCTTAGCGAACTGTTGATTCCGTCGAAGATTAAGAAAAGACAAAAGGGAATGCAATTGTACTCTTAAGGGTCCTGTCGGACTAGTACATTTGGAGGAAAGGAAAAGGAAATAAAGCTAGACAGAGGGATGTAAACCTAGATAATCCCCTCGGACTATGCTACGACTAGGGGGAGGGACCTCGGCCGCTCACTCTATGATGCGGAGGGGTCCTTGGACGGTGTTGATCTTCTTCCCCTTGTCCGGCTGCATGGAGGTCCCTTCCCCGTGGACCGGCTCGTCGGCTAAACTCCTGGCGTGCCCCCGGCTCATCAGCTTCTCAATGTCCTTCTTTAAGTGCCAGCAGTCTTCAGTGTCGTGGCCATTGTCCTTGTGGTACTTGCAGTACTTCTCCCCATTCTTCCCACCTCTTTTTGCCTTCGGTGGGGGGCGATCGGCGCGCTCTTCCTTCTGTACTTGAGCGAGAACGGCATCAGGGGTGGCGTCCCTCGTACCCTCTCCCCGCTGCCTGTTTCTCGGCCTCTTCTCGGTCCGGTACCCTTCGGGCTGCCTCGTCCGTTGTCGCCGCACTTGGTCCCCCGAGTGGCCTTTCCTGCCTCAATGGCCAAGGTCTCCTCGGTCAACATGAAGCGCTCGGCCCTCGCCATGATCCCTGGGAGGTCCTTCGGGGGATCGTTGTGCAGAGATTTCTTAAGGTCTCTATGGCGCAGCCCTTTCTTAAGGGCCGTTTGGACAACCAGGTTGGGAGGGCTGTTCACGTTCAGCCTTTCCGCATTGAAGCGGCGCATGAACTGTCGGAGCGGCTCGGCTGGGCCCTGCACTATGTTAAACAGATGTTCAGCATTAGGCTTTACCTGTCTCCCTACCATGAACTGTTTGCAGAACAGCTGGGTGAGTTCCTCGAAGCTGTCGATGGAGCGGCTGGGTAGGCTGCGGTACCAGGTCCTCGCCGCTCCCCTGAGAGTTGAATAGAAGCCCCGGTAGAGCAGGTCATCGTCAGCTCCTTGGAAGGACATGTCCCCCTCGTAGTCCATCACGTGGTTCCCCGGGTCCCCTATCCCGTCGTACTTCCCCAGCGCCAGGATCTTGAATCGAGAGGGGACCCGCGCGTCGGTTATCCTCCGTGATAGGGGGCACCGGTCTCCGTGGATGCCTCCGGGGGTTCGACACCCGTCTGCCTCTGGTTCGTTCGGTGGTGGAGGGGGCACAGGCGCCGGCGGGGCTGGCTCCACGACCCTCGCCACACTGGGGGTCGGGCTGACCCGGCGTTTCCGGCTCCTCCGACGGGAGCTCCCGCTCCGCCGCGATCGGTCTCTCGAGTGGTGCCGATTGCTTCTCCTGCGGTGGGGTGATCGTGGTCGACGGGACGACGCGGTCACCGATTCGTCCCCCGTGCCTTCAGTTTCTCTTCGGCTCCTTTCACGATGAGGGGAGGAGGCGCGTGATCTCGCCTGGCGGGAGCCGGACAACGTGAACCAACGCTCCGTGTTCGGTCTTTGGTTCCCGTGGTCGTCGACCACAGCGGATCGTAAGAGCGGGGGACCCCCCACCCAACGATGGTCGTCGCCCAACGCGCCTCCGTTAGCTGGCGCAGTGCTGACGAGCTGATGTACTGCCGCGACCAGCGTCTGGATGTTCGCGTTGGTCTCCTGGGCCAGGGCACGGAGTTGTCCCTGTGTGGCCAGTTCTGTCCCGCCAATCTCTTCAGTTGTGGGGGCGGGGTGATTGTTGACGGGCGTGTCTTCGAGGTTGCCGTTGGATGCGCCATTCCCCTCCTCCGGGATGGGGGCATGCGTTTCCTTCCGTTGCTGGCTCGTGCCATTGCAGGTGTGGTTTGCTTCTTCGTGGGACAGTTTGCGGTTCCCACAGACGGCGCCAGATGTTTCAGAGTGTTTTCTCACTACAAAAGCGTTGACCGTGGACAACCCGGTCAACGTGGTCAAGGGGCCCGCTTGGGTCCCTCGGGTGTGTCGAGTCGGTGCAGACGAGGCGCGAGTCGGAGCTGCAGACGGCGTGGAGCGCGTCGGCTGGGCCGAATCGGGGTCCTCGGTCGTTGGTAGGGCGAGGGGAAGCCTCGGCCCGGGTTGAGGCGCTCGGCCTCGGTCGGACGTGCTCGGCCTCAGCGGTCGGACGACGAGGGGTAGACTCGATCGTCCAGCTGGTTGCGTGGTCGGCGAGGGGCGGAGGGGAAGCCTCGGCCCGTGGATCTGATGTCCTCCTGCGTAGACGAGAACGCTCGTCAGGGGGCCGGACCTTGGTTCCGGCCAAATCCCCTCCGATGCCTAAGTCAGACAGTGATCTGAAGGAGGAGGCCCGGCGGAGACGGTTCGACTCGAGAGGAGATCGGAACGGCGTCTCACGGCGCGAGCGGGGGAGGAAGGAGATGAAATGGGGGAACTAGGTCGTTGATGGAGTACCTTAGGTTTTAGATACCTGAGATGCGGTCCCCTGTCCAGACGTCCTTCTAACCCTTTTATAGACCTCCCGCCGTGATTGCCCCCGACCCACGTCGCTCGTCTGCCCTCGATCGTGCCCCCACAATCCGCCCCCCCCCCCCGTCGCCGCTCCCTGCACCATGCCAGCACCTCCCCATTGTAGGAATATTATGCCCTCGAGGCCATTTATTCCTGTGTGAATAGCACAAACATCTTGTTCGAAATAACAGTAAGCTGTTTGGTAATAATTTATCTAAGCTATATTGTAATGTAGTCAACATTAGATATAAACTTAGGTAAAGTCCTGAGACTTTATGCAAGGCCAAACGGGTATCGAGATGAGTATCTCGATCATGGAGAAACGTTTGACCGTCTGTAGCATAAGTCTAAAATGGTTCATGGTCGTAGATGTTTCGAGACAAGGATATCGAAACATCGGATAGATCATTGTGTCTTAGTTTTCACCGTTTAGCGGTGGCGATGATCTCATGATCGCTTGACTTGGCGAAATCGAAGACGAGACACAGGTGCTCATTAGAATGAGTTCACTGAACGATCCACTAGAGTTATCATATGGTTATATTGACCAATCTGTCAGTGATAACTCTGAGTGATGATAGGATAGTTGGTCTTTTGACTTGAGGTCATTTTGACGGACCTGTGCGTGAACGGTGCCACTTAGATCAATTGACCTAGCTTCGAGGCAAGGCCTGTCGAAAGGTCTTTTGATTGGGTGTCACTTGAAACGTACGAGGCGAGTAATGACCAAGAGAGGATTCGTCTCTCCCGGTCAATGGGAGTTAGTGTCGTAGAGTTAGTTCGGTCTTTAGTAAAAACTCTGCGCAGAGTATGTTGGAAGAAGTCCAACATTAGTTGACTAAAGATCGATAGAAACTAACCGGAGTCAAGTTATTGGGGTTGACAGTTTGACCGTACCCCAGACTTGATCCGAACGACATATTTAAGACGAAGAGACTATAACTGCGGAATTCATCACGGAAACAGTCAGGTGGTCCCGACTATACTCATGTCAATGAGCTAACCACATAATGATGATTCCTGAAGCAGGGACGGCAACCACTGCTCGTGGTCACTGCCGTATAGGGCTTCGAGCCCAACCTGTTGTAAGGGTCAGGCTGTAGGGTCTCACACAGAGTGCAACGCTTCGTCTAGTAATAGGTAGAAAATAGTTAGGGAGAATATTTGCATTTGATGCAAAAGAAGAGATAATTGCATTTGATGCAATGTGATAATTTAAGCTTAGATAGGGACTATTTTGCATTTGATGCAAAAGCAATTAAATGTGTATTAAATTATTTAATACAATATTTAATAATATAAACACAAGGAAAAGTTCACGGGTAAGACGGGAATGTCCCGGTCTAGACCCAGGTTCGAACGGCGTCCAAATCGGACGCCAAACATAATAGTTATGGCCAAAACACTGTAAACCCCAAAGCCCATCAGCCCAAGGGGGCTGATTGAATTAAAGGGCCAGAAGCCCAAGGCCCGGCCAAATGGCCGGGCAAACTTAAGGACAGCCGCACGGGCCACGTGGGCGCTGGGCCCACGTGGGCACGTGCTTTGCACGCGCCCACGTGGGGCGCCAGCGCCCACGCGGGGCGCGTGCCCTGCACGCGCCCGCTGGGCGCGTGCAGGGCACGCGCCCCTGCGGGGCGTGCTGCGTGCGCACGCTGAGGCGCGTGCGCTGCACACGCCTCGAGGCGCGTGCAGCGCACGGGCCTGGGGCAAGGTGGGCCCCGCACGCAGCCCTAGGGTTGCGTGCTTCGTGTGACGGCTGCAGTTTTGTTTTGGGTGTGTTTGGGCTGATGTTTGAACACTCAATTGGAGGGTCAAACGAACTCCGATTGACGAACGGTTTTTTCCTATGCGTTCACCGTTGAACGCTTGTCGTATTGATAGGTTGTATCAATCTTGAAGCTCAACGGTGAGTGAGTTAAAATTCACGGAAGTTTGCACTTTGTGAAGTGCAAACTAACTTGATTTTAATTAAACTCAATTTTAGTCCCACATCGGATTTTGAGAAAAGGGGAGAGTCCGCCGCCTATATAAATAGGGGTCTCCCCCCTTTCTCAAAACTCGTCCCAAGCTCTAGATCTGAGCGGCTCTCGTAAATGTTGGAGCACGCTCGGATCTAAGCTTAAATAAATATTTCTCTATCTCCCTAAAATTCTGCCTTACTCCTGCGGGCTCTAGCAAAGCCACAAAGGAGTTCGGATTCTGAATTCGAAATCTTGGCGGAGGTTTCACTCGCGTGAAACTTTCTTCGGCGGTTGGTTGGCTCGGCGGCACGGGGATTGATCGCCTCGGGATGCGGAGCGGTTCGAGGAGCGGTTCGGGGAGCGGTTCGGGGAGGAGCGGCTCGGCGTGGGACGGGAGCAGCTCGGAAGACGGCGCGGAACATCTCGCCTGCTCCAGGGCTGAGATTCCGGGTATGTGGTTAAAGTAGTTTATTAGCATTTAGTTTACTTTAATCACAGTAGGCTAGATCCTTCTTGGGATGGTCAGATCCATCCCAAGTCGGCATAGATCTTGGCATAGGGTCTTGGACCTTAGGGCTAAGTTAGAAAATTGTTTTTAACTGCATGTTAATTAGTTAACATAAGTTTTTTCTTCCGCTGCAAATGTTTTTTTTTGTGTCTATGTTCCGTCCGACTTAGGACGGGACTAGAATTTTTGTGCCCTAAGGGACCGCCAATCCCCTACAGTGGTATCAGAGCCTAGGTTTGCGTAGCGATCTAGGTACTGCGATTTTATTAAACGTGTTAATGCTGTTAAATACTTTTAAATGTTTTTTAAAGTTATGAGATAATATTTTAAAAATGTTTTAGATGTTCAAAATTCTTTTTTGATATTTTTGAACATGAAAAATTTTAAAATAACGTTTTAAAATTTATGTGATAATTTTAAAACTAATTTTAAAAATTTAAAAGTTTAAATTTATTTTGGATGCCTAAAATTTTTATTTGATAAATTTTTTAAGCATGAAAGTCTTTAAAATAGTGTTTTAATTTTATGAGATAATTTTAAAACTGATTTTAAAGATTAAAATTTTTATGCGATAAATTTTTTTAAATAGCATGCAAAGTTAGTGATTTTAAAATTTAGTTTTTTTTATGAGATAAAAATAAAATATTTTTAAAATCATATTTTAAATTTAAATGTTAAATTTATGTATGATTTTGCAAAAATTGTTTATGCGATAAACTTAGTTTATTTAATTGTTAAATAGAAATACACTTTCATTTTATGTTGATAAAATTAGTGTAGCTTTATTTTAATGGCTTGTTTATCTTGTCCCTTATTTGATAACACAAGACAACCCTTTAGGTTAGCCATTAAAAATGATTAAAATTTATTACTTGAATTTTAATGACATGCTATGTTTTAATAAATCATTAACAACAATATTAAGACCTAATTCCTGATTAGGGTAGTCCTTTAAATGAATTTTAAATTCTAATTGTTATAATTAATTTTCATTAAAGGACTTCGCTTTTAGCGTTGTTAAAAATTTATTAAAATCCTAATAATGATTAGGGTAGCACGTGAACCTTATAGTTGATAAGGACTTAATAAAAGTTATTAAAAAAATCCTAAAAATTTTGAATTTAAGGATTCAACTAGTTGATAGGATTAATTAGTTGTTAATAAAAGCTGTTTAGTCTATGGCATACATACAAAAATGACAAGCTTCATTCAATGGACCATGATCCAGTCAATGTGCTTGGCTAAGAGTTCTGGGTCAACCCTTGCTAGTCCAAGGGGTAGTGATCCTGGCTTAGTCAATTCCCTGGCTGAGTTCCGCTGGACCGCAATGTCGCGAATCATGATTGTATGACACCCTGGACTATATCTAAGTCAAATACGTTAATGATCTTTTTCAAGATTAGCCGTAGCCCTCCTTGTTTTAGGGGTTAGTAATTATAGGACCCGCGTTATAGTTGTTGAGATACACTCAAGCTGTAACCTGGCAATCTTATAGGAACCAACTTCTTAAATACATAAGATGAAATCTTGACTAACCCTAACCGTCGTCTCGTACCCCGAGCGCCGGCGTAAGTTAAGTCAACGATGTAGTCTGACTAGATGTAGTCTAAGACCTGACCCAAACCGACGTGTCGTGCATACACCGAGCTGAGGGGCAAGTCAGGCTAGACATGAAAACAAGGGTCCGACTAGACTAGACATTGTGATTTGGATGAGCACACTCATGATCACGAATGGCTAGGGGCAAAAACCGATTAAGAGAGTCATATCCGATATGATCGATGAAGAGTCATCTTCCGATCACAGAGTCAATCAACTTGTTGAGCTACACTCAAGGTTGTTTAGACTCAAGGTGATTGGAACTCTTACCCATTAATTTTAATTCGATTAAATCGTTCGTTATTAAGCTTTAAAACGTTCGTAAAAATAGTGGGAGGATATAGATAGATAAAAGCCAATCTACCTATATTTAATATTGAACATATGCTAAAACTAGGGCAAGACTATGTTTATTGTAGGAATTAAAATATAATATTTTTAATAAGTTAAATGGTCAAAAGTTGATTAATTGAATATCAAGTTAAATTCTAATTGATATAATTAAACTATATTCTCGTTGACATTAAATGACCTTCTAAAGAACAGACTTAAGAAATGTGATTTCATTAAGTTCTGGGTCCAACAAATAAATTAAAGCTACATGTCACTCGTCTCTATATGAGGCAGCTTGAACATATAGGACATTCAAAGTATGTTTCTCCCTACAACTTGTCGAGCTACCCTCAAGGTTGTATGGACAAACAATTTTGATCCGCAAAGTTCGAAAATTCGATCAAACCGTTTGAGTCGAATACGAGTGCATGGGCGGTGCAAGACTGTGTATCCCAACCGGATCTTGAGACAAGCAACTTCTTGAGCTACACTCAAGATTGCAAAGCTCAAGCGTTTGGATACATAAGTGGCTTGCATAGCTATTTATTTATGTTGATACCTAAATGTGATTTAGAAAAAGGAAGAAGGCACTTCGGAAAGTCAATTGAGAAAGTTAGTTTAATTTATCATTAGTAGAGGCATAAGTAGGAGGAAATGAAAATGTGACATATTTTGATGTCACGATTTCAGAATGAATTGTTATACAAAAGACGTTTAACACATTTTGACGAATGTCGTCACATTGCTTCTGAAGTAATATTTTGCGTTAAGTAATTTGTAAATAACTAAATATATATTAAATGTTAATATATAAAATACACAAGATAGTAGCAAACTTATATGGTAAAATTAGACTAGGCCGTATCTAGAGATTAAGCTTCACAAGTCACATAAAGAGGGGTCTGACCTCTCGTATTATGAAGTCTACGGACACTTGTGAGTCTTAGCCTCTTAGATACAATGGCCGAAACCCATCTGTGAGACAGTGGGAGAATGAGTTGTCGAACTCAGTCTCGTACATACTGATGTACCCGAGTCTACTTTTAACAAAATAAGTTATTCGTATATTTTATTAAGAAACGTGTTCTTGATGAAACACAAGTCTGATAAAATGCAGAACGAAATGCTAAAGTATTTAAACTGATTCGATTAGATCGAATGGTCAAATACTTAGCTATATAAAATCTTGTGTAATTAAAAGAAAATGTGATTTTCTCTCAGGTCAAGTCTGTTAACAAATCAGTGTGTTAAAAGGTATGAATCACACTTAATTAGATTTAGTGTGATCCATTGTAAGTGACTCTGAGTTAACTCCTCCCTGTGGTTTAAGTCCCAAATAGTAATGCCTAGGTTTTGATAATGTTCTATGAGGACATTATCTATAAGATATTCATTAAATCAATCGTAAGGAAGTTGTAAAATTACTCGAATCTCGTGAGACGGATTGTCGAGTTAGACATCATAACTGATGATGACTCAGTCAACTTCTAGGATAAAATTCGGAGTAGTAACTCCGATTTAAAACTTGATGTAGGTCCGTGTGCGTAAATAAATTTGAGAATTTAGTTTACGTACCCAAGGAAAATGTTTCCTCACTTTCCGCAAGTAAATCTTTAAGTTAAAAGATTGGTGCAGAAAGGAAAATAGTGAAGTACAATCTTGTTGGACGGGAACGGTTTCACATCCTAATTTCTTTAAAACGGATTATGATGAAACCGGTTTCGCCAACAGATGTGTACAGATCTACTCGGACCAAAGCCGATGTAAAACGCTTAAGTTGACCATGAAAATTGGAGCATTCACTTATAAGTTCGTTTTTCTAAATATGATTTAGACAGACCAACTTATATGAATTGGCCAGAGAATTTTCAAGGTCAGTGGGAGCGTGTAAATTACATGCGAGACATCAAAGAGATGGAACATATATTTTGATTAAGTAATCAAAGAGTTTGATTATTTATCAGAAATGAATATGAACCATTTGAAATGACCAATAACTAATTTGAAATTATTATCGTAAGATACGATGAACTGGATAAGATCCAGGGAAATAAAATATTATAGATTCCGACAGACCAAATGAATTATTTGAATGAGATTCAAATGGTTGGTCTGACATAAACATAGAAACCCCTTAAGTCTATAGTGTAGACGGTTTTAGCAGATCCACTCACGAAGGCTCTATCACATGAAGTCGGGAAAACTTATGTGTAAAAACGATATTTGATATCGAGATAAATGGGCCTGAGTGCAAGTGGGAGATGTAGGAATATTATGCCCTTGAGGCCATTTATTCCTGTGTGAATAGCACAAACATCTTGTTCGAAATAACAGTAAGCTGTTTGGTAATAATTTATCTAAGCTATATTGTAATGTAGTCAACATTAGATATAAACTTAGGTAAAGTCCTGAGACTTTATGCAAGGCCAAACGGGTATCGAGATGAGTATCTCGATCATGGAGAAACGTTTGACCGTCTGTAGCATAAGTCTAAAATGGTTCATGGTCGTAGATGTTTCGAGACAAGGATATCGAAACATCGGATAGATCATTGTGTCTTAGTTTTCACCGTTTAGCGGTGGCGATGATCTCATGATCGCTTGACTTGGCGAAATCGAAGACGAGACACAGGTGCTCATTAGAATGAGTTCACTGAACGATCCACTAGAGTTATCATATGGTTATATTGACCAATCTGTCAGTGATAACTCTGAGTGATGATAGGATAGTTGGTCTTTTGACTTGAGGTCATTTTGACGGACCTGTGCGTGAACGGTGCCACTTAGATCAATTGACCTAGCTTCGAGGCAAGGCCTGTCGAAAGGTCTTTTGATTGGGTGTCACTTGAAACGTACGAGGCGAGTAATGACCAAGAGAGGATTCGTCTCTCCCGGTCAATGGGAGTTAGTGTCGTAGAGTTAGTTCGGTCTTTAGTAAAAACTCTGCGCAGAGTATGTTGGAAGAAGTCCAACATTAGTTGACTAAAGATCGATAGAAACTAACCGGAGTCAAGTTATTGGGGTTGACAGTTTGACCGTACCCCAGACTTGATCCGAACGACATATTTAAGACGAAGAGACTATAACTGCGGAATTCATCACGGAAACAGTCAGGTGGTCCTGACTATACTCATGTCAATGAGCTAACCACATAATGATGATTCCTGAAGCAGGGACGGCAACCACTGCTCGTGGTCACTGCCGTATAGGGCTTCGAGCCCAACCTGTTGTAAGGGTCAGGCTGTAGGGTCTCACACAGAGTGCAACGCTTCGTCTAGTAATAGGTAGAAAATAGTTAGGGAGAATATTTGCATTTGATGCAAAAGAAGAGATAATTGCATTTGATGCAATGTGATAATTTAAGCTTAGATAGGGACTATTTTGCATTTGATGCAAAAGCAATTAAATGTGTATTAAATTGTTTAATACAATATTTAATAATATAAACACAAGGAAAAGTTCACGGGTAAGACGGGAATGTCCCGGTCTAGACCCAGGTTCGAACGGCGTCCAAATCGGACGCCAAACATAATAGTTATGGCCAAAACACTGTAAACCCCAAAGCCCATCAGCCCAAGGGGGCTGATTGAATTAAAGGGCCAGAAGCCCAAGGCCCGGCCAAATGGCCGGGCAAACTTAAGGACAGCCGCACGGGCCACGTGGGCGCTGGGCCCACGTGGGCACGTGCTTTGCACGCGCCCACGTGGGGCGCCAGCGCCCACGCGGGGCGCGTGCCCTGCACGCGCCCGCTGGGCGCGTGCAGGGCACGCGCCCCTGCGGGGCGTGCTGCGTGCGCACGCTGAGGCGCGTGCGCTGCACACGCCTCGAGGCGCGTGCAGCGCACGGGCCTGGGGCAAGGTGGGCCCCGCACGCAGCCCTAGGGTTGCGTGCTTCGTGTGACGGCTGCAGTTTTGTTTTGGGTGTGTTTGGGCTGATGTTTGAACACTCAATTGGAGGGTCAAACGAACTCCGATTGACGAACGGTTTTTTCCTATGCGTTCACCGTTGAACGCTTGTCGTATTGATAGGTTGTATCGATCTTGAAGCTCAACGGTGAGTGAGTTAAAATTCACGGAAGTTTGCACTTTGTGAAGTGCAAACTAACTTGATTTTAATTAAACTCAATTTTAGTCCCACATCGGATTTTGAGAAAAGGGGAGAGTCCGCCGCCTATATAAATAGGGGTCTCCCCCCTTTCTCAAAACTCGTCCCAAGCTCTAGATCTGAGCGGCTCTCGTAAATGTTGGAGCACGCTCGGATCTAAGCTTAAATAAATATTTCTCTATCTCCCTAAAATTCTGCCTTACTCCTGCGGGCTCTAGCAAAGCCACAAAGGAGTTCGGATTCTGAATTCGAAATCTTGGCGGAGGTTTCACTCGCGTGAAACTTTCTTCGGCGGTTGGTTGGCTCGGCGGCACGGGGATTGATCGCCTCGGGATGCGGAGCGGTTCGAGGAGCGGTTCGGGGAGCGGTTCAAGGAGCGGCTCGGCGTGGGACGGGAGCAGCTCGGAAGACGGCGCGGAACATCTCGCCTGCTCCAGGGCTGAGATTCCGGGTATGTGGTTAAAGTAGTTTATTAGCATTTAGTTTACTTTAATCACAGTAGGCTAGATCCTTCTTGGGATGGTCAGATCCATCCCAAGTCGGCATAGATCTTGGCATAGGGTCTTGGACCTTAGGGCTAAGTTAGAAAATTGTTTTTAACTGCATGTTAATTAGTTAACATAAGTTTTTTCTTCCGCTGCAAATGTTTTTTTTTTGTGTCTATGTTCCGTCCGACTTAGGACGTGACTAGAATTTTTGTGCCCTAAGGGACCGCCAATCCCCTACACCCATAACAGCCATTAATTGGTAACGGGATCGGGGGAACGGTTATCACTGGAGTGGGTGAGTGACTCGTGCGTTATCGGGGCCGGGTCGGATCGATATTTGGGGGCTCCCTACGGGGCTTTGCCGGGCGGGCCTGACCGCGCAGATGGGCTTCCGATCGGCGGTCGGGCATCCGGGCTCGTATCTTTCGGGCTTCGTTCGGTGGGCTGTGCTTTTGGGCCTATGTTGTTGGGCCTTCGCAAAATAGACGTATCAGCGTTTGTTATGTTTTCCTTTTTATTTGGAGGAGTTGGTAAACCAATACTTGAAGCTTTTTTTCACATCAGAAGTGTTGCGGGATAAAATCTGCGTACAATGAATTTGTATTGAGGGGGAATCAAGGGCACGGTGGCTACAAGTTGAATCAGTATGGGTAGGTTGTTTACAAGTAGTGAGGGAGTAGTGAGGCAAGGCGTCCTTCGTAGGTCGATCTCTGGATCGATCCTGCAAGTCCGCTGCTAGTTCGCCTCTCACCATGAGTAGGTCGCCAGTCGCACGTTACTTGGAAGGCGTCAACCTGTGCACAGAGCAACTCGTCAGAAAGGCCGATTTGGGTTCCAACTCTTAGCCTATCTGATGCCTAAGTTAGAATTAGGGCTTAGAAAAGGCAGGTGGACACGTAGGTTGAGCTAAAAGTAGGTCGACATTGCGTGATGAGCTATAGAGGAAGAACAAAGATGTGGACGACCTTTGCTCTTGTGTGTGAGTGAGAGTTTGAGAATCAATTTTCCAACCCCACACTCGATGGAAGTGGATGAGTATTTATAGCCGAATGAGGCGGTTAAGTATGGCTGAACTGGCGTGCTGAGCCGGCGTGTCAGACTGCGGAAGGTTCGACCAAGGATGTCAGAGCTGTGCATGTCAGCCACGCTTTTGTCAGACGGCGCAACGGCCAGGGACGCTTTGTCAGAGTGTCAGAGCCAAAAGCACCAGGCGGTCAGTCGGCGCAGCGGCCAGGGGGTGCTTTGTCAAGCTGTCGAACGGTGGAAGTGTCAGTGGATTTCTCGTACAAGGACGTTTGTCGTGTTCGACGGGCCGAAGGATCGTCGAGGTGCGTTCGAGGAGCGTGGCCGCACAAGATTCATTTGGTCGCTCCTAGTGGATGACGAGCGAACTGGTTGTTCGCCTGGCGAGCACGGAGGGAAGCGGGCGAGCAACTGGCAAGGTTCGGGGCGAGGTGCACCCTTTCCGCCAGTCGAGGCGAACGTCGTAGAGGAAGGGCGAGCTTGCCGTGTGTCTGGCAAACTTGGATGGTAGGTCGAAGTATCCCGATCTTTAGGTCGTAACAATTGCCCTCATCATTCGAGCTTGGGCGGAAGCCCGGCCTAGTTCAGATGACGCACCGTCACACCATCTGCCCAGAAGGGGAAAGGATGGCTTTTCCCTGAGTCTTCGGTCAAGGCGGTAGATAATTTGAAAAGCCCGCCCACTGTTTCGCTGAAATCATTTCGATTTGAAGGCAGGAGACTATTGAAGCATCTTATCCATCCAGAGGGCAAATGCGTGGTGGACGTGATTGCGGGTGGCAGTCAAGGCGTCAGAGGAGATCAGATCTTGACCACGTGGCAAAGCTTCGACGGTGGAGATCGGTGGAGGCCTACTATAAGTAGGGGAGGGAGAGATCGAGCGAGAGTTTTCCCACTTCTGATTTCCTTCGAGCTCTCGTCTTCTTCTGAGTTTTCGATCGTCGTTGCCGTCGCGGGAGTTCGTGCTATCGTTCTGACGGCTTTGTTAGTCCGTCTTCTTTCTGCTAGGTCATCTTCTTGCTCAACATGGTTTCTCGTAGTTCTTCTCGCTTCACTACCTCAAGAGAGAAAGAGGAATGGTATTGGGTGGTGGAGCACCGGATAGCCCCGCCGCGGATACAGAGGAGTGGGAGGAGGAGACGTCTCCGGTCAGTCAGGGCCGCCCCGAGAGTAGGCCAGCGGTTGAGTTTGTTGCGGGTTCATCGTCGTCGGTCCCTGGGGATCCGAAGAAGGGAAACGGGCCGGCCATGACAAAGCCCCGACTATCCGCTCAGGCCGTCGTAATCATGGCCGAGGCTGGAAACATCTCTTCTAAGATCTCGAGCGTGGAGTCGGTAGCGTCGACCTCCTTCATACCTGAAGCACGCGCAAAGTACATTAGGCCGTCCTATACAGTCCGTCTTCTGACTGACACCGAACGGGTATGCTTTCTCAAGGACTACGAGGTTGGAGTCTACGTCGCCACCAAGGACTTTGCTTCCCTCTTCCCCCTTTGCTCCTCAATATCTTGAATTTTCTTGAGCTCCCCCCTTTTCAACTGATGCCGAACTCCATCAGTGCAATCGTCGGCTTCCTCGTCCTCTGTGCAGGGAGCGAAGTTCGTCCGACCCTCCCTCTATTTCAATACTTCTTTGGGATCAAGAAGCTGGGGCCGCACTACTATCTTTCGTCGAGGAGAGGGCAGCCTCTACTCATGGGCCTACCAGAAAAGATTAAGGGGTGGAAGGAGAGGTACGTGTTCGTCTCGATGCCCGAGGATCTACCGTTGCGGTCGAACTGGGGCGTACTAAACCCGGTGGCGAACAGGGATGTCTGCCTCGATGTGGATGCTGCAGAGCGGGCTAGGATCCTGCAGGAAATCCCCGTGGAGGATAGGCAATACGAGAAACCTGCTAAGGAAGAGATGATAGTTCGACACATCTGGCCCGAAGGTAATTCGGGTTTTGTAGCTGTCACTCCTAATTTGCTCACCCTGATCTATTTCCTTCTTGTAGGTCAGACGAAGAGTTTACCAAAGGAGGAGCTGATGAGGCTAGCCTCGGAGCAAGCATCCAAACAATCGACGAAGGGCGGCCCGAAGCGAGCTATGGAGGGATCTTCGACGGCAAAGGCTGAGAAGCTCGTCTGGACGAAGAAGACAAAGGTGGCGGAGGCCGCAGCTGCTTCGGGCCTTCTGACGACCGTGGCGGGCACTGGCCACCATACGGAGAGCGCACTGGGTAGATCTGATACCCAACCAATCGAACTCGATGTTGAGGAAGTCGTGCGGACCGAGCCGGAGGCCTGAGTGTCTCAGAGCGGGCGACCACCCCCGATCCCCGCAATTCAACTCCGGACTGTCGCGCCCCAGGGGTCTCCAACCGGCTCGGGCTCCAGCCGACGATCGACAGCTACTGATCGATGGCCCTACGGCTGCCCTCCCCCCAGACTTGGTAAGCCTGCCCACCCGAGCTACGAGGCAGCGCTCGCGGTATTCATGTCCAGGAGGGACGAGCTTGTGAAGATGTCGACGGAGGATTCTCTGGCGGCGTCCTACCCAGTTGGCTCCGTCGAGTCGGTTTTCGACGAAGCCGGAATAGCTGCGAGGCTGGCCGAGAACAGCCTACTGCCCAGAGATAGGGAGTCTCTAGCAAATTTGGGTGCAGAGAGGTTGTGCGCCTCAACCATCTGGCACATCATGCAGGTCAGTCCGACTCCTCCATTAAGACAACTTTTATTCGAGTGTGCTGGACTCTTCTTTCTGTCTTATGTGCAGGCTAGTGCAATGATGGTAGCCCTTAGGCGCCACACTCCCACTATAATAAGGCCGAGGATACGCTCGGGAAGAAGGAGGCTGAGCTCGTCGCTTTTAAGAAGGAAGCTAAGGACCAGGCGACGAGGCACAGGGCCCAGTAGCCAAGTTGCAGGGATGGTATGACGAACAGACGGCGACGATCCGGAAGCAGGAGGCATGCCTGAAGGAGTTTTAGGCAAAGGTACAAACTAAAGAAGCCCGTCGGGTCGAACTGGAGGGGGCTCTTGAATGACAGAGCGTGCGGGTGACCGAACTGGAAGCCCTGTTGGAGTCATGGAGGGCTGAACTGGAAGCGAAGCAGGCAGAGGCTGTCCGCACTATCCAGACGACGGAGTTCGTCCCAGCCATAGCGACGATGAAGATGGATGGCATAGCGAAGGGCTGGGAGGCGTGCCTCCAGAGGATCAAGGAGAGGATGAGGAGCCACTATCCTTTAGTCGAGGTGGACTTCTTGAAGCTGGCGGCCTCAGATGACGAGGGAGAGGAGGAAGAGGCTACGCCGGTTGATGAAGAAGGGCCGGCAGCCGAACAACAGGTGGATGGCGGCCAGGGCACCGTATGAATGTTTTGGGTAGAGATTTTTTAGGGGCCGGCCTAGGGGCCTGGGTGTAGGGCTTCTCTCTTTTTTTTAGAAGTTTTGGCTGTCTGGTGGAGTCGCTAAGGTGTGACCATTTTTTGTAAGGTCGGCCCCCTGGAAATACTTGTAAAAAATTTTGTCAATGGAATTTTGTAGTCCGGGCTTAATGTCTAATCTTCTCAACTTTGTGGCTTGGTTTCCCTGATGTGTAATGCCCCTGACATTTGGGGCGGTCGAGAGCTAGGGAGAGGTCGTACCAGATGTCGAGTATAGACTGACGCTTGTCTTTCGGAGTTTGGTAGAGGGGTGGGTGCGTGCACGTAGCTCGGCCCTAGCCCTTCTCTGGTTTGGGTAGCGAGGCCCGCCCTGCTATGGGTAGCCAGGACGGGACCTGTCCCGGAGTCTTCTCAGGAGGGGAGGGTGCGAGCCCGTAACTCGGCCCTAGCCCTTCTCCGGTTTGGGTAGCGAGGCCCGCCCTGCTATGGGTAGACAGGATGGGACCTGCCCCGGAGTCTTCTTGGGAGGGGAGGGTGTGAGCCCATAACTCGACCCAAGCCCTTGTCCGGTTTGGGTGGCGAGGCCCACCCTGCTATGGGTAGCCAGGATGGGACCTGCCCCGGAGTCTTCCTGGGAGGGGAGGGTGCGAGCCATAGCTCGCCCTTCCCTTCTCCCGTTTGGGTAGCGAGGCCTACCCTGCTATACGTAGCCAGGATGGGACCTACCCCGAAGTCTTCTTGGGAGGGGAGGGTGCGAGCCCGTAGCTCAGCCCTAGCCCTCCTCCGGTTTGGGTAGCGAGGCCTGCCCTACTATGGGTAGTCAGGATGTGACCTGCCCCGGAGTCTCCTTGGGAGGGGAGGGTGCGAGCCCGTAGCTCGGCCCTAGCCCTTCTCTGTTTTGGGTAGCGAGGCCAGCCCTGCTATGGGTAGCCAGGACGGGACCTGCCCCAGAGTCTTCTTGGGAGGGGAGGGTGCGAGCCTGTAGCTCGGCCCTAGCCCTTCTCTGGTTTGGGTAGCGAGGCCCGCCCTGCTATGGATAGCCAGGACGGGACCTGCCCCGGAGTCTTCTTGGGAGGGGAGGGTGCGAGCTCGTAGCTCGGTGATTCGGGTTCAATATTACATATTTAACCCCCCATTTAGCCCTATTTTGTGCTCATGTGATGCTATATTGTTCTCTAATACAAACGTATTTTGTACACAATCATTTATTAGAGAAAACTCTCTATTTGAGCACAAAACAGCAATTAACGGAGTATTTCTGTACTTTTTATATTTTTCCTGGCTTGGTCTCGATCTCACGATTCCAACGACTATTTATTTGTAATTTTCTGAGATCTGTGCTGATTACTATGAATTTTTGAATGCAGAATACCATTTAATTGAAGAAATACAGAAGAAATACAAATATACGGTCGACCTCCAATCCAAATCTGACACGTGGCAACATCCTGCCGCTCCGTTAGGCATCCTACGGCTCTCAGCGAGGCGCAGCAGCGGGCAAATATCGACTGTTCGATCGAGATCGGACGGTCGACGTTTCATCCCATCACGCAGAGGAGCGCTTCGATAAGGCCGGCCACGTGGTTCATCTCGTGCCGTTGGATTCAGATCCGACGGTCTGCGCACGAAAACGAAATTGATTCGAAATCGGTACGCGAGCGCCACGTGGCGACATCGCCTTCGTCCCGCCAACGAATGGGCGGACGAGATCGACTACATCAAGCGAAGTGGATCAGCGCTCACGGTTATTTGTTGACCGTTAGATCAAGATCTGACGGACGAAATCGATTCCGCCTTGTATTCGGAAGGGATCGCAGACATTGGCGACGTGGCAGACTATTGGCCGTCGATCTCTCATCCGATGGCTGAAATTAAGTTCAATGCGGAGTCGGATTCGCGAGACGAAGCGGGCGAAGCGCGGATCCAACCCGATGCCACGTGTCGCGACGTGGATAGATCCCGCCCAGATCTAATGGCGGAGAGTTGAGGAGGCTAGCGGGTGCGGTTTTTAAGCTTAATGGATGCGGGTTTTGAACCCGTTATCTCATTAAACCCGCAATGTCTAAGTATATAAGGTATTTTTAGGGTTTTTGAGCGTATTCTGGCGTATTCTGGGCGTATTGGAGGCTCTAGGAGCCGTATTTCTCCTCTGAAAAATTCTGTAAAATTCCAAAGTCTGTTCTTAGTATTTACAGAGAGTTTTGGGTCCTAATTAGGAGATTTGGTGATGAATTCTAAACTTCTACCCCGTATTTGATGCTTTTCTATTGTATTTGGCTATTAGATTGAAGTATTTTGATATTAAACTAGATCGTTCTTGCACCATGAGTAGCTAAACTCCTATTGTGCATGGTTGGGTGTAGTTAGGGGATATGATTTGTGTTCGTTTGGTTGAATATTCGTTGTGCTTAATCGATAACGTTGATAAAGTTGTCAACTTTGGTATTAAATCGTCTTTTTCATCGTCCAAAAGAAGTGATTGAGTTGATGATCGCCCCAAAAGGGTGAGCTTTGATCTCTCCAAAAGAGAGTTTCATACCGTAGTTGTAAGATTATAACTTTAGCAACGATTTTATTCACATTGTGCTTTAACCCCTAAAAGGGCATCTTCCGATGAATTGCTCACAAAAGGACAATTCGTTGAGTTATATTGAGTATTTTCCGGTGAATTGCTCTCAAAAAGAGAATTCATTGTGTTATATTCGTCAACCAAGTTAATACGAATTATTGATCCTAACGAACCCATACCATGTGCATACTTTTCGTCGATACTTTCATACACGACTCTTCTTTGTTCGTATTGTTCGCACGTCACCACCACGCACTTTCACACCATCATCACCATCATTATTGAAGTGGTTAGTTTCTTTTCGTCGGATTTCTATTTGATTTGAGTTGTGGTTGCAACAGATTTCCTCCCGAGGATTCGACATCTGGACTCCCAGATTATAATACTTGTACGGACTCTTGCGCTTGAGAGATGCACTATTTTGGGCCTACCAAGTTTTTGGCGCCGTTGCCGGGGAGGAATGGTTTGTTACCACAGTTTATTTCATTTAGAGGACCTTCGGTAAGATCTTTCCACTTTATTGTACATAAAAATTTTTTATTTTATTTTTTTTAAAATGGAGTATATGAATTTCTATTGCACAAACAATCTGTATGATGCAAGGTATGCTAATGCACACAAACATAGGATGGAGAAGCTCAAGATCGTTAATTTTAATCAAACTGACTGTGAAACTTTCTTTCAGGCCTGGAGGAGGTTCACAGACATAGTATCGAGCTATCCGCAGCATGTGTACACAAATGAAGAGCTTATGGAGTCCTTCCTAGATGGACTACAACCACAGCAGCATGAATTATTGGGAGGCATGACGCCGACAGAGGCGTGGGAATACATGGAGTCTCTGCAAGAAAATGAAGAAACCATGGAAGAGACTTCAGAGAGCGATTCAACGGAGCCTCCGTGCCTTGATCAAGAAGAGCAAAGCGTAGACGTACCTTTGCAATCCTTGAAAGAGGAAGTTTACCTGATTATTCAGACACAGGAGGCCACATCCCATCAATTCCAAGAGAATTTCCTTGCTCAGAGTCGGTAGATTCAGAAATCCATTGAAGATCTTAATTTGATTGCCACTTGCCTAGAAGAAAGTAATGCTTTTGAAACTCAATTTCAAGAATCTAAAACGAGTTTATCTTCTATTACAGGTATATCGAGCAAGCCATGTCACGTTGAGGACACGAATAAAAATATCTACATGGCAGAAAGTGTGTGCAAAAGAGAGGACGAGCTAGCAATTTTGGATGAACGAGAGGAGGAGACAGCTAGGGACACGGGTTTTGAAATTATCGCCATGGAGTCAGAACCATGCCATCCTCCAGTTTTTTCCCAAAATCATTTACCCCTCTCCCCAATGACTGAGCATCATACCAACTTCCTCCACAATTAAAGATTCGGGATCCGCCATTTGATCACGGTGTGTTCTTTCCAGTAGTGTAGTTTTCAAATGCTTTCTAGGATGCTTGCTTGAATAAACTCGTACCCCTTTCGACATTGAGGACAATGTCCATCTTTAGTTGGGGGGTGTGTATGAGACCTTAGGATTTTTTTTGAGAAGAATAAATCACCAAATCTCATCATTTAAAACTCCTTCATATACCACAAAAGCGGATGATCACGAATTAATTGAGTTCTAAAAATTGTTTATGGCTTGATTAAATTATTTTTCCTTCATGGAATTACTCGTTAATATGCTATTCATGAAAATTTTCAATTGCCATGATTACTATCTCGAAATAGTTTGAATTTATTTCATGCATGCTAATGTAATGAAAAAGCTTAAGTATACACGATTTATTAGAAAAGTCTTCAAGTTGAAGAGGAATTTGGCCGTTGTTATTAATGTTTATGTTCGAAAAATGGGGATTGAGTTTGTTGCGGGCGGAACTCGCGTACAATGAATTTGTATTAGGGGGAACCAAGGGCACGGTGGTTATGTTAAGGAAGGGATTAGGGTAGGCTATTTGACAGGTGATTAGAGGGGTGATGCAGCTAAGCTTGTCGTTAGAGCAGACCACGGAATCGAATCTGACAAGATGCAGAGAAGGGGTCGAACTACCTAGGTTGAGGGTGAGCACGACTGGTGATGACGAGCTAACCTGCGCAAGGAGAAACTCGTCAAAATGGCCGGGTTGGGGTCCAACCCTTAGCCTCTCCGATGCCTAAGTCAGTAATAGGACTTAAAGCGGGGGCTAGGCACGCAGGTCGGACTGAGGGTGAGTCGACCGTACGTGACGAGCTATGAGTGGAAGAACAAAGATGTGGACGACCTTTGCTCTTGCCTCTTGTGTGTGAATAAGGAGATTGAGAGTGAATTTTTCTCCCCCCTTCACCGCAAGAAGTGAGGGGTATTTATACCTGATGGGAGGCGGTTTGGTAGGGCTGACCTAGCATGCTGAGCTGGCCCTGCTGTCAGCGGAAGCTTCAGAGGAGGATGTCAGGAACAGGAGTGCCTGCCAC
The DNA here is from genome assembly GCA_030789695.1 of Scilla litardierei. Taxonomy (NCBI): domain Eukaryota; kingdom Viridiplantae; phylum Streptophyta; class Magnoliopsida; order Asparagales; family Asparagaceae; genus Scilla; species Scilla litardierei. The sequence continues at coordinate 24,191,884 of CM061131.1, read as the reverse complement.
GCTTTTGTCAGACGGTGCAGCGGTCCGGGGTGCTTTTGTCAGGGTGTCAGGGCGTCAGGGCCGAAAGCATTAAGTGTCAGGGGGGGCGCAGTGGCCAATGGGTGCTTTGTCAAATGGTCGGGCAGCGATAGTGTCAGTAGCGTCCTTGTACTAGGTTGTTTGTCGTGTCCAATGTGCCAAAGAACAGTCCCGTAGCTCGTCCCCATAGCTCGGCCCTTTTAGCTCGACCCCGTAGCTCGTCACCGTAGCTCGGCCCCCTTAGCTCGGCCCGTCACCGTAGCTCGGCCCCCTTAGCTCGGCCCGTCACCGTAGCTCGGCCCCCATAGCTCACCAGAGGTCATCACTGGCTATCAGCGGCCGAGGCAGAGTGCACCGTTCCCATAGTCGCGTCAGACTCTAGAATCGACAGGCGCCCTGTGGCCCTCTATCGTTCGGGTGTGGAGCGCCCTGTTGCTGGGTCGGCCGTCCTTCCAGAGGGAGGGACGAGCCGGCGGGGTATTTAGGTGGTCTGGGATGGAAGGTCGGACTATCACGATCTTTAGGTCGTAACAATTGCCCTCGTCATCCGGGCTCGAGTTGGAAGCCCGGCTCGACGCGGATGACGTATCACCTTCCCTCCTGGGAATAGCGCGTTGGGTCTACCTACCCCGGAGTCTTTACTTGAGGGAGAACGAGCGCGTAGCTCGGCTCGTCCCCTTCTCTGGTTTGGGTGACAGGGACATATCCTGCCCCAGAGTCTTCGTAGGGGGGAGGGATTCGTAGCTTGGCCGTGCCCTTTTCCTCCAGTTTGGGAGGCGAAGCGTTTTAGGCTTGCCTCGGAGGTCTTCAAGATCGCGGGTACAGAGCGGCCAAAGCCTCCCCCGCATTTTGCCCTTCAGTTTGGGTGGCGAGCTGACGAACTGCCCTGGAGGTCTTCACTTGATCGCGGGTACAGAGCGGCCAAAGCCTCCCCCTCATTTTGCCCCTCCAGTTTGGGTGGCGAGCTGACGAGCTGCCCCGGAGGTCAGCAAGATCGCTGGTACATAGTGGCCAAAGCCTCCCCCGCATTTCCCCCTCCAGTTTGGGTGGCGAGCTGACCAGCTGCCCCGGAGGTCTTCAAGATAGCACGTACAGAGTGGCCAAAGCCTCCCCTGTATTTTGCCCCTCCAGTTTGGGTGGCGAGCTGATGAGCTGCCCTGACAGTCTTCAAGATCGCGGGTACAGAGTGGCCAAAGCCTCCCACGCATTTCCCCTCCAGTTTGGGTGGCGAGCTAACGAGCAGCCCCGGAGGTCTGCAAGATAGCGGGTACAGAGTGGCCAAAGCCTCCCCCGCATTTTGCCCCTCCAGTTCGGGTGGCGAGCTGACGAGCTGCCCTGGAGGTCTGCAAGATAGCGGGTACAGAGTGGCCAAAGCCTCCCCCGCATTTTGCCCCTCCAGTTAGGGTGGCGAGCTGACGTGCTGCCCCGGAGGTCTTCAAGATCGCGGGTACATAGTGGCCAAAGCCTCCCCCGCATTTCCCCCTCCAGATTGGGTGGCGAGCTGACGAGCTGCCCCGGAGGTCTTCACTTGATCGCAAGTACAGAGCGGCTAAAGCCTCCCCCGCATTTCCCCCCTCCAGTTTGGGTGGCGAGCTGACGAGCTGCCCTGGAGGTCTTCAAGATAGCGGGTACAGAGTGGCCAAAGCCTCCGCCGCATTTTGCCCCTCCAGTTTGGGTGGCGAGCTGACGAGCTGCCCTGGCGGTCTTCAAGATCGCGGGTACAGAGTGGCCAAAGCCTCCCCCGCATTTCCACCTCCAGTTTGGGTGGCGAGCTGACGAGCTGCCCCGGAGGTCTGCAAGATAGCGGGTACAGAGTGGCCAAAGCCTCCCCGCATTTTGCCCCTCCAGTTCGGGTGGCGAGCTGACGAGCTGCCCCGGAGGTCTGCAAGATAGCGGGTACAGAGTGGCCAAAGCCTCCCCCGCATTTTGCCCCTCCAGTTTGGGTGGCGAGCTGACGTGCTGCCCTGGAGGTCTTCAAGATCACGGGTACATAGTGGCCAAAGCCTCCCCTGCATTTCCCCCTCCAGTTTGGGTGGCGAGCTGACGAGCTGCCCGGAGGTCTACAAGATAGCGGGTACAGAGTGGCCAAAGCCTCCCCCGCATTTTGCCCCACCAGTTCGGGTGGCGAGAGGACGAGCTGCCCCCGAGGCCTGCAAGATCGCGGGTACATAGTGGCCAAAGCCTCCCCCGCATTTCCACCTCCAGTTTGGGTGGCGAGCTAACGAGCTGCCCCGGAGGTCTTCAAGATAGCGGGTACAGAGTGGCCAAAGCCTCCCCCGCATTTTGCCCCTCCAGTTTGGGTGGCGAGCTCACGAGCTGCCCTGGCGGTCTTCAAAATCGCGGGTACAGAGTGGCCAAAACCTCCCCCGCATTTCCCCCTCCAGTTTGGGTGGCGAGCTGACGAGCTGCCCCGGAGGTCTGCAAGATAGCGGGTACAGAGTGGCCAAAGCCTCCCCCGCATTTTGCCCCTCCAGTTCGGGTGGCGAGCTGACGAGCAGCCCGGGAGGTCTGCAAGATAGCGGGTACAGAGTGGCCAAAGCCTCCCCCGCATTTTGCCCCTCCAGTTTGGGTGGCGAGCTGACGTGCTGCCCCGGAGGTCTTCAAGATCGCGGGTACATAGTGGCCAAAGCCTTCTCCGCATTTCCCCCTCCAGATTGGGTGGCGAGCTGACGAGCTGCCCCGGAGGTCTTCACTTGATCGCGAGTACAGAGCGACCAAAGCCTCCCCCGCATTTTTCCCCTCCAGTTTGGGTGACGTGCTGACGAGCTGCCCTGGAGGTCTTCAAGATCGCGGGTACAGAGTGGCCAAAGCCTCCCCCGCATTTTGCTCATCCAGTTTGGGTGGCGAGCTGACGAGCTGCCCTGGAGGTCTTCACTTGATCGCGGGTACAGAGTGGCCAAAGCCTCCCCCGCATTTCCCCCTCCAGTTTGGGTGGCGAGCTGACGAGCTGCCCCGGAGGTCTGCAAGATGTCGGGTACAGAGTGGCCAAAGCCTCCCCCGCATTTTGCCCCTCCAGTTCGGGTGGCGAGCTGACGAGCTGCCCCGGAGGCCAGCAAGATAGCGGGTACAGAGTGGCCAAAGCCTCCCCCGCATTTTGCCCCTCCAGTTTGGGTGGCGAACTGACGTGCTGCCCCGGAGGTCTTCAAGATCGCGGGTACAAAGTGGCCCAAGCCTCACCCGCATTTCCCCATCCAGTTTGGGTGGCGAGCTGACGAGCTGCCCCGGAGGTCTGCAAGATAGCGGGTACAGAGTGGCCAAAGCCTCCCCCTCATTTTGCCCCTCCAGTTCAGGTGGCGAGCTGACGAGCTGCCCCGGAGGTCTGCAAGATAGCGGGTACAGAGTGGCCAAAGCCTCCCCCGCATTTTGCCACTCCAGTTTGGGTGGCGAGCTTACGAGCTGCCCCGGAGGTCTGCAAGATAGCGGGTACAGAGTGGCCAAAGCCTCCCCCTCATTTTGCCCCTCCAGTTCAGGTGGCGAGCTGACGAGCTGCCCCGGAGGTCTGCAAGATAGCGGGTACAGAGTGGCCAAAGCCTCCGCCGCATTTTGCCCCTCCAGTTTGGGTGGCGAGCTGACGAGCTGCCCTGGCGGTCTTCAAGATCACGGGTACAGAGTGGCCAAAGCCTCCCCCGCATTTCCCCCTCCAGTTTGGGTGGCGAGCTGACGAGCTGCCCCGGAGGTCTGCAAGATAGCGGGTACAGAGTGGCCAAAGCCTCCCCGCATTTTGCCCCTCCAGTTCGGGTGGCGAGCTGACGAGCTGCCCCGGAGGTCTGCAAGATAGCGGGTACAGAGTGGCCAAAGCCTCCCCCGCATTTTGCCCCTCCAGTTTGGGTGGCGAGCTGACGTGCTGCCCCGGAGGTCTTCAAGATCACGGGTACATAGTGGCCAAAGCCTCTCCTGCATTTCCCCCTCCAGTTTGGGTGGCGAGCTGACGAGCTGCCCCGGAGTTCTGCAAGATAGCGGGTACAGAGTGGCCAAAGCCTCCCCCGCATTTTGCCCCTCCAGTTCGGGTGGCGAGCTGACGAGCTGCCCCGAAGGCCTGCAAGATCGCGGGTACATAGTCGCCAAAGCCTCCCCCGCATTTCCACCTCCAGTTTGGGTGGCGAGCTAACGAGCTACCCCGGAGGTCTTCAAGATAGCGGGTACAGAGTGGCCAAAGCCTCCCCCGCATTTTGCCCCTCCAGTTTGGGTGGGGAGCTCACGAGCTGCCCTGGCGGTCTTCAAGATCGCGGGTACAGAGTGGCCAAAACCTCCCCCACATTTCCCCCTCCAGTTTGGGTGGCGAGCTGACGAGCTGCCCCGGAGGTCTGTAAGATAGCGGGTACAGAGTGGCCAAAGCCTCCCCCGCATTTTGCCCCTCCAGTTCGGGTGGCGAGCTGACGAGCAGCCCGGGAGGTCTACAAGATAGCGGGTACAGAGTGGCCAAAGCCTCCCCCGCATTTTGCCCCTCCAGTTTGGGTGGCGAGCTGACGTGCTGCCCCGGAGGTCTTCAAGATCGCGGGTACATAGTGGCCAAAGCCTTCTCCGCATTTCCCCCTCCATATTGGGTGGCGAGCTGACGAGCTGCCCCGGAGGTCTTCACTTGATCGCGAGTACAGAGCGACCAAAGCCTCCCCCGCATTTTGCCCCTCCAGTTTGGGTGACGAGCTGACGAGCTGCCCTGGAGGTCTTCAAGATCGCGGGTATAGAGTGGCCAAAGCCTCCCCCGCATTTTGCCCCTCCAGTTTGGGTGGCGAGCTGACGAGCTGCCCTGGAGGTCTTCACTTGATCGCGGGTACAGAGTGGCCAAAGCCTCCCCCGCATTTCCCCCTCCAGTTTGGGTGGCGAGCTGATGAGCTGCCCCGGAGGTCTGTAAGATGTCAGGTACAGAGTGGCCAAAGCCTCCCCCGCATTTTGCCCCTCCAGTTCGGGTGGCGAGCTGACGAGCTGCCCCGGAGGCCTGCAAGATAGCGGGTACAGAGTGGCCAAAGCCTCCCCCGCATTTTGCCCCTCCAGTTTGGGTGGCAAACTGACGTGCTGCCCCGGAGGTCTTCAAGATCGCGGGTACAAAGTGGCCCAAGCCTCACCCGCATTTCCCCCTCCAGTTTGGGTGGCGAGCTGACGAGCTGCCCCGGAGGTCTGCAAGATAGCGGGTACAGAGTGGCCAAAGCCTCCCCCTCATTTTGCCCCTCCAGTTCAGGTGGCGAGCTGACGAGCTGCCCCGGAGGTCTGCAAGATAGCGGGTACAGAGTGGCCAAAGCCTCCCCCGCATTTTGCCACTCCAGTTTGGGTGGCGAGCTGACGAGCTGCCCCGAAGGTCTGCAAGATCGCGGGTACATAGTGGCCAAAGCCTCCCCCGTATTTTCCCATCCAGTTTGGGTGGCGAGCTGACGAGCTGCCCCGGAGGTCTTCAAGATAGCGGGTACAGAGTGGCCAAAGCCTCCCCCGCATTTTGCCCCTCCAGTTTGGGTGGCGAGCTGACGAGCTGCCCTGGCGGTCTTCAAGATCGTGGGTACAGAGTGGCCAAAGCTTCCCCCGCATTTCCCCCGCCACTTTGGGTGGCGAGCTGACGAGCTGCCCCGGAGGTCTTCAAGATAGCTGGTACAGAGTGTCCAAAGCCTCCCCCGCATTTTGCCCCTCCAGTTTGGGTGGCGAGCTGACGAGCTGCCCTGGCGGTCTTCAAGATCGCGGGTACAGAGTGGCCAAAGCCTCCCCCGCATTTCCCCCTCCAGTTTGGGTGGCGAGCTGACGAGCTGCCCCGGAGGTCTGCAAGATAGCGGGTACAGAGTGGCCAAAGCCTCCCCCGCATTTTGCCCCTCCAGTTCGGGTGGCGAGCTGACGAGCTGCCCCGGAGGTCTGCAAGATAGCGGGTACAGAGTGGCCAAAGCCTCCCCCGCATTTTGCCCCTCCAGTTTGGGTGGCGAGCTGACGTGCTGCCCCCGAGGTCTTCAAGATCGCGGGTACATAGTGGCCAAAGCCTCCCCCGCATTTCCCCCTCCAGATTGGGTGGCGAGCTGACGAGCTGCCCCGGAGGTCTTCACTTGATCGCGAGTACAGAGCGGCCAAAGCCTCCCCCGTATTTTGCCCCTCCAGTTTGGGTGGCGAGCTGACGAGCTGCCCTGGAGGTCTTCAAGATCGCGGGTACAGAGTGGCCAAAGCCTCCCCCGCATTTTGCCCCTCCAGTTTGGGTGGCGAGCTGACGAGCTGCCCTGGAGGTCTTCACTTGATCGCGGGAACAGAGTGGCCAAAGCCTCCCTCGCATTTCCCCCTCCAGTTTGGGTGGCGAGCTGACGAGCTGCCCCTGAGGTCTTCACTTGATCGCCGGGTTGGGGTCCAACCCTTAGTCAGGGTCTCGGTGATTGGTATGTGATTTGACATGGGTGTGACCCTTCGTTCCCACAGACGGCGCCAATTGTTGCGGGCGGAACTCGCATACAATGAATTTGTATTAGGGGGAACCAAGGGCACAGTGGTTATGTTAAGGAAGGGATTAGGGTAGGCTATTTGACAGGTGATTAGAGGGGTGATGCAGCTAAGCTTGTCGTTGGAGCAGACCACGGAATCGAATCCGACAGGATGTAGAGAAGGGGCCGAACTGCCTAGGTTGAGGGCGAGCACGACTGGTGATGACGAGCTAACCTGTGCAAGAAGAAACTCGTCAAAAAGGCCGGGTTGGGGTCCAACCCTTAGCCTCTCTGATGCCTAAGTCAGTAATAGGACTTAAAGCGGGGGCTAGGCACGCAGGTCGGACTGAGGGTGAGTCGACCGTACGTGACGAGCTATGAGTGGAAGAACAAAGATGTGGACGACCTTTGCTCTTGCCTCTTGTGTGTGAATAAGGAGATTGAGAGTGAATTTTACTCCCCCATTCACCGCAAGAAGTGAGGGGGTATTTATACCTGATGGGATGCGGTTTGGTAGGGCTGACCTGGCATGCTGAGCTGGCCCTGCTGTCAGCGGAAGCTTCGGACGAGGATGTCAGGAACAGGAGTGCCTGCCACGCTTTTGTCAGACGGTGCAGCGGTCCGGGGTGCTTTTGTTAGGGTGTCAGGGCGTCAGGGCCGAAAGCATTAAGTGTCAGGGGGCGCAGTGGCCAGTGGGTGCTTTGTCAGATGGTCGGGCAGCGATAGTGTCAGTAGCGTCCTTGTACTAGGTTGTTTGCCGTGTCCAATGTGCCAAAGAACAGTCCCGTAGCTCGTCCCCATAGCTCGGCCCTTTTAGCTCGACCCCGTAGCTCGTCACCGTAGCTTGGCCCCCTTAGCTCGGCCCGTCACCGTAGCTCGGCCCCCTTAGCTCGGCCCGTCACCGTAGCTCGGCCCCCTTAGCTCGGCCCGTCACCGTAGCTCAGCCCCCATAGCTCACCAGAGGTCGTCACTGGCTATCAGCGGCCGAGGCAGAGTGCGTCGTTCCCATAGTCGCGTCAGACTCTAGAATCGACAGGCGCCATGTGGCCCTCTATCGTTCGTGTGTGGAGCGCCCTGTCGTTGGGTCGGCCGTCCTTCTAGAGGGAGGTACGAGCCGGCGGGGTATTTAGGTGGTCTGGGATGGAAGGTCGGACTATCACGATCTTTAGGTCGTAACAAAGTTGCTTATGAAAAAAAAAAAAGAAAAGAGAAAAAAAGGAGTACAAAAAAATGAATGAATAAGTATGTCACTAATAAATAACTTGGTTGGCTCGAGTAGTACAATCCGAGGGGTCCTCTTTGGCCTAATGCCCTATAATCGTCTGATTTGGGAGCCATTGACCGGAAACTCACTCATTTGATGGAGCGATCCAAGTTATAATAGGCAAAGATTACATAAACCAATTGTAATAGACAATATCATGCAAACATGAATGGTTTATCTAATCTCATATATCTCTCCCCATAGATATATCTCTCCCCATATGCATATGTATATATCTCCCCCTATATATTTACATAATGCATATATCTCTCCCCCTTGACATCGTCAAAAAGGTGGACATCAAATATATCCCCCTTTGTCATCTTCACTAAGATGTGACAATATGCAAGAAAAGAAAGAGATGTATGATACCAAATTAAAAAATTTAGTGGGTATCAATTCACTATCCCATGCTCTCCTTAGATCATAGAAATGGTCAACTTTTGACTTCTACGATCTAATACCAATATTGGAGCCTGTGTCTAAAGTGTATCAAAGCAATATATAAGGAAAAATCAAGCTTCAATGATACACAATGATAATGCCAAAAGAGTTATACCATGAAACAACTTGGCAATATCAAAGAGGCTTAGTTTGAGACAAAAATAACCAATTGTAAATAGAGATCTCAAACATCCTCAAATTGAGAGTCAAAATATGTTTTAAAATATATTAAACATATAACATATTAACTCCCATATTGACATACACAAGGATCAAAAGTGCATACATGTCAATAAAATCCCAAGATTCCTATTTTCATAAAAAATACATACATTTGAAAGTATTTTCAAAATCATGAAACACACACAAAACCAATGGGTATGCAAAAATATAACATTAAGCACAATAACCATGCAATATGCAAATACGTATGGGGAACCTAAACATTAGGGAACGAAACCCAAGATGAGTTTGATTTCCTAACGTAATCACATGAGGTAATCACATCCCTAACTAAAGAGTGATGTAACTATCCCTCTCTTGCACACTAACCTTAGTGGGAATCCATAATCTCAAGGATTTCCTAGGCAACGGTTTTGCCTTTGCAAGAGGGATGGATGTGGTATGCTTAGGTGTAGAAACGAATTTCTTAGCATGCAAAGAATGAGGATTTTGCTTCTTAGCAAAAAATGAAGATTTTTCATTCTTCCTCATTACCTCGTGATCTACATGCTTCTTGTTGATGTTATTGTTGTACAAGAAAGCATTGTGATTCTTCTTAGGTGCTTTAGTAATATTTCTTGTATTTGCACCATAAGAGAAATTAGAGGTGGGTTTGGGTACCACATTTTGAATATACCCCAAACCTCCTCTATGATTTTCCGGATGTTGTTTTTCCAACAAATCGTGGAGTGAATCCCTAGAATACATAAAGCTTTTGAGCTTCCGGGATTCCTCTTCACATTTCAACGTAAGTTGTTGAATATGAGACTCTAAGCTAAGGTTTTGAGCAACAAGATTTTGATTAGTTAAACTCAATTCCTTAACTTGAGAGAGAAGTGTGTCTCTCTCACTAGTGTCATAAGCATGCATTTCATCATGAATTACACTAGCAATATCTAGTTCATGCAATCTACTCTTAGCAATCTTATATTTTGCTTTTAATCTATTGTAACAGTTGATGCACTTACTAGCGTTTTCGGACACCATACCGAAACGATGTTCAAGCTCATCGTATGAGATCTCCTCCTTAATCTCATCATCGACTTCATCCTTGCTAGAGCTTGATGAAGTTTCTCTTCCATAGCCATGAGGCACGAATCCTCATAGGAGTTGTAAGAGTCGAGCCATGCATCCAACTCATCTTCATTCAAGCCAGAGGGGATATGATTTGGAGCATTAATTGCTACAAAGCACGCATGAGCATCGTCCTTTGCATCCTCCTCTTCATTGCTCGATGTATCCTCACTTGAATCATCAAAAGTTCCGACAAGTCCCTTCTTGTGATTTTTGGACTTGGACTTCCCTTTTCAATGCTTCTTCCATTTACCCTTGTAAGCTTCTTTGTTGGGTTTGGAAGGGCATTCGGTGGACAAGTGACCTTTTCCACTGCAAGTATAACAAGTAGGAACCTTGTTAGAATTGGAGGCAAACTTTGACAAAGACTTATCTTGCTTGCATTTGAGGAATTCTTTGAATTGCTCGGGAAGCTCCTCAATTTCTTCTCCACTTGCATATTCTAGCTCATCTTCTTCACTAGGCGCTTCTCGATGGAATTTCTTCCTCCACTTGATTGGCTCCTCCTTGGTATGGAATGCAATCCCCTTTTGCTTCTCCGGCTTCTCGGGCTTCGTTGGTTGAATCTCCTTCTTGTGTTGAAGCTTTACTTCATACGCCATGAGATTACCAATGCACTCCTCAACGGTGTATTTAGATGTGTCATATGACTCCAAAATTCCGTTGGCCTTTGACTCCCATCGAGGTGTGAGAGAGTCAAGGATCTTCTCTACACGATCCTCTTGGGAAATCATCTTCCCGAGTCCCTCCAAAGCGTTCACGATATCAGTGAACCTTGTGAATATCTCTGAAATGCTTTCGCCTTCCTGCATCTTAAACATTTGATATTTAGATCTAAACACAGTTTGTTTAGAATTATTTACCTTTGTTGTCCCTTCATGACAAATATCCAAAGTATGCCAAATTTCGTTGGCCGTTATGCACATGGAGATGCGGTTGAACCCATTTGCTGAGAGGGCGCAATGGAATGCATTCATAGCCCTCGCGTTGTATTTGATCGAGTCCTTCTCCACTTTTTGTCCTTGAAGCTGCAGGAGTAGTGGGCTTCTCAAATGGCACCTCCGTAATGTCACATAGGTCTTGACCCTCCAAGTAGATCATCATCCTGATCTTCTAACTAGGGTACTTGGTTCTGTTGAAGAGCGGGGGTCGGACGGTTGAGTGATCTTCTTCATGAGACGCGGATGAGGCGTTGAATGCCATTGTTGCAGAATGCTATAACCTCGCTCTGATACCAATTATAAGGATCGTCTTACCCTTGCAATACTAACAACACACACTAGAGGGGGGTGAATAGTGTAATGGCAATAAAATTGTCCAATTAAAATTAAACTTGCAAATGCGGAATTATAAATGCAAGAGGAAATAATTGACACAATCAATCCAAACACAAACACAAGGAATTACCCTGTTTCCCCAAACTTGGGTACATCCAGCCACATTAATATCCACTATAATCCCACACAGAGAAGTGAATACAAATCTCACAAGGAGATACCCCACAAAGAGGATTTATGCCCTACATAAGGACCCAACCAACCCTACACAAGGGTCAAGACTCCCACACAGAGAATCACTAACTCCCACTCAGAGAATTAGGGTTAGCCCTACACTAGGACACTAAACTCCCACAAAGAGAGTTAATCCCACAAAGAGAGTTACTCTCACAAAGAGAGTTATTCCCACAAAGAGAATATCCTAATACTACAAAGAGATAACCTCCCACAAAGAGAGAAAGACTAATTCCCACAAAGAGAATTAGAGACAACAAATTCACCAAGTAAAATAAATACTCTTACATATGCTTTGAGATGCTTACTCATGAATGGATGCAAGGCATGGAAGAGGATCTCCAAGTGTTGAGATATGCTTGACAGCACTTGGATGAATTCCCTTGAGCTGAACTTCAATGCATGAAGAAGAATGAGAGCTCTTGAGAGGGAATTGAGGGAGTTTGAGAGTGGCTTATAGATCTCTTGAGATATTCAATAGCATCAAGCAGTATAAGAGATGGCATCCCACTCATATATATAGGAGCCCTAAATCAAACCCCAAAACCCAAGAAAACAGCCAAAGAATCGATTCTGTAACGACTAGAAACTGGGCGAAAACGACATGAACAGTCGACTGATGATCATAAGAGAGTCGACTGATCAACGGCTAGAAAATATCCAACGGCTATAATTTGAGCCAGGACAGTCGACTGATGAAGACAGTACAGTCGACTGTAAACAGGACATGCGCCTGTAAGTCCTTCAGCAGGCGACTGCTGCAGGGGATTGAATAAAACAGAGAGCTTCACTCTTTCTCCAGTTATGCACACAGGCGACTGATGTCAATAATACAGTCGACTATCTATTAGTCAGGAGACTGTAAAACCTTAATCAGTCATCTGCTGAATAAGATGGAGAAAAGACAGAGAGATGCAGAGATTGCACTTACGCTACTCAGGCGACTGATGACCAATCTACAGGCGACTGTAAATATACATGCGACTGTAAACTGACCAGTAGTCGAATGTGCGTAAAGCTCAAGTTTGAGTCAATTGAAATGTTGACTTGAGCTGTGCATCTCAGGCGACTGTAGAAGGATCTACAGGCGACTGGAAATCACCCAGTCGACCGTGTTTCCTTCATCAGGCAACTGATGGAAAGCCAGAGACTCCAAATGAGTCTTTGGACAAAGTGAACCTATTGGGTTGGATTCTATGATAATCCTAAGGTGCACTAAGATGGTTAAATGCATATGCATGAATGAGTAAACCATCTAACAAGGCATTACATTAATCCTAGACTCAAAAGAGAGAGAAAGCAATAAAGTAAATTACATGAATTACAATTCTTTCCTTAGAGTCTAAGTCTTCAATCTTGATGCCTTGATTTCTCTCCATCATCTCCAAGCTTTGGCACTCCTTGAGTCCAAGCTTTGGTCCTTCTTCACTTGATGTCCATCCTTGCACCAAGTGATTAGTCTCCAAGAAAGATGTTATTGAAATAAAACTGAGAGACTAAAACATGAGAGTCATTAGAAACAACATAATGTTGTGATCATCATCAAAATAAGATTGGTATGAAACACCAATACTCAACATGTTGGCCCGGCTGGTCGTGCCCCTTGGGTCGGTCTTCTTGCCTTGGCCGAAGGTTAGGTCGATGCTCACTGCGGGGCACCCCGGATCGAGCGACCTCCCTCCCTGTTCCCAGGGCTTCTTCGCTTAGCATGTACCTCTCTGCCTGAATGACCAGCGCATCAAAGTCGGTCGGTGGGTCTCGGAGGAGGGATTTGTGGAGACTCTGGCTAGTCAGTCTATTCTTGAAGGGTAGGTTGTTTACAAGTAGTTCCCTTGCCATATGGTCCCATGATATGATGCCGAACTCCAATTATTTTTCATTCCCACAGATGATGCCAATTGTTGCAGGATAAGATCAGCGTACAATAAATTTGTATTGAGGGGGAACCAATGACACGGTGGTTACAAGTTGAATGAGGATTATGTAGGTTGTTTACAAGTAGTGAGAGAGTAGTGAGGCAAGGCGCCCTTCTAGGTCGATCTCTGGATCGATCCTGCAAGTCCGCCACTAGTTCGCCGCTCATCACGAGTAGGTCGCCGGTCGCACGTTACTTGGAAGGAGTCAACCTGCGCACAGAGCAGCTTGTCAGAAAGGCCGGGTTGGGTTCCAACCCTTAGCCTCTCCGATGCCTAAGTTAGAATTAGGGCTTAAAAAGGGAGCTGGACACGTAGGTCGAGCTAAAAGTAGGTCGACCTTGCGTGGCGAGCTATAGAAGAAGAATAAAGATGTGGACGACCTTTGCTCTTGTGTGTGAGTGAGAGTTTGAGAATCAATTTTTCAACCCCCCCCCCACTCGATGAAAGTGGATGGTTATTTATAGCCGAATAAGGTGGTTAGGTAGGGCTGACCTGGCGTGCTGAGCTGGTGTGTCAGACTGCGAAAGGTTTGGCCGAGGATGTCAGAGCTGTGCGTGTCAGCCATACTTTTGTCAAACGACGCAACGGCCAGGGGCGATTTGTCAGAGTGTCAGAGCCGAAAGCACCAGGCGGTCAGTCGGCGCAGCGTCCAGGGGGTGCTTTGCCAGGTTGTCGAGTGGCGGAAGTGTCAGTGGCTTTCTCGTACAAGGGCGTTTGTCGTGTTCGACGGGCGGAAGGGACGTCGAGGTGCGTTCGAGGAGCGAGGCCGTACAAGAGTCATTTGGTCGCTCCCGGTGGATGACGGTCGAACTGGTTGTTCACCTGGTGAGCTTGGAGGGAAGCGGGCGAGCAACTGGCAAGTTTCGGGGCGAGGTGCGCCCTTCCCGCCAGTCGAGGCAGACTTCGTAGAGGAAGGGCGAGCTTGCCGTGTGTTTGGCGAACTTGGATGGTAGGTCGAAGTATCACGATCTTTAGGTCGTAACAAGAAGTAATTGGGTTTTGTTAAAAATAAAAGAAAGTCACTCTGGAAATGAAAACCAGAATTTGTTTCTCTATCAAAATATGTCAAAATATGGCTGTTATGATTTATGAATGATTTGTCATGAGCAATTCTAAACGTGAGCAATGGAAGCAATTTAAGCATTTTTCGGTAACTGAGTTTAGAACTTAACTCAACATGCAAGGCACATCATTTCTTCGTAAGAGATCGTAGGTTCGAAATTTTCCACCAACAATATGTGCGAAGATTTGTCTAATTAAAAGTATAGGATCCAAAATTCATCTTGGAATGATTCAAGTATGTAAGCAGCTTACAAAAATCCGTTACGATTCAGACACAAAAAACGAAGGAGTTTATTGTCTATCCATTATAGTTTTTTTCCTGTCACATTAATGGCCAAATTTTTTCTATTTTATAAGGAAAAGATGCACTGTTACGACCTTTGTGCTTTGTGTAGTATCAATTAAGGCAACCACACTGGCAACATCACCAAAAACTTGATAGAGCTTTAATATTTATAACTACAAGTGCACGACGTCGTCGTAGCACTAACAAGTCGTCCGCAGGGAGGTTGTGTGATCGAGTACTAGGCAGTCCTTGGCTGTGGTTAGCTACGTGGAAAATATGTGAAATAGGGAGAATAAAACAAAAGGAAAAGAATCTAGGGCTAGGTATCTCTCCAATGAAGGTTGAACATGAAGATGGAGCCATTGCCTAGCTATTGAATCGACCATAGGGTCAGGTTGTCTAACCTAAGGGCGTCACCTACCCACCACTCTTGTGATTCTATGATAGGATCGGCCCTCATGTTATCACCTGCCCCATGCTCTCGTGTTGCTATGACATGACTGCCCCTCGTGTGGTGAAGCCAACTCGTTGGTCATCCCCATACGATGGATGCATGATGCTGACAATATTCACCAACCATCGTTCTTATCACTCTCGTGGTTGAAACCCCTGTCAATACTAGGAGGGCTCTAAATTACGCCCAACTTCCATTGGCGACATAATTAGTATGAATCGACATATTGGTTGGAAACCCTAGATTAATCCTAACTCTCGATAGCGACCAATTTAGGGGAGCCAATCTAAGTGGATAATAATCTTTCTAGACATAACCCTAATTTGATGATTCAATAGCCAAACAATTAATTCAACTCAAATTCACCAAACAAAAGAGATAAACCAATGTTCTAGATTAAAACTATTCACTAAACATATATAGAATCACATAGGCAACGCAAAGAAACATCACAAAAACAGCAAGAACAAATAGAAAACAAATAGAATAAGAGGACTAACTTTATCTTAATAGAATAGCAATGCAAGTCTTCAAAATACACAAGCCTCTTCAAGGAAAAGTGCAAAATAATCTATCATAACCATACTCCTACTCCTAAACTAGTTACAAATGAAGGAGATGAAAATCTGGTTAAAAACATGTCCAAACGTCTACTCCCTCATCAAAACAGTGCTCCCACACTTAAATATCACCCCAAAACCCTAGTCTCTTCAAGGAAAAGTGCAAAATAATCTATCATAACCATACTCCTACTCATAAACTAGTTACAAAGGAAGGAGATGAAAATCTGGTTAAAAACGCGTCCAAACGTCTACTCCCTCATCAAAACGGTGCTCCCACGCTTAAATATCACCCCATAACCCTAGTGGGTTCACAGAAAACCCGACCTGACACAACCATGTCGGCCAAACGACATGGTCATGTGGGTTTTAGCTCCAAACAAACCCTCAAAAGTCTTCAGAATATGTGATTCGATGCGGTTGTGTGGAATATCCACGCGACATCTGCCTTCTTTTCTTCCCTTGACCGACGCGGTCGTGCGGATGACCACATAGCCGTGTCGCTTTGGTTTCAGCTCCTCCGTAACATGTCCCACACGACCGTTTCAGCGTTTCAAACGGTCGTGTGGGCGCTCTTTTCTGGCGCTGGGTTGTGCTCTCCCATACGGCCGTTTGTTGTGATAGAAACGGTCGTGTGGGGGCTAAAGTTCTCCATCACCCCTTCAATGGTTCGAACCCCGTCGCTTCTTCGATCGCTCCCAAAACCAATGTCTTCGCTCTTGGGTCCTAGAACTCGACGTTTTGACCTTAAACACACACAAGAAGCCCAAGAGTAAAAAGAACTAAAAGTGGAAGAAACGACGTGAAAAGCGTGGCGGAGTAGTGAAACGTGAGGGAAAAATATATGAGAAACCTGTAAAAAATAAACACTCATCAGTGATCCATGATGTCGGGAGGGCGTTGGGGGTAATTGACGATGCCCATCTCCCCCCATGCCCCCTTTCAATGGTCACCCCCTTATTTTCTCCAATATTTCCTCTTTATTCTTTAGACATAAACTTAGCAAGAATTTTCTTTTCTATCCATACCTTGCCTATGATCCTAGTCTTTAATTGGGCTCGCTGTTTGTGGGCTTTTCCCTATCCCGTGAATTGTAAGATCTGGCTCAAATATATCTGGCCCATCTCCTTACCCTTCAGGCTTGATTGAACCTGATTTTGTTTCACTATGGGCTGATACTGGAAATTATATACCACGTTTCGGTGATGATATTGATCAGAGAATGTTTTTATGAAAATCATGTTGTAACTGAATATTTTAAATGAAACACGTTGTATATATAACTAGAGACTGTGCATAGATGATTTTATCTTTAAATTAGTCAACCTGTTAAATCCTTATAGCCATGTTTTGGGCCATGCTTGAGTTATAATATTGGTGATATGGTGCATTGATCAGTTCAGCTATATTCAGATGGTGATGGTTTTATTTTCGGATTGGTATGGAAATTATAGTTACTATCCCGTAAAGCATAGGCCTAACTTGTGATTACAAGGATTGACGCGTGATTATACCCATGGGTTAGATATATAGAGACGTCCTCTCCCGATAAATGATATGCATGTCGTAAACCCATAGATTAAGCTTGATCCTGATCACATGTGACATTGAGCTGGTTACAAAGGAAACACACCACATTCGATGAATAACATTGATACGACACTGATTTTACTTATATGTGATACTGATACTGTATCAGATAAATTACCATATATGCAGTTGAAATGTAATTGAAACATAATGTACTATTGTATTTGAAACTGAATATGACACCGTACAATGATACCCACACATGTCTGATGATAGAACTGCGATAAATAACTGGGGTTAGGAAAACTCATGTTATTAAGGGTGTGAGAGAGACTAGAGCCATCTTTTATAGTATTTGACTCTATCTGTATTTGTCTGTAGTTTGCATGGGTAAATGCCCTCGTTGGCATGTGAGTATGTTAAATTTTTTACACTTAAGACATGAATCACAGTGCTAGACTAGGCATGGTAAAATGTACTTGACCTGACTCGAATACTACGCCCTTAATCGGATATGGTCTAATCGGGTCGGGTAGAATCTGGGTCAATCTAGTCGACCCGGATAAAATCTGGGTCGGATCCATGTTTGAGCTGTCAACCCGGATCCATCTAGATTCTACCCGTATTACTTTATATAAATAAATAAATAAATAAATATATAATAACACTCTAAAGCAAATGCAGTTGGGAGATTTAGTTAGGGGGTTTGTAGTGTATAATGCTTCTTCACTAGTATCTGGTTTGAATCCTATGTCAGGCGTCCATTTCTTTAACATACATTTTTTGTTAATTTCTAATCTTAATTCTACACTTAGAGCAAGAGAGAACACCACGCTTGTGGGGCAGCTCTCTATGCTCGTCTTCTCCGCCGTGGTTTGGCACGTCTGGGAGGAGCGGAAAAACCGGATCTTTCACTCTCGACCTCTCCCCAGGTCGTCATTGGTGGCAAAGATTTCCATTGATATTGCCGCTTAAATCAAGGGGGAAGAATTTCAAAATGTATGTTATGATTTTTGACGTACTATAGATGAGCTGGAATGAAATCTCCTTTCATTAAGCATTTGCTTTTGGAAGCAACAGATTAAATGGACCATCCATATGGTCCTATCCTAAACCCGAAATAAATAATTGAATCCCTCAATGGGTTTCTGACAAGACTAAATGAAGCTATGACATTCTAACCTGCATACAGGTTTTGGTTATATTCGGTGGAGTTCTTGTTCTCTTGTTAAGAGTCACTGCACTTTCACCAGGACCAGCTAACAAGGTACGTACCCTGTAAGTCAACTTAATTTTACAAAAAATTGCAGCATTTTAATCAGTTACAATCCTTTAGTTTCATTTCGTTCCTTATTTAACTGTTAAAAATGTGATCAATGTTATGAATCAACTATCGAGGGGAGAGCCCTCAAGTCTATATTTATAGCCAAAGGGGAGAATACAAGTGGGTATGGGCCCAACCACTTGGGTTGGCCCAATAACTCACCAACCCAGTAAATACACATTCACAACACTCCCCCTTATCCAGCCATGGTTGTGGACCCCGCTCATGAATACTTCAGGATTGTGAGCTTGTATGGGTCTCACATGGGGTGGATACTTCAGGATCCTGAGTTGGTGAGATTATGCCTCGTTAAAACCTTTGGCTATGGAAAACCCAGTGGGAAAAACCATAGTTAAGGAAAAAGAGTGCAAACTCTGCCAAACTCCCCCTGATCTGTACAAGCTCTCAAGCTTTCAGATCTCTTAGGCGTCTCATTCCAATCCTATGTACAAGTTTTCTAAAGGTAGCAGTAGGAAGGGCTTTAGTGAACAAATCTGCCAAATTGTCACATGACTGCACTTGTCTGATGTCGATCTTGCCATCTCTCTGTAGCTCATGCGTCCAGAAGAACTTTGGTGAAATGTGTTTCGTTCTGTCGCCTTTGATGAAGCCACCTCGTAGCTGAGCTATGCAAGCAGCATTGTCCTCGAACATGGTAGTGGGCTCGAGGTCTCCAGTCTTCAGTCCGGTCGTAGACAAGATGTGGTGGATGACTGAGCGTAGCCATACGCATTCTCTGCTTGCTTCATGGATGGCAATGATCTCCGAGTGATTGGATGAGGTTGCCGTCAAGGTTTGCTTGATGGATCTCCAGGAAATGGCTGTCCCTCCGTAGGTAAACACGTACCCAGTCTGTGATTTTGCTTTGTGGGGATCAGACAAGTACCCTGCATCAGCATAACCTGCAAGTGTAGAGGATGTTCCATTTTTGTAGAAGAGTCCTAAATCTGTAGACCCTTGGAGGTAGCGCAGAAGGTGCTTTACCCCGGTCCAGTGGCGCTGCGTAGGCGATGCACTGTATCTGGCAAGCAAATTTACTGCGAACGCTATATCGGGACGCGTGCAGTTTGCCAGATATAGTAGTGCTCCGATGGCACTCAGATAGGGAACTTCCAGACCAAGTATATCATCCCCCTCTTCCAGCGGCCGGAAGGGGTCTTTATGTGCATCTAGTGATCGTACTACCATAGGTGTACTTAATGGATGGCAATGGTCCATAT
>CM061131.1:24108905-24172119 GCA_030789695.1 Scilla litardierei | reverse complement strand
CTTATAAAAGCTCTCTTGTTTTCCTCTTCCTTCTTTTCAAATTCAACCATTTTTCTTTTAAAATCATTATCCAACATGCAGAATTTATCATTAAGCTCTCTAATAACATAGTCTTTTTCAGTTTCGAGCTTAATCAAATCAAGTTTAAGCATGCTAATATTATTCATCAAGAAAGGGCAAGAGAGACAAGGTGCTTCATCATTAAAACTGGATTTTTCCTTTTTCAAAGTATCAATAGTAGAGTCACGAGCAACAATATCAATTTTGAGTTTTTCAATCTCTTTAGACATTTCATATTCAGATTGTTGCATTTCAAAGTTTTCATTTTGGTAGTCATCTATAATGGATTCAAGCTCTACTATTTTATCTTGCATTTCTTTACAAAGAGTAAGGAGTTCAGTTTTACTACCAGAAATTACCTCATTGTGTATTCCCATCAATGCCATGCATGAATGGGCTTCGTGTTCCTCCTCCTCGCTCTCAGCTTCGCTATCCATGTCCCAAGTAAGCACCTTGGATTTTCCCTTTTCTTTAGCTACCTGAGCCGTCTCATGTGGGCAATCCCTCATTCGATGTCCTCTTTTCTTGCATTTAAAACAAGTCATTCTATTAGTAGTATTCTGATCATAATTTTGCTTAGAAGACTGAAAAAAGTTAGAGCGATTAAACCTGGGTGCCATTTCTGCTCTTCCTTGCTTGGTCTGGACAAACTTTCTGAAATTTCTGACCATTAGAGCTATGTCTTCATCATCATCTTCACTTTCGTCAGCTTTCAGAGCAAGTGGCTTGGTAGCTTTCTCTTTTTCCTCAGGTTTCTCCCTTTCATCAATATTTTGCAATTCAAGCTCGTGGGACATTAGATTACATATCAAGTCCTCCACCATCATCTGCGATAGATCCTTCGCTTCTTGGATGGCAGTAACTTTAGGCCTGAAAGAGCTTGGCAGTGCTCTTAATATCTTTCTCACATGTTCAAGGCTAGAATATGGCTTACCGAGCGAACTAGACTTGTAGACAATGTTGGTGAACCTCACAAACATTTCTGATATGGTCTCTGATGGTAGCATGCGAAATCCCTCGTATTCCGTGCTCAGAAGTGCAAGTCTAGACTCCTTCACCTGTGACGTTCCCTCATGCGTCACCTCCAAAGTATGCCATATTTCCTGCACAGTTAGACAATGTGAGATACGATTGAATTCAGATTTATCTAATGCACAAATAAGAGCATTCATAGCTTTAGTATTAAGAGAATAAAGCTTCCAATCATTATCATCCCATTTATCATCAGGTTTAAGCTTCTCAGTATTTTCAATTTTTATAACAGGTGATTTATAGCCTTTTTCAACAATTTGCCAAGCTTTATAATCAATAGAAATCAAGTAGATTCTCATACGATTTTTCCAATAAGCATAGTCTACTCCATTAAATCTAGGTGGTCGGGAAATAGACTAACCCTCAGCAAAAGCACTATCAATGTGGTCCATGGTCAAACTAGGCTAGATCTACTAAACTGGCTCTGATACCACTTGTTGGATCTGGATCCTAGCCTAGAGGGGGGTGAATAGGCTTATAAAAATAATTCGTGCAACCCATGAATAATCACACGCAGTTATAGCACAACCAGAGTAACTAAAATGCAGACACAGAGTACACATCAGATTTACCCTGGTTCGGTCGTCCCAACGACCTACTCCAGCCCCCAAAGCAAATACTAGATTGAATAGTGCAATAGGTACAAAGTCACAAGTTAGAGCACGCTCAGAGCACCCTCTACGTCTCTACACTCGCCAGACTCTCAGTACCCCACACATAGTGTTTCCTCTCACTATCAATCCTAGCAAAGCTTTCTACCAGCTAGTCCCAAACTAGCTGGGTCCCACTTGTCTAGTCCCAACTAGACAAGTCCCAAAATAGTCACAAAATATGGTAAAGTTTCCCCTACAGAGAACGTTACACTAAGACACAAATAAAAGAGTTTAAGGGTTTAGAAATGCTCAGTTTGTGTCCGTGTAGATGTCTCTGTCAATCAGCACGTCGTCAGCTCCCATCTGACGCAAACGGCGTCTCGATCCGACTTCTGGATGTTAAGATGTAGCTCTTAGAAGTTTAGTGTATAAGTCGGTCTGTGCGCAAGGAAATTTAGTTCAAATCCTTTTTATTTTCGGTCTGTGCACAGAGCAGCTCCCTTTAATAAAGCGGTCGGTGGGCAAAGGAAATTCAGTTGAACTTAAAAATTAAGAGGCTGTGCGCAGAGCAACCTCCTTTTAAATCCAAACCCACGTCAGCGGCTAATTGATTTCGCTTTCGATCGGATGCGCAAATCTCCACCGTTGATTCTCTTCCCCAGACAATCTTCTCCGTCCGTGTGATTCATGCAGCAGCTTCTTGTGATCTTTAAGGCATGCATGCGACGGCGGGTGACGCTTCCGAGCAGCAACGAGAGCTTCCGTGCGTTGATGGTGATGACAAAGACTCAGAGACGGCGGCGGCTCCGGTTGCTTCTCCGACTTCTTCCTCGAGCAGCGTCACAACTCCGGTGGCTTCAGCACACGTCGATGCCGTCGACTTAGCGGTGACTTCCCTTCACAACGGCGGTGAGAGAAAAGTCGATGGCGATGGCTGTGAACGGCAACGGGGAATGAGCTACTCCGCGACGGCAAACACTCTTCCAATGGCGGCGATCCCTTCTCGACAGCGGCAGATTCTCCTTCAGCGACGACGTCAATCTCCGAGCGTGCAGCGATCTCTGCAGCTCCGACGGAGATCACTCGAACTCGACGGTGACGAGCTGACGGGAGCGACGACTCGACTTCTTCGCTTCTTCCTCCGGCGACGGCGAAGAAGTCTTCGTCAGCAGACAGTTTTCACGTCGATGAGCTCTTCGTTCTTTTGAATGCAGCGGTGGCCTTTCGATGGTGGCTACTGCTCTTTATCTTCGATGACAAACTTTGGCGGCGTTTCGTTGGTGCAGATGCTCCGTCGACACACTTTGAGGGTGGCTCCTGACTTCGACGGTGAGGATGACTTGTTTGAGCAGACAGGAGCGGCGACTTGACTCGCGGCGACGACCTCTTGTGATGAAGATGCGGGCGGTCGTTGAGGGCTTGAGGTTGACGATCCTTAGGAGATAGGAGCCTTTTTATGATCGCACACAATTTTTGTTGCCCTCCTCAATAATTTTTGATTGCCGCAGTGCCTTAACAATTTTTGTAAGCCCTCTTCTCAATTTTTGTGGCCGTCACCCTCTATCTAATATAAAGATTGTCCTCTTTTTTTAATGATAGTTGCACAAAAGATATTGTAGCCCCTTTGATATATAGTTGCCGCACATTAACCCTAGAAAAGGCATTAGCCTTTATAGAATAGTTTAGGGTTTTTTTAAGAATAATAGTTGGGATAGGAAATTGAATGTGATGAGAATTGGTAAATTTGAATAGGATTAGAAGTTTGAATATGATGAGGGCACAACCAACTAGGAATTTTGAAATTGGCTAGTGATAGGGTTGAGTCAATTAACTTTGGGATTCTATTTGATTTTATAGTAAAACTAATGGGATTAGGAAGAATTCAAATATTTGTAAATCTTACTAAAAGATTTGATCAAGTCCATCTCATCCCCATCTCATCCCATATTGGACCAAGTCCAAATTTTTCTCTTCATTGACCAAGTCAAACTTCTTTGTGCACACACGCTCCATCTCTCCCAATGTGCTATACGAATAGCAATTTCGCCAAATACTGAGAATACATTGTTTCGCCAAGCCTGAAACACACTGAGAACACACATTAGATATACCGACACGTTTGTCATCATCAAACCAAGTTCCTAGATCGTTGCTTCCAACACAAAACACCTCCAGGACCTCTACCAGGCAAGCATCAAGCCTCGAGCTGAGACAAACCTGATTGAGAGTGCAGCGTTGGCAGAGACCTCATGGACTCCTGAAGACTTCATGGGAGATGACACTCTCTAGATCTGGACCATTTCTATGCACTAGCAATGTATCTTCTATTTATGCATCGTATCTAGTTTTATTTCCATGTCAAACAATATTTTGAGCATTTATTTTATGAAAGTGGATCTTTTCTCTTCATTTATTGCTTGAATGTCTTTCCCTTTTTTAGATATGGAACTTATCTTCCTAGTGGACAGTGCATCGACGCACTCAATCCTTCAAAACATAGACTACTTCACGAGCATAAGTAGCTATTCTGGCCCACTGAGAACAATCTCAGGACCAGCAAACATAATCAAAGGATCAGGGGAAGCAATTATATTGCTCCCCGGCAACACACAAATAACACTTAAGAATGCGTTATACTCCCCTAAATCCATCCGAAATCTCCTAAGCTTTAAAGACATCCGCTTAAACGGATATCACTTAGAGACGGTCGAGGAAGATAAAAGGGAAAACTTGCTTGTAACGTCTCTTACAAATGGTTCAAAAACCATTGTAGAACGTTTCAAGGGACTCCCCTCGGGGCTCTACCAAACAAGTATACAAACTCCAGAAACATCCATGGCGGAGCACCTGCAGTGCCCCCAAACACCAGAATTCCAACTCTGGCACAGCAGACTGGGACACCCTGTCTCTGTTATGTTGTACCGCATCATAAAGAACTCCAGGGGTATAGACCTGAAGAACCTGAAGATTCTTCAAAAAGGCAAATTCCCATGTCCACCCTGTTACAAGGGTAAACTGATCACGAGACCCTCTCCACTGAAAGTGGACGTGGAGTCCCCCAGTTTTCTGGAAAGAATCCACGGAGACATTTGTGGGCCGATTCACCCATCAAGTGGTCCGTTCAGGTACTTTATGGTCCTGATAGACGCATCTACTAAGTGGTCACATGTGTGCCTACTGTCCACCTGTAACCTAGCACTATCTAAGCTTTTAGCTTAGATAATCAAGTTACGGGTCCACTTCCCCGACTACCAGATAAAGAAACTTCGTCTGGACAATGCGGGGGAGTTTACGTCACAAGTCTTCCTAGACTATTGCCAAGCTCAGGGAATTGAAGTCGAACATCCTGTAGCGCATGTTCACACCCAAAATGGGTTAGCAGAATCTCTAATTAAGAGACTGCAATGGATCGCTCGTCCATTATTACTTCAATCCCAGATGCCAGTGAATGCGTGGGGTCATGCAATTTTGCATGCTGCATCTTTGATAAAATTAAGACCTTCTGGAGGTCAGTCATCTTCTCCAATGCAACTAGCATTGGAGCCCCACCAATTGTCTCACATTTGAGAATATTTGGTTGTGCAGTATACGTCCCCATAGCACCACCGCAAAGGACAAAGATGGGTCCACAACGTCGCCTGGGCATTTATGTTGGGTTTGACACCCCCACCATAATTAGATTCCTAGAACCCCTTACGGGAGACGTCTTTAAGGCACGTCAAGAAGACTGTGAATTCGATGAAACATCGTTTCCAAGACTAGGCTCACAGACAAAGAAGCCCGAAGCTTCAGAAAGTATCACTTGGGATACAAAGACATTATGTCACTTTGATCCGCCAACAAGCCAGTGTGAGGAGGAGGTCCTGAAGATTCTCCACATCCAAAACAATGTCCATCTCTTGCCGGACAAATTTACTGACAACCAGAAGATTGTCAAATCACACGTCTCTGCTGCTAACACTCCAGCTAGGATTGACATACCGCAAAATGGATGCAATCCGCCTGCAGCAGAAATGGTTGGACCCCTCAAAAAGAGAGGACGACCACCAGGATCCAAGGACCAAGTCCCTCGAAAGAGTAGGACCCTTGGCAATGGTAAACAAATACCACCACAGGATACTAATATAAGCCCTACTACCCCATCTCTCCCAAACTCTCATGAAGAGGAAAAACCGGGAGAAAATGAAGTATCGATACACTATGTACGAACTGGGGAGTATTGGGACAGAAAAAGCACAACCATAGATGACACATTTGCGTGTAATATTGCCATCAACGTCGCGTACTGCGACGATGATATTGAACCACGCTCTCTGACAGAATGTCAAAGCAGAGATGATTGGCCAAAGTGGAAAGCGGCAATAGGAGTGGAGTTGGATTCACTCACCAAACGCAAGGTCTTCGGACCCATAGTCCAGACACCAAAAGGTGTAAAACCTGTGGGTTATAAATGTGTATTTGTTAGAAAACGAAATGAAAAGAATGAGATCGTTCGCTACAAAGCAAGGCTTGTAGCGCAGGGTTTTACCCAACGTCCTGGGGTGGATTTTGAAGCCACATACTCCCCGGTCATGGACGCGATCACCTTCCGATTCCTCATTGGCTTAACAGCCCAAGAGGGTTTAAATATGCAACTCATGGACATGGTTACTGCATACCTATATGGCAACCTAGACCGAGACATCTATATGAGATTGCCTGACGGTTATTCTTTGCCTGCAGCACTAAAAGAGAGAGAACGTGACATCTACTCAGTGAAACTGCAAAGATCATTATATGGTCTAAAACAATCTGGAAGGATGTGGTATAACAGACTTAGCGATTTCCTTACGAAACAAGGATTTACAAACGACCTAGTCTGTCCTTGCATCTTTATAAGAGCAAAGGCAACAGGATTTGTAATTATAGCCGTCTACGTAGACGACTTAAACCTCATCGGATCTCCTGAAGAGATCGCAAAGATTTCTAGAAGCCTGACAGAAACCTTCGAGCTGAAAGACCTAGGAAAGTCAAAATTCTGTTTAGGTCTTCAGATAGAGCATCTTAAAGATGGGATCCTGTTACACCAGTCAACTTACACATCGAACTTATTGAAAAAGTTTCAGATGGATAAGTGCCACCCCCTCAGCACTCTGATGGTCGTCAGATCATTGGATGTACACAAAGACCCCTTCCGGCCGCTGGAAGAGGGGGAGGAAGTACTAGGCCCAGAAGTGCCTTATTTAAGTGCTATCGGTGCACTCCTTTACCTGGCTAACTGCACTCGTCCTGACATAGCATTTGCAGTAAACTTACTAGCCAGATATAGTGCTGCACCTACACAGCGGCACTGGGCCGGAGTTAAGCATCTTCTGCGCTACCTCCAAGGGTCCATAGACTTAGGTCTATTCTACAGGAAAGGGGCATCAACTGGTTTAGTTGGTTATGCTGATGCAGGTTACAGATCCGATCCTCATACAGAGAAGTCTCAGACCGGATACAGGTTCACATACGGCGGCACAGCCATATCCTGGAGATCTGTAAAGCAGACCATGACGACCGTCTCATCCACTCACTCAGAACTCATAGCGATCTTCGAAGCAAGCAAGGAATGCTTCTGGCTACGCTCTGTGATCCAGCACATTCTCACCTCCACCGGCCTGATGACCGGCGTTCTTGCGCCTACGCCACTCCATGAAAACAATGCAGCATGTATAGCCCAGCTTCAGGACGGCTACATCAAAGGCGACAAGACGAAGCATATCTCCCCCAAGTTCTTCTGGACGCACGACCTTCAGAAGCAAAAGCAGATTGAGGTACAGAAGATCCAATCATGTAATAACTTGGCAGATTTGCTTACCAAATCCCTGCCTACTAGTATCTTTGAGAAACTTGTATATGGGATTGGGATGAGGAGAGTGAGTAAATGTACACTGGGTCAGGATGAGAGAACTATGAACTCATAGATACATAGGAGACTGATGTATAGATTCATAGGAAATCTGCAAGCCTGAAGCTTGGTCAGATGAGGGGGAGTCAACTGCAGAGTTGTACTCTTTTCCCTTGGCTACAGGTTTTTTCCCACTGGGTTTTCCGTAGTCAAGGTTTTGACGAGGCAACCTCGTTGACTCTGGATCCTGAAGTATCCACCCCTAGACACATCCCTACGAGGTGGAACTCGCGTACAATGAATTTGTATTATGGGGAACCAAGAGCACGGTGGTTATGTGGAAATGTGAGGTTAGGTAGGCTGTTTTACAAGTGATTAGTGGGATGAAGAGGTTGGATCCGTTGCCGGTGGAGCTCACAGGATTGTATCTCGTCGGACGTAGCTGAGGAAGGTCGGACGGCGGGAGGCTGATGCTGACTTTGGCCAAGGGGCGAGCTCTCCTACAGCACGAACAACTCGTCAGAAGGGCGGGGTTGGGGTCCAACCCTTAGCCCCTCCGATGCCTAAGTCAGTAAGGGGCTTAAATGGGGGGCTGGACACGCCGGCCGGACTAACTGTGTGTCCGCCTCGCGTGACGAGCTATTGGTGGGAGAACAAAGATATGGAAGACCTTTGCCCTCGTGTGTGAATAATAGAAGATGAGAGATTTTTTCTAACCCCCTCTCCGTAAGAGGAGAGGAGGTATTTATACCTGACGGGTGATGACTAGGCGCGCTGAGCTGGCTCGGGTGTCAGCGGAGGCTTCGGATAAGGACATCGGGAACAGGAGTTTCTGACCTGCCTCTGTCAGGCGGCGCAACGGCCCAGGGGTGCTTTTGTCGGGGTGTCAAAGCCGAAAGCACTAACCGCCGGTCAGGTCAGCCGCCTGGGGGTGCTTTGTCAGACGGTCGGGTGACGTGTGGGTTAGTCGCGTCCTTATCCTAGGCTGTTTGTCGTTAGCGTCGACCTAAAGGTCTGGCTCGCTTTCGACGCCGCGGTTCGCGGGAATCGGATGGGCCGATCCGGTCGGGGGTTGTCCGGCCCGGCCGCGCCCGCCAATAGGCCTGGCCTAGCTATCCGAGCGTCCCCTAACGCGCTCCCCCAGTGGGTCGGGCGGCTGCGGTTGTTCGCCTCGGCCGGCTACAGTTGTTCGCCTCGGCCGGCTACAGTTGTTCGCCTCGGCCGTTTTGGGGAGCGCTGTAAGGTGCGCCTATCTCCGTGATGCCCCGGCTTTTCGGGGCGGCGGCCCTAATTGTTAAATGGTGAGCCAAAGGGGTATGTTAGCGGATCCGGGCTGGAGTTGGGCTACTACGATCTTTAGGTCGTAACAATTTCCCCCGGCCTTCGAGTCTGAGGCGGCGGCCCGGCTCGGCTCGGAGGGCGAACCATATCCAACATTTCGAACCCTCAATATGGGCCTTGGACCCACCGGGCAGTGCCGGCGGCGGCTTCGGAATTCCCGCTTTAGTGGTCATTATTACGATTTGAAAAGGAGGCAGAGGAAAACGAAGCGTCTCTGCGATTGAGTTTGTGACACGTGGAGGAGGTGACCCTCACGCCAGTCGAGGCGTCGGGGATGTCTCGATGGGCGCCGCGTGGCGAAAGTTTGACGGCCGAGATGGCCCGGGGGCCACCTGTACCGCTAAAAAGGTTTGGGAGGCCGTCGGCGGGAATTTTTGTCTTTCTCCGATTCTTCTCCGGCGCTCGATTTTTTTATTTGGAGCTTGCTGGCTAACATGTCCCTTTCGTCACCGGCCATCTTCTTCTGATCGCCTTCCAGGTTCAAGGGAGCAACATGTAACAACAATTAATTTCCTTCCTTTCCGATCAATGGCTTCTCGATTTAAGATTGGAGGGAGTAGCCGGGTCGGGGAAGAAGAGTCGGCGTTCAAGGGGGCGTCGCAGCCGGGGGTGCAGCGGACCAGGGAAAGATGGTCATGGATATCCGTTGCACCAAGAGACATTGAGTCCCCCCGACGTAGGTTGGATAGGATCAACATTCGGGAGATTCGCGTGCGGTTTGTGCGACAACCCTATGAGGTGCGGGTTCCCGGGTCGGAGGAAGCGGTGAGCTCACCGGGGAATAATGAGGTCGGGGTCTATGTCAGGTCCTTTGAGTTGGGGCTCCGCTTCCCGATCCACCCGTATTTGTTTCACTTGTTGAATTTCCTGGAGCTGCCGATATTCGCCCTAGCGCCCCGTTCCTGGGGCTTGCTAGTGGGGTTTGTCGTCTTGTGTCTTGCTTGCTCCTTGAGTCCCTCCTTGGCGTTGTTTCGGCATTTCTTCGTGGTTCGGAAGTGGGGTGTGTATCATCGCGTTTGCGCCAGGAGAGGGCGAGAACTCATCCTCGAGGTGCCTGATGATGTCGGCGATTGGATGAGGGAGTTTGTCTTCGTGACAGTGCCAAGTGACGTGGCGCTGACGTCGAATTGGGGGGCGCGGAATCCCTTTGTAAATGAAGGGGTGGAGCTGACCGGGGAGGATATTGCCAAAGCTCAGATTTTGAGGGAGCTGCCCGAGGAGTGTCGTCATTGGGCGAGTCTAACGCAGAGTAGTCGGCTCGCCCAGGACTTTTGGGCCCTATGTATCTTTGAAGTTTTGTAAACTTTGGGCTAGGCTCGCCCTGATTGTCTCTCTTTTCCTTTTGCAGGTGAAGACACGATGAGGGAGCCGGAGGAGGTGCCCGGTTCGGCCGGTGCCCCGACCTCGGGGGGTACTGATCCTCGCGGGAAAGGCAAGGGGGGGCTAGTGAGGCAGGATCCCCGGATCGTGGGGGCGGGGCCTCCCCGGGGGAGAGATTGCACCCGGGACGGGCGACAGTCGGACAAGACCGCTCCGCTGGTGGGCCCGGTGAGGATCGTCCCGAGGGCGTGCCCGAGGGCGTGCCCGCGCAAGGGGCCTGATCCTCCGTCCCCCCGCGGGTACCTGAGGTGGTCGCGCCCCGCCGGGCGCCTGTGATTCAGAAGTGGCCATACGGGATCCCTTCGTGGGAAATGGGCGCGTCGTCGAGTCAAGCCTGTGAGAACGCTCTCATTCATTTTAAGAGGACCCGAGAAGAGGTCGAGGCGTACCCTGATGACCATCTCCGCAAGTTTCCCTTTCGAGTCAGCCGTGACGAGTCGGTATTCGAAGATGCGGGAGTGGCGGCGCGCCTCGCCGAGTACTGCGGGTTGCCGCGCGATCGTGAGTCGTTGGCTCGCGTGGGGGCGGAGCGGCTGTGTGGCTCGGCTATATGGCACGTCGTACAGGTAAGGCGGCTTTCCTTACTCGCACGCCGGCTTTGTGTGCCCGTGTCTCACTAATTCAAGGTTTCTGTAGATGCTTACGAACGTGCTAGCTCTGCGGGGCCGTCCCGCAGCGGTCGCCACCAGGGTGGCCCTGCGTGAAGCGAAGGAGAACCTTGGCGAGGTCAGGGAGAAGCTGAGGGACACGGAGGCGGAGCTGGAGAGGGTTAGGGCGGCCCACGGCGTGGAGAAGGGGCGGGCTGCGTACTTCGATTCGTCCAAAGCAGCGATCGAGAAGCAGCTTCAAGAAATAACGCGAGAGAGGGATGATATCCGGGCGAAATATACCTCGGAAGTTGTCAGCAAGGAGTCTGTGATCGGGTTACAGAGGCAGCAGATTGAGGACCTAAAGGTAGCTCTGGCGGCCGAGAAGAGGGAGAAGGGTCTAGCGGTGCGGCGACTGGAGGATAAGCGGGACGCTGAGGGCAAACTGGTCGAAGCCGCTATCCGCCGGTATCATGACGAGCATGTTGTGCCGATGCTGCAAGAGGCTAAGGAGGCGGCGATTCGGCAAGTGGTTAAGGATGTGAGGGATCGGTCGGTCGAGAAGCGGCGCCGCTAGAAATGTGGGTTCGGGGAGGGCCGTACCTTCTCGTGATAGGGTTATGAACGATGTGTTGTTGTAGTGGGTGGAAAGTCAAATGTTCAATGTACGGGTTAGCGGTTTGAGTAAATAAATTATGATTTTTTTGTGCCAAACTGTATTCGTATACGGTTTGCCCGTAGAATATACGATTTGTGCGGGATGTGATTGCCCCCAACTTCGCTCTGCCGGGGTTTCCGGTAGAGGGGAGTTGAGATGAGTCACGATCTGTGTCCGTTATGTCGGGAGCCCGTGCCAAGTGTTGGGATTGAGGTGCATATGAGGTGAGCAGCGGGCTCCTGTGCCGGCCGGGCCGAAGGAGAGTGGAAATGTCAATGATACGACGGAAGCTCGTGCTTTGGCCGGACTGACGAGTGTTAGACCAAATATTGGGTCCGACGCTGACTGTGTTTTGGCCGGACTCCAGCCTGATTTGGAGGCCGGACCAAATCATGGATATAGCGCCGATTTCACGCTTTGGCCGGACTGTCGGAGGCCGGACCAAATCTTGGATCTGGCGTCGATTCCATGTTTTGGCCGGACTGGCGTTGGTCGGACCAAATCTTGGATCTAGCGGCGATATCGAGGGGTAATTTCAAAAGAGGGTAATCATTTTGAAGGGATTTGGGCGGGATTCGATGGCGGTCGTCTGACTTGACGTCATCCTGGCGAATCGTCGGTGGGCGGGAACCGAGGCGGCCCGACCGCTGTGGCGACGACGCGTGGCGAAACTGACGGTTTTGACAGGACGCGAAGCGTCCGAATACGTGGGTTGGCGATGGACCGGACCCAGATTGGTGACGCGTGTCACGGGTTCGACAGTCACGATGACGATGCTTTGCGGAAGCGCTTTAAAGATATATTGCCTGTGGGGGGGTAGAAAGGTTGAATGTCGAGGAGCTAGGGCTTGTGAGAGGTTTAAGAATCCTTTCCCGAGTCGTTCTCGTAGGAGCGGACGGCGGAGCAACGCGAGAGGCCGAGGCGACAGCACCCGTTAGGTAAGACGCCAATTTGACTAATGTCTTCCTCGATGTCTCCGATTCGGGGTCAGGGTTCTGGGGTAGTTGGGGAAGGAAGTTCCGCCGCGGAGACTGGAAGGGTGCCCGTCGAGATTGCGGCGGTGAAGTCGGTGCTGAAGAAATCCATTGGGGAGATCTTCACGAAGTACGTCAGGTCGCCATATTCAGTTCGTGAACCGGAGCCGCAGGAAAGGGTGTGTTTTGCAGGTGACCGGGAAGTTGGAGTATATGTCTCTTCATTTGAGCAGGGTTTGCGCTTTCCCCCTCATCCGTTCGTGCTGGAAGTGTTGAACTTCCTGGAGCTGCCTCTCTATCGCCTGATGCCCAATGCCATCAGTGCCATTGTGGGGTTCTTGGTGCTGTGCTTGAGCAACCAGGTTCGCGCATCGCTGTCCTTATTTCGGCACTTCTTCTCGGTCAAGAGGTTGGGGTCGGGCTATTATCTGTCCGCGAAGAGGACTCATCCGCTCATCAGGGGGTTGCCTAGCAAAATTAAGTTTTGGCGCCAGCAGTATGTGTTTGTGGAGGTGCCGGAGGAGGTGTTGATAAGGTCTGACTGGGCGGAGCTGAATCCCGAGGCAAGAGAGGTGGTGGAATTGGGGGACGAGGAGAAGTTGGTGGCCCAGATTTTAATGGCTATCCCAGCAGAGGGCCGAGATTATCGGACGCTATCTCGGGCTGAGATGATAACGGCCTACATATGGCCCGAAGGTACAAAAGATTTGGGTGTTCCGGCACCTGATATGCTTACGCTGAACTTTCTCTCTTTGGCAGGTGGCACGATGAGTCTATCCCTTGAGGAAATGATGCGGAGGGCCACGGATCAGGCGGGGCGGTCGTCGGCAAGAGGTGGCCCCAAGAGGGCGCGAGCGGAAGGAGGGGCTGGGAGCTCGACTTGTGTGCCAGTGCCAACGAAGAGGAGGAAGAGGTCGGCGAAGTCGTCAGGGCATGACGCGCCAGGGGAAAGCGGTCCGTTGGATGGCGGAGCTGGGGGTGGCGTGGCGAACCCCATCATCGACCTGGAGGGCGGCGATGAGGGGTCGACCGGGGGAGGGGCGGAACTGCCCCGAACGAGATCGCCTAGCCCCATGGCGCCCGCAGGGGGGGAGGGGGCGGATCCCAGCGGTCAGTCGCATAGGGCCGAGGCGTCGAGTGGCCCGACCGGATCAGGAGGATGGGACCCATGGCCTTATGGTTGTCCCATGTTTGGCCTCGAGAGAGCGCCAACCGACCCCCACTGTGAGGCTGCACTGGCCAAGTTTAAGGCCAAGAGGGCCGATGTCGAGGGCTATCCCGACGGGGCGCTTCATCGGGCGCCGTACAAAGTGGCGAATAATGAGTCCGTGTTTGAGGATGGGAGCGTGGCGGCGAGGTTGGCGGAGAACATCTTCCTGCCTCGCGATAGAGTGGCGCTGGAAGCGGTGGAGCCTGAGGGTCTGTGCGGGACCGCGGTGATGCATGGCGTCCAGGTATGTTATGTGAGACGGGTGGCACATTTCGTTGGGTTTTAGGGGACGTCCTAAATGTGTTTATTTTTCGGCGTTTCTTTACGCAGATCCTCAACTTGATGCTCGGGATGATGCGGCACGTGCCGGCCATACATAAGGCCGAAGGCGCCGTGGCTAGAATGGTAGCCGAGGTCGATACCGTTCGTAAGAGAGCCGGCGAGGACCTGGAGAAGGAGAGGGAGCGGGGCAGCCGATATGAGGCTGAAGTGGAGCGCCTGAATAAGGTCGTGTCCGATTATGAGCAGAGGGCGACCGAGGCTGGAGAGAGAGCGAAGGAGCTGGAGGGGGCCCTTCGGAGGGAGGAGGCTCGTTCGGAGGATCTAGCGGGGCGTGCCAGGGCCGCCGAGGAGGAGTTGGCCCGTAGGGTCGAGGAATTCAGGACGTATCAGGAGACAACTGTCATACCTGCCCTTACAAATTCGATGGTAGAGGGCATAAGGAAGGTCCGCGTGGAGGGATGGGATGACTGCCTGGCTCGGATGAAGGAGAAGGCGGCTAGCCTGGTCCCGCCGATAGAGGTCGATCTTGACGGGCTCGCCGCAAGCGGTGGCGAGGAGGGGGATGGAGACGAGGAGGGTGAGGAGCAAGAGGACGAGGAGGGTGACGAGCCAGAGGGCGGCGGGGCGGTGGGGGATTCTACGGAGGGAGAGGGCGTCGTGATTGGCGGGGGCGCCGAGTAGTTTTGTGTAGGCCACCCTCCCCCCCTTTGTGTATGTTTAAAAAACGAAAGGAAGTAAAGGTTCGCCTGAGTCGCCCCCGCCCTTTTTGGACTTTTCGCCTATGTATGCATAACTTTACTTCTTAGAATTACGCCTTGGTGCGGACGTTTCTATCTTGGCGTGGGCTGAATCGTGTCGAGTCCCTTTATTTCGCGTAGGGCGCCAGGGAGATTTACAGCGGGGTCGCCTCCCTTTTCGTAGGTTGTTCGAGTTTAGGTCTAGCCGAGTTATGACTAGCGGTTAACCGGCATTTGTCTTTGGACTTTTCATCGGCTATTATCGAATGTTTAATAAAACGGGGTCGCCCTATGGGCGTAACGTTGAAACGGCCCGAAGGCGTAACATTGTATCGGCCCGTAGGCGTAACATTGTATCGGCCCGTAGGCGTAACATTGTATCGGCCCGTAGGCGTAACATTGTATCGGTCTAGGTAGGTTGAGGTTCCCATCGCAGCTGTCCCGCCTTTCTCTGGCGTTATGCCCTTGATATGGGGCGTGGAGTGGATTTAGCGGGTTCCGCCTCGGCGGAGGGGCGGGTGGTCGAGTCAGAGCCAGGCAGTGGCTTTGGCCTTCGATCCCAGAATTGGGGGGAGAGGGAGTCCTTGGTGGTTGTTCTATCCCAAGGGGCCCCGTTGATCGCCCCGTCTGGAGTCTCTGCGTGGTAGGCGCGTAGGGATGTGGGCCGCCGCCCCCCTGTGCGGCCTCCTGGCCTAAGCGGCCCGGGGAAGGCCGATGAGTGGAAGGGGGGTGCTGCAGGTGTAAGTGAAATAGCCAGTTGGGTTGGGCCGGCGCTCGGGGACACGTTCCCCTCGGTTGGGGCGCCGCGGGCGGCTGCCGGGGTGCCCGGCGGGGTGATTTGGCAGGTCTGTCCCCTCCATTGGGTTGTCTGCCAGCCGCGCCTGCGTACGAAGGGCGTCCGTGGAGAGGACTGGTACGTCATTGGGGCTCCAGTTCCCCTGCCGTAAGTTGTCTAACGGAAGAAGGGGAGCAGCTGGTTGAGCAACCGTCGTGTAAGGGGAATATCCTGTTGGGGGATCGCTTGTTTTGGAGGTCGGTGAAGTTCGCATTTTCCGCGTATGTTGAGGGAGAGATGGCGTCAAAACGATTAGTCTTTCTGCACATCCATCCCCTCGCCTCTCTTTCCCTCCTCAAGGAAGTAGGGGGGATTTATAATGGTGGATTTCTGCCCTTATTTATTCTTTGGTGAGAGTCGGGGCCGTCTTGGAATTTCGTTCTTAGGGGGTGGGGCGTTCCCGATGGGTAACAGGTGATGTGACCCCTCAGGCATGCATGCCATTTGTCAGTGGTGTTGGTCCCGAGTGTCCTTTTCAGGTGGATAGGTCAATTCGGGTGCCGGCTTTATGGGGGGTCAGGCGTTACTCCTCAGGGGTGGCTCTGCGTTGGAGTCGCCTTGATTCGGGGTCCTTGAGTAGCTTCCCGAGGTTTGAGAGGTGGGGTGATGGGCCCCTTCGGGGGAGGGAGGGTATTGGTTTGTCGGGTACCTCGCCTAAGGCGCTCCGGTTCGGGTGGCCAAGCTTAGGGAACTTGCCCCGGAGGTTTTCCTGGGGGGAGCGAGTACGCCGCTCGGCCCGTGCCCCTCTCCGGTTTGGGTGGCGAGGACTAGTCCTGCCCCGGAGTCTTTGAGAGGGGGGGTATAGGGCCGTCGCCTCCCCGCAACCTCTATAGTCGGACAGGTATTGGGCCGTCGCCTACCCCGCATATGGCGCTCCGGTTTGGGTGGCCAAGCTCAAGGAACTTGCCCCGGAGGTCTTCCTGGGGGGGAGCGAGTACGCAGCTCGGCCCGTGCCCCTCTCCGGTTTGGGTGGCCAAGCTCAGGGAACATGCCCCGGAGGTCTTCCTGGGGGGAGCGAGTACGCAGCTCGGCCCGTGCCCCTCTCCGGTTTGGGTGGCGAAGCTCAGGGAACTTGCCCCGGAGGTCTTCCTGGGGGGGAGCGAGTACGCAGCTCGGCCCGTTCCCCTCTCCGGTTTGGGTGGCGAGGACTAGTCCTGCCCCGGAGTCTTTGAGAGGGGGGGTATAGGGCCGTCACCTCCCCGCAACCTCTATAGTCGGACGGGTATTGGGCCGTCGCCTACCCCGCATATGGCGCTCCGGTTTGGGTGGCCAAGCTCAGGGAACTTGCCCCGGAGGTCTTCCTGGGGGGGAGCGAGTACGCAGCTCGGCCCGTGCCCCTCTCCGGTTTGGGTGGCGAGGACTAGTCCTGCCCCGGAGTCTTTGAGAGGGGGGGTATAGGGCCGTCGCCTCCCCGCAACCTCTATAGTCGGACGGGTATTGGGCCGTCGCCTCCCCGCAACCTCTATAGTCGGACGGGTATTGGGCCGTCGCCTACCCCGCATATGGCGCTCCGGTTTGGGTGGCCAAGCTCAGGGAACTTGCCCCGGAGGTCTTCCTGGGGGGAGCGAGTACGCAGCTCGGCCCGTGCCCCTCTCCAGTTTGGGTGGCGAGGACTAGTCCTGCCCCGGAGTCTTTGAGAGGGGGGGTATAGGGCCGTCGCCTCCCCGCAACCTCTATAGTCGGACGGGTATTGGGCCGTCGCCTACCCCGCATATGGCGCTCCGGTCTGGGTGGCCAAGCTCAGGGAACTTGCACCGGAGGTCTTCCTGGGGGGGGAGCGAGTACGCAGCTCGGCCCGTGCCCCTCTCCGGTTTGGGTGGCGAGGACTAGTCCTGCCCCGGAGTCTTTGAGAGGGGGGGTATAGGGCCGTCGCCTCCCCGCAACCTCTATAGTCGGACGGGTATTGGGCCGTCGCCTACCCCGCATATGGCGCTCCGGTTTGGGTGGCCAAGCTCAGGGAACTTGCCCCGGAGGTCTTCCTGGGGGGGGAGCGAGTACGCAGCTCGGCCCGTGCCCCTCTCCGGTTTGGGTGGCGAGGACTAGTCCGGCCCCGGAGTCTTTGAGAGGGGGGGTATAGGGTCGTCGCCTCCCCGCAACCTCTATAGTCGGACGGGTATTGGGCCGTCGCCTACCCCGCATATGGCGCTCCGGTTTGGGTGGCCAAACTCAGGGAACTTGCCCCGGAGGTCTTCCTGGGGGGAGCGAGTACGTAGCTCGGCCCGTGCCCCTCTCCGGTTTGGGTGGCGAGGACTAGTCCTGCCCCGGAGTCTTTGAGAGGGGGGGTATAGGGCCGTAGCCTCCCCGCAACCTCTATAGTCGGACAGGTATTGGGCCGTCGCCTACCCCGCATATGGCGCTCCGGTTTGGGTGGCCAAGCTCAGGGAACTTGCCCCGGAGGTCTTCCTGGGGGGGGAGCGAGTACGCAGCTCGGCCTGTGCCCCTCTCCGGTTTGGGTGGCGAGGACTAGTCCTGCCCCGGAGTCTTTGAGAGGGGGGGTATATGGCCGTCGCCTCCCCGCAACCTCTATAGTCGGACGGGTATTGGGCCGTCGCCTACCCCGCATATGGCGCTCCGGTTTGGGTGGCCAAGCTCAGGGAACTTGCCCCGGAGGTCTTCCTGGGGGGGAGCGAGTACGCAGCTCGGCCCGTGCCCCTCTCCGGTTTGGGTGGCGAGGACTAGTCCTGCCCCGGAGTCTTTGAGAGGGGGGGGGTATAGGGCCGTCGCCTCCCCGCAACCTCTATAGCCGGACGGGTATTGGGCCGTTGCCTACCCCGCATATGGCGCTCCGGTTTGGGTGGCCAAGCTCAGGGAACTTGCCCCGGAGGTCTTCCTGGGGGGGAGCGAGTACGCAGCTCGGCCCGTGCCCCTCTCCGGTTTGGGTGGCGAGGACTAGTCCTGCCCCGGAGTCTTTGAGAGGGGGGGTATAGGGCCGTCGCCTCCCCGCAACCTCTATAGTCGGACGGGTATTGGGCCGTCGCCTACCCCGCATATGGCGCTCCGGTCTGGGTGGCCAAGCTCAGGGAACTTGCCCCGGAGGTCTTCCTGGGAGGGAGCGAGTACGCAGCTCGGCCCGTGCCCCTCTTCAGTTTGGGTGGCGAGGACTAGTCCTGCCCCGGAGACTTTGAGAGGGGGGGTATAGGGCCGTCGCCTCCCCGCAACCTCTATAGTCGGACGGGTATTGGGCCGTCGCCTACCCCGCATATGGCGCTCCGGTTTGGGTGGCCAAGCTCAGGGAACTTGCCCCGGAGGTCTTCCTGGGGGGGAGCGAGTACGCAGCTCGGCCCGTGCCCCTCTCCGGTTTGGGTGGCGAGGACTAGTCCTGCCCCGGAGTCTTTGAGAAGGGGGGTATAGGGTCGTCGCCTCCCCGCAACCTCTATAGTCGGACGGGTATTGGGCCGTCGCCTACCCCGCATATGGCGCTCCGGTTTGGGTGGCCAAGCTCAGGGAACTTGCCCCGGAGGTCTTCCTGGGGGGGAGCGAGTACGCAGCTCGGCCCGTGCCCCTCTCCGGTTTGGGTGGCGAGGACTAGTCCTGCCCCGGAGTCTTTGAGAGGGGGGGGGGGTATAGGGCCGTCGCCTCCTCGCAACCTCTATAGTCGGACGGGTATTGGGCCGTCGCCTACCCCGCATATGGCGCTCCGGTTTGGGTGGCCAAGCTCAGGGAACTTGCCCCGGAGGTCTTCCTGGGGGGAGCGAGTACGCAGCTCGGCCCGTGCCCCTCTCTGGTTTGGGTGGCGAGGACTAGTCCTGCCCCGGAGTCTTTGAGAGGGGGGGTATAGGGCCGTCGCCTCCCCGCAACCTCTATAGTCGGACGGGTATTGGGCCGTCGCCTACCCCGCATATGGCGCTCCGGTTTGGGTGGCCAAGCTCAGGGAACTTGCCCCGGAGGTCTTCCTGGGGGGGAGCGAGTACGCAGCTCGGCCCGTGCCCCTCTCCGGTTTGGGTGGCGAGGACTAGTCCTGCCCCGGAGTCTTTGAGAGGGGGGGGTATAGGGCCGTCGCCTCCCCGCAACCTCTATAGTCGGACGGGTATTGGGCCGTCGCCTACCCCGCATATGGCGCTCCGGTTTGGGTGGCCAAGCTCAGGGAACTTGCCCCGGAGGTCTTCCTGGGGGGGAGCGAGTACGCAGCTCGGCCCGTGCCCCTCTCCGGTTTGGGTGGCGAGGACTAGTCCTGCCCCGGAGTCTTTGAGAGGGGGAGTATAGGGCCGTCGCCTCCCCGCAACCTCTATAGTCGGACGGGTATTGGGCCGTCGCCTACCCCGCATATGGCGCTCCGGTCTGGGTGGCCAATCTCAGGGAACTTGCCCCGGAGGTCTTCCTGGGGGGGGAGCGAGTACGCAGCTCGGCCCGTGCCCCTCTCCGGTTTGGGTGGCGAGGACTAGTCCTGCCCCGGAGTCTTTGAGAGGGGGGGTATAGGGCCGTCGCCTCCCCGCAACCTCTATAGTCGGACGGGTATTGGGCCGTCGCCTACCCCGCATATGGCGCTCCGGTTTGGGTGGCCAAGCTCAGGGAACTTGCCCCGGAGGTCTTCCTGGGGGGGAGCGAGTACGCAGCTCGGCCCGTGCCCCTCTCCGGTTTGGGTGGCGAGGACTAGTCCTGCCCCGGAGTCTTTGAGAGGGGGGTATAGGGTCGTCGCCTCCCCGCAACCTCTATAGTCGGACGGGTATTGGGCCGTCGCCTACCCCGCATATGGCGCTCCGGTTTGGGTGGCCAAGCTCAGGGAACTTGCCCCGGAGGTCTTCCTGGGGGGGGAGCGAGTACGCAGCTCGGCCCGTGCCCCTCTCCGGTTTGGGTGGCGAGGACTAGTCCTGCCCCGGAGTCTTTGAGAGGGGGGGTATAGGGCCGTCGCCTCCCCGCAACCTCTATAGTCGGACGGGTATTGGGCCGTCGCCTACCCCGCATATGGCGCTCCGGTTTGGGTGGCCAAGCTCAGGGAACTTGCCCCGGAGGTCTTCCTGGGGGGGAGCGAGTACGCAGCTCGGCCCGTGCCCCTCTCCGGTTTGGGTGGCGAGGACTAGTCCTGCCCCGGAGTCTTTGAGAGGGGGGGGTATAGGGCCGTCGCCTCCCCGCAACCTCTATAGTCGGACGGGTATTGGGCCGTCGCCTACCCCGCATATGGCGCTCCGGTTTGGGTGGCCAAGCTCAGGGAACTTGCCCCGGAGGTCTTCCTGGGGGGGAGCGAGTACGCAGCTCGGCCCGTGCCCCTCTCCGGTTTGGGTGGCGAGGACTAGTCCTGCCCCGGAGTCTTTGAGAGGGGGGGTATAGGGCCGTCGCCTCCCCGCAACCTCTATAGTCGGACGGGTATTGGGCCGTCGCCTACCCCGCATATGGCGCTCCGGTTTGGGTGGCCAAGCTCAGGGAACTTGCCCCGGAGGTCTTCCTGGGGGGGGAGCGAGTACGCAGCTCGACCCGTGCCCCTCTCCGGTTTGGGTGGCGAGGACTAGTCCTGTCCCGGAGTCTTTGAGAGAGGGGGGTATAGGGCCGTCGCCTCCCCGCAACCTCTATAGTCGGACGGGTATTGGGCCGTCGCCTACCCCGCATATGGCGCTCCGGTTTGGGTGGCCAAGCTCAGGGAACTTGCCCCGGAGGTCTTCCTGGGGGGGAGCGAGTACGCAGCTCGGCCCGTGCCCCTCTCCGGTTTGGGTGGCGAGGACTAGTCCTGCCCCGGAGTCTTTGAGAGGGGGGTATAGGGCCGTCGCCTCCCCGCAACCTCTATAGTCGGACGGGTATTGGGCCGTCGCCTACCCCGCATATGGCGCTCCGGTTTGGGTGGCCAAGCTCAGGGAACTTGCCCCGGAGATCTTCCTGGGGGGAGCGAGTACGCAGCTCGGCCCGTGCCCCTCTCCGGTTTGGGTGGCGAGGACTAGTCCTGCCCCGGAGTCTTTGAGAGGGGGGGAACTGAAATTGTCATGTAGAAAAGGCGAAATTCGAAGACAAAAAAGGAGGGGACAAGGTGTTTCGTTCATGACATACAGCTCTCGGTTATGCCACGACCGACGAACCGCGCCCCTTGGAGTCATTAGTCCGTCCTTCATGGGGGGGTGGCTGATCCCGTTTCGACCTGGCAGTGGCATCGGCCGGAGCTAGCTCCGGCTGGTAGGGGTCATCACCTTGCCCGGGGGAGTCGACTTTCAGGTTCACCTCTGGTCCTTTGTGCTTGGTTGACCCCACGTAGCAGCTCCTTGACAGCTTCTGGCTTCCCCGCACGATTCCCACCCCTCGGGGGGTTTGGAACTTGACCATCTGATGGAGAAGGCTGGGGAGCGCTCCAATGGCCGACATGTATGGTCGTCCTATAATCCCGTTGTACGCCGACATAATGTCGACCACAACGAACAGCGTCATTCGAGTGACGACCTGTGGCTCCTCTCCGAGGGTTATTGGCAAGGTGATCACCCCCATGATGGGGGTCGAGTGACCGGTGAAACCGACGAGGGGCCCGGTACAAGGTCTCAGGTCGATCGGCCGTAACCCCATCTTCTCAATTGTGGACATGAACAGTATGTCGCAAGAGCTCCCTGTGTCGATCAGGAGGCGGCTGACGAGGGCTGTCCCAATCTGGGCCTCGATGACGATGGCGTCGTCGTGGGGCTGCTCGATCCCCTCTAGATCCTCGTCACTGAAAGTAATGGGAGGGTAGGCCATCCTTCTCCCTCTCTGGTCCCCTCCGAGACCCGCCGTCATCACTTGCCTTGCATACGCCTTTTTGCTTGACGACGACGCTCCTCCTGAAGATGGCCCGCCGCATATCGTATCTATGCGCAAAACGGGTTTCGGTGGGTGGAGCTCTTCCCGCTCGCCGTTTGCCGGAGGGTCTGCCCTCCGCGCCCTTCGGTGGTTCCCCTCTTCTCGGTCTGGTCTTCGGCCTCCGACGAAGTCCCCCAGGTGGCCCGCCTGGATCAGCCGCTCGATTTCCCTTTTGAGGGTGAAGCAGTCATCGGTGTCGTGGCCGTGGTCCCGGTGGTATCGGCGGTATTTCTTAAAATCTCTCCGGGCCGGGTCCGACTTCATTTCTCGGGGCGGCTCCGGCAGCAGACCGGCCCGGGTGGCCGCAGCCATCACCTCGATCAGGGGGGCATTGAGTTGCGTGTAATGCGCCCGCAAGGGGACCTCTTGTCTTGGGGCGACTCGAGGGAGCCCTTGTGCCGGAGCAAACTCGCGCGCCGGACCGGGGCGATCTTGGGGGCGAGGCCCGGGCGGTTCCCGCCTTGGTTGGGCTAGCCGATCGCGACCTCGGTCCCCCTCTTCCTGTCTCGGCCGAGGGTGTGATCGGGGTTCGCCTTGAGTCGGTTTCACCCGGGGGAACAAGGCCTTTGTACCAAGAGTTTCTTCGGCCAACGCGTGCCTCTCCGTCATGGCAACCAACGCCTCATAGTCGGCCGGCGGGTCCCGGAGCAGGGACTTGTGAAGACTCCGAGTCCGCAATCCCGTTTTGAAGGCCAGCATAAGCACCTCATCCCCACATGTCACCACCGCCCGTCTCTCCTCCTGAAAGCGGCGGAGGTATCTTCCCGTTGTCTCTCCTTCTCCTTGGACTATCGTGCAGAGATAGTCCAGGGGCTTCTTCTTCGTCCGCCCGGCCCGGAACTCTTGGCAGAATTTGTGGGATAGCTCGCCAAAGCTCCCGACGGATCTCGCTGGCAAGCCGAAGTACCAGTCCAGCGCGGTGTCCCTTAGGCTTTGGGAGAAATGTCGGCACAGGAACGCCTCGTCCACATCCTGCGCCTCCATTGCCCCCCGGTATTGTTGCACATGTGTGAGGGGGTCGCCCCTCCCATTGTACATTGCCAAGTGAGGGGGTTTGAACTTTTTGGGCCTTGGGGCGGACGTGATCCACCGTGCGAGCGGCGTGGCCTCCTCCGGATAGGTAGGGCGATCCGGGGCATCCCCTCTCCGCCATTCGGGGGTCAGGCTTCGGTCGCGTCGCAGCCGTCGACGGCCCTCCGCCCCCGGGGAGTAGTCCGATGGTCGTCTGGCGGGGCTCCTTCCTCGGGCCGAGGACTCGACGGGTTGTGGGCTACGGATCTCCCAGTGCCAGCGCCTCCCGGCCAGCTCTCCTCGGGCCTCCATTCGTTCCTGATTCTCTCGGAGGAGCCTCTCGCGCTCGGCGGCGAGGAAGCGTAGTTGTCGACAAACGGCTTCCTCGTGTAGGGTATCGGAGGGGTGGTGCTGGTGACGCGGGTCGCCTCCTCCAGGTGGGGATCTGTTCAGCGACGGGTCCCGCCCGTTCCCGGGCCGCCGTCCCATCGTCGTTTCTTCCATGACTTCTTGGTTGCTTCTGTTTTCCTTCCTCAGCCTTTCGCGCTCTGCGACGATGAAGCGGAGTTGGCGGCGGGCGGTCTCTTCTTCCTGGTAGGCCCTCCGGGCGGTCTCGGCCGCCTCGTCCAAACGCCTTTGCGCGGCGGCCGCCTCCCCCAGGCGCCTCCACCGCTGCGCAACTTCCATCTCCTCTTCCAGGAGCCTTTGCTGGGCCGCAATCTCCTCAGCGAGCCCCCTATTCTCCCCCTCCTCCTCGAATTGAGGGTGGAGGTTCCGCCTCACGTTCAGGGGCTCTGAGGGGCCGGGCGGAGGCTCCGTTCCAGCCGTCTGATAGCCTTCCCTGGCCAGGGGGGCGGCCTCGAAGCTCTTCAGGGCGACGGGGGCCGAAGTACGTTCAGTCTCGGTGCCCATCCCCAGAAGGGGGTCGGACGCCGGGGTGATTTGTAGAGAGAGCGGTTCCTGACCCACGGGATCTTTACCGTGGTCAGGGTTCCGCGATATCGGCATGGAGTCTAACATGGGTGTAACCCTTCGTTCCCACAGACGGCGTCAATTGTTACGAGGTGGAACTCGCGTACAATGAATTTGTATTATGGGGAACCAAGGGCACGGTGGTTATGTGGAAATGTGAGGTTAGGTAGGCTGTTTTACAAGTGATTAGTGGGATGAAGAGGTTGGATCCGTTGCCGGTGGAGCTCACATGATCGTATCTCGTCGGACGTAGCTGAGGAAGTGTAACGACCCGCTCTCGGGGGCCCGTTACTTATTTGGTTTATTCGCAGGTTCCGCAGTTTACCAGTGAAATCAGCATAGCCACAACTCAGAGATGTACCACAATACTCAAACCAGCGTACAGACGTTATTACAGTCCAGATTAAAGTAC
Organism: Scilla litardierei; assembly: GCA_030789695.1. NCBI lineage: Eukaryota > Viridiplantae > Streptophyta > Magnoliopsida > Asparagales > Asparagaceae > Scilla > Scilla litardierei. The sequence continues at coordinate 24,147,419 of CM061131.1, read as the reverse complement.
AACAACAACCAGCACACACTCTCACAAATACATAAAGGAAGCACTGAAAGGGAACACGGAAAAGGAAATACACTGTACAACACACACACCAACAGAATAGTAACTGAAACTCTGCAGCCTCTGGGTCAATGTAGGCTCCTCGATCTCTGGGGCAATCTCCTCGATCAGGTCTTCGTCTGCCGGTGCCATAAATGGAACCGAAGGTAAGTCACAACAATTCTAGCGATAGAAAAAGAGGAGTGCACAAATATGGAGCAGTCTATAGTAAACAAGTGCGGAAAGTAAAGTAGGGACAGACAAGCATGCAAGTGCGCTAAGTAAAGTACATCTGTCAAGCATGCAAGGGTGACAAGTAAAGTAAAGGTGTCCGAGCAATGACAATAGCAATAACCATGACGATAGTAATGACAATAGCAATAATGAGAGTAATTGTGCCTAGTCTAGTTCGTGACTTATAACGGGTAGTACGGTAAGCAACCAAGAGTCCACCTGATATCCCGGGTTACAATCAAAACGATACTGTTCAACAAATCGATACTATTCAATACTGTTCAATACGAAGATCGGACTGGTCGCTCCCGCACTTCCGCAATTATAAGTTACCCCAAAACCCAGTGTCTGTGCAGGTTACCGTTCTTTGCAATTTTACGAGTCATTTACCATTCTCACATTTCCAGTTACAATCTTTTTGTCAAGCATGCCAATAATCTGTTCAGGTCAATAACTGTTCCGAGACTAGATGTCAAGTCCTATGTTCATACGAGTACACTATCTAAATTTCTAAGGATAGAATTTACTGTGACTTACCATCTTCGAGGTGGTCGTAGTGATCCAGGACTGGATCTAGTGCTGATGCACGAGATTTGCTACCTGTAAACACAAGAGATAACTAGTTAGAGAATACCGTATTTTTTTATTTAAGTTGAGTGTCTGATTTTAAAACTGGTTGAAACGGTGATGAAAAAGGTCCTAAATTTTTATATAGACTATATATGATAAAAATAGTTTTACTGCAGGATAGAATATTTTTCTGAAGTCTATAGTAATTTTTATAATTTTTAGAAACTCAAAACTAGTTTAAAAACCTGATTTATTCTACTAGCGCGTATCTTCCGTAATTTGTTCCGGGAGTAATACTCGTCGGAATTACTCGAATGAACAGTCAAAATGACCGTCTCGAGGTTTACTTTCACATATAATTTTATCACGTATTATTGTGAGTGAAAACAGCTAGTTACGATTTTTAGAATGAATTATACCTATTTAATCTTTAGGCTTAAAAATTAATTCTAGAAAAACTAGACGTCCGATCGAGATGAGACTAGCGCCATTGGGTCCGAAATATCGTTTCGGATTTTCCAGAGTTATCCACACATTTTTCTGGGCCCGGTATATTTAGTTATGGATTTATAACCCTTAAACCCTATTATTAATTATTTAAAAATACGAAAATACGGAATTTCCTCGTAATTACGCTTTTGCCATCAGGGGCTTTTTACCGTCGCTGTTCGTTATCGACGGAGGAGGGGGTGTCTCCGGCGCTCGGCGGCGGCGAGGGGGCTGAGCGACGGCGAAAGTCGACGGTGGGCGGTGGCCGACGGCGAGGGGCGACGCGGGGGATGGTAGCGGCGGCGGCGGCGGGCGGTTGCAGCGCGAGCACGGCGGCGGAGTGACCTCCGGTGGCCTCGTTGGCGTCGGGGGTGAGCTGACGGGCGGAGCTCACGGCGAGGCGGGGCTCGGGGACGCAGGCGGGGGGCCGGAGGCTGGGCGAGCGGCGTCTTGAGCTTGGGCGAGAAGCCTCGTCGCTGTTCGGGGGAGCTCCGGGCACTGCGGCGTCAAGGAGGCGGGCTCTCGGAGGGCGGGCGGCGGAGGTGGATGGTCGGTGAGAGGGCGGAGGGGCAGCAGCGGCCTCCGATGCGCCGGCGAGAGAGAGCGGGGGCTCGGCGCTGCTCGGGGCGGGGGTCACGGCGTACTCAGCTCCGGGCATCGCCGAACGGTGACGCGGCTGCGATCATCGGCGAGGACAGGCAGAGCGGCGGCGTCGGGCTGTGCCTGGGTGTGGCCTCGTCGGCGAGGGTGAGAGCGTGAGTGAGAGAGGGAGAAGAGAGATGCGAGCGGGATTCCTGGGTTTCGTTTGAAAAAGAAAGGAGAAGGGGGCCTGTGTTGTGTGTGAGCTGAGCCTGGGTTGGGTTTTAGAAACGAAGGGAGGGGGGAGATGATATATAGAATAGAAAAATGTTAATAATAATAATAATAATAATAATAATAACAACAACAACAACAAATAATGATGACATTATTTCAGATCCAATACGGTTGGATCTCACCAACTTAGGGGATGGGTTTATTCGGGGTAGATCTAGGTTTTATTAGGGGTAAAAGTCAATTAGTAAGAGTAATTAGTAAAGGTAAAAAGATCATTAGTGAATGTAATTAGCAAAAGCGGAGGAGTACATGCTCGTTTTCACAAATGACTCCGAAAAATTACGAAAACATACCCACGGGATCGTATCGATGCGAGGATCGCGAATACATGATCCGTTCTGGGATTTGCGCTACGGAAATACTAGTTTTTGGCCAAAACATTTAGAAAGCGGGTTTGCAGGTTCTAGGTTGAAATGATATCAGAAAATTATGAAATTAATGTGGGGAGCCCTAAATGATCATAGTAGGCTACTGTAGAAGTTTGAAAACGTTTTGAAGACGTTTGAATAGAAAATAAATTCGTCGAATCAAAACGGTAATTTTGGGAGATGAATTTTAACGGGAATGTTTTGGGCATTTGAGGAAATCTGAAATTGCTGAAATACAATATAATAAGTCTAGTGTTTCAAAATATTTTTATAAGAATTTTTGAAACTAGTTTTGTTATAAAACTCTGGACTAACAATTATAAAGAGAATTTAAAATTGTTGAAAAATACGTTAAATGCGTATTTGAAGTGTTTGAAAAATACAGGCCGTTACATCCTACCCTCCTTAAAATAATTCCGTCATCGGAATTCAGAAGATCGGTAATCGCCTAAGCAATTCAAACGATCGACCGGAAGGTTTGACGAACGACCACGACATAGGAAAATAAGTTGTTAATAGCATGAAATAAAACGTGATATCACATCATTAAGAAAACTAGAGATGAATACATGAATACTTACTATTGACATCACAATAGCTATTATAATAGCTACGATGATATATTGATTGCAAATGAACGAGTATAATATCAAAAGCAATAATTCATACCTCCAATCACCTGGTCGATAGCTTCGACATTTTGTGCGATCATCGTGTAGGCCCGTCATTGCGGAGGAGGTGGTAGGTGGGAAAAGGATACAAACACATGGAAATTTGGGTACAAGACGAAAGTGGGGGTTAGAAAAGAAATACGAGTTCATGAAGAATGTAACAATGCAACAGCATATATGTCGGGTCTGGCTCGATATTTCACTGGTCCTTCCGATCGTCTTCCACTGAAGAACTCGAACTTTGGATGGTTGGGTATTTCGAATTCTACCCTCCTTTGACGATAGTCAATGGTGGCATGAAATGCTCCCAACCAATCCATTCCAAAGAACAACATCAAAAGTTGGCATCTCTGTCACCATGAAGTCGGCAAAGAGATCTCGTCTACAAATCACAACAGAACATTGGAGGCATCTGCTGGTTACCGGTAGGGAATCGCCAGTGGTCTCGACCTTCCAACGAGAAGTCAGAGGTTGAACAGAGATGGCATGTGTTAGGACAAATCGACTCGCCAAGAAGCAATGTGTAGCGCCCGAGTTGAACAGTGTGAGGGCAGGTTTACCGGTTATTAAGACGGTACCTACCGTGATGAGAATCAAGTCTAAGCTTACGATTTCTAAGTAATAGAGGGTATAGATTAGTGAGATATCTCGTACCTGTGATTACTTGGTCCGTAGTCTCGGCCTCTTCTATTGTCGTGGTATAAGCTTGGCGTCTCTGGGGCGCCTGTCGTGGAGTCTGCTGGTACACTTGCTGCTGAGGAGGGAGTAGTTGACGTTGCTGAGCAGATGATGGTGGTCGCTTCCGTTGTGGAACTCGAACTTCTGGTGGTCGAAAATTCGAACGCTACTCTCCGTAGCCAGAGCTCAAGCGTAGAAAGATTCTAAGAAGGTCAATCGAAAGGTCATCAAGCTAAAAGAAGGGTGATAGTGATGAAGATCGATGGCGTTACATAATCATGATTCACGTCCTTGCGGTCCAGCGGACACGGTCAGGGAAGTGACTAAGCTAGAATCACTTATGACCAGTCTAGCCAGGTCGATCCACAGACTTTAGCCAAGCACATTGACCGGTATCATGGTCCATTGAAGGAAGATTATCATTCATACGAGTGCCACCGATACAAAAGATTTTTATTAATAACTAATTAAGCCTATCAAAATTTAGGTTTTGTTAATGGCTTTTATTAAGTCCAGCTAGGTCAGCTCTATTGGGCTCTCTGAGGTGTTTCCGTCCATCATTTGGGTGTCAAACCTGCATTCATAGAAAATGTTAGCTTAGTCGAGTATCGTGTACGATACATCCTGGTTTCACTATACTGTTCACGAGGTATTTTGCACGGACCTGCGTGGGCCGCCAAAACCTGTAACGACCCGCTCTCGGGGGCCCGTTACTTATTTGGTTTATTCGCAGGTTCCGCAGTTTACCAGTGAAATCAGCATAGCCACAACTCAGAGATGTACCACAATACTCAAACCAGCGTACAGACGTTATTACAGTCCAGATTAAAGTACAACAACAACCAGCACACACTCTCACAAATACATAAAGGAAGCACTGAAAGGGAACACGGAAAAGGAAATACACTGTACAACACACACACCAACAGAATAGTAACTGAAACTCTGCAGCCTCTGGGTCAATGTAGGCTCCTCGATCTCTGGGGCAATCTCCTCGATCAGGTCTTCGTCTGCCGGTGCCATAAATGGAACCGAAGGTAAGTCACAACAATTCTAGCGATAGAAAAAGAGGAGTGCACAAATATGGAGCAGTCTATAGTAAACAAGTGCGGAAAGTAAAGTAGGGACAGACAAGCATGCAAGTGCGCTAAGTAAAGTACATCTGTCAAGCATGCAAGGGTGACAAGTAAAGTAAAGGTGTCCGAGCAATGACAATAGCAATAACCATGACGATAGTAATGACAATAGCAATAATGAGAGTAATTGTGCCTAGTCTAGTTCGTGACTTATAACGGGTAGTACGGTAAGCAACCAAGAGTCCACCTGATATCCCGGGTTACAATCAAAACGATACTGTTCAACAAATCGATACTATTCAATACTGTTCAATACGAAGATCGGACTGGTCGCTCCCGCACTTCCGCAATTATAAGTTACCCCAAAACCCAGTGTCTGTGCAGGTTACCGTTCTTTGCAATTTTACGAGTCATTTACCATTCTCACATTTCCAGTTACAATCTTTTTGTCAAGCATGCCAATAATCTGTTCAGGTCAATAACTGTTCCGAGACTAGATGTCAAGTCCTATGTTCATACGAGTACACTATCTAAATTTCTAAGGATAGAATTTACTGTGACTTACCATCTTCGAGGTGGTCGTAGTGATCCAGGACTGGATCTAGTGCTGATGCACGAGATTTGCTACCTGTAAACACAAGAGATAACTAGTTAGAGAATACCGTATTTTTTTATTTAAGTTGAGTGTCTGATTTTAAAACTGGTTGAAACGGTGATGAAAAAGGTCCTAAATTTTTATATAGACTATATATGATAAAAATAGTTTTACTGCAGGATAGAATATTTTTCTGAAGTCTATAGTAATTTTTATAATTTTTAGAAACTCAAAACTAGTTTAAAAACCTGATTTATTCTACTAGCGCGTATCTTCCGTAATTTGTTCCGGGAGTAATACTCGTCGGAATTACTCGAATGAACAGTCAAAATGACCGTCTCGAGGTTTACTTTCACATATAATTTTATCACGTATTATTGTGAGTGAAAACAGCTAGTTACGATTTTTAGAATGAATTATACCTATTTAATCTTTAGGCTTAAAAATTAATTCTAGAAAAACTAGACGTCCGATCGAGATGAGACTAGCGCCATTGGGTCCGAAATATCGTTTCGGATTTTCCAGAGTTATCCACACATTTTTCTGGGCCCGGTATATTTAGTTATGGATTTATAACCCTTAAACCCTATTATTAATTATTTAAAAATACGAAAATACGGAATTTCCTCGTAATTACGCTTTTGCCATCAGGGGCTTTTTACCGTCGCTGTTCGTTATCGACGGAGGAGGGGGTGTCTCCGGCGCTCGGCGGCGGCGAGGGGGCTGAGCGACGGCGAAAGTCGACGGTGGGCGGTGGCCGACGGCGAGGGGCGACGCGGGGGATGGTAGCGGCGGCGGCGGCGGGCTGTTGTAGCGCGAGCACGGCGGCGGAGTGACCTCCGGTGGCCTCGTTGGCGTCGGGGGTGAGCTGACGGGCGGAGCTCACGGCGAGGCGGGGCTCGGGGACGCAGGCGGGGGGCCGGAGGCTGGGCGAGCGGCGTCTTGAGCTTGGGCGAGAAGCCTCGTCGCTGTTCGGGGGAGCTCCGGGCACTGCGGCGTCAAGGAGGCGGGCTCTCGGAGGGCGGGCGGCGGAGGTGGATGGTCGGTGAGAGGGCGGAGGGGCAGCAGCGGCCTCCGATGCGCCGGCGAGAGAGAGCGGGGGCTCGGCGCTGCTCGGGGCGGGGGTCACGGCGTACTCAGCTCCGGGCATCGCCGAACGGTGACGCGGCTGCGATCATCGGCGAGGACAGGCAGAGCGGCGGCGTCGGGCTGTGCCTGGGTGTGGCCTCGTCGGCGAGGGTGAGAGCGTGAGTGAGAGAGGGAGAAGAGAGATGCGAGCGGGATTCCTGGGTTTCGTTTGAAAAAGAAAGGAGAAGGGGGCCTGTGTTGTGTGTGAGCTGAGCCTGGGTTGGGTTTTAGAAACGAAGGGAGGGGGGAGATGATATATAGAATAGAAAAATGTTAATAATAATAATAATAATAATAATAATAACAACAACAACAACAAATAATGATGACATTATTTCAGATCCAATACGGTTGGATCTCACCAACTTAGGGGATGGGTTTATTCGGGGTAGATCTAGGTTTTATTAGGGGTAAAAGTCAATTAGTAAGAGTAATTAGTAAAGGTAAAAAGATCATTAGTGAATGTAATTAGCAAAAGCGGAGGAGTACATGCTCGTTTTCACAAATGACTCCGAAAAATTACGAAAACATACCCACGGGATCGTATCGATGCGAGGATCGCGAATACATGATCCGTTCTGGGATTTGCGCTACGGAAATACTAGTTTTTGGCCAAAACATTTAGAAAGCGGGTTTGCAGGTTCTAGGTTGAAATGATATCAGAAAATTATGAAATTAATGTGGGGAGCCCTAAATGATCATAGTAGGCTACTGTAGAAGTTTGAAAACGTTTTGAAGACGTTTGAATAGAAAATAAATTCGTCGAATCAAAACGGTAATTTTGGGAGATGAATTTTAACGGGAATGTTTTGGGCATTTGAGGAAATCTGAAATTGCTGAAATACAATATAATAAGTCTAGTGTTTCAAAATATTTTTATAAGAATTTTTGAAACTAGTTTTGTTATAAAACTCTGGACTAACAATTATAAAGAGAATTTAAAATTGTTGAAAAATACGTTAAATGCGTATTTGAAGTGTTTGAAAAATACAGGCCGTTACAGGAAGGTCGGACGGCGGGAGGCTGATGCTGACTTTGGCCAAGGGGCGAGCTCTCCTGCAGCACGAACAACTCGTCAGAAGGGCGGGGTTGGGGTCCAACCCTTAGCCCCTCCGATGCCTAAGTCAGTAAGGGGCTTAAATGGGGGGCTGGACACGCCGGCCGGACTAACTGTGTGTCCGCCTCGCGTGACGAGCTATTGGTGGGAGAACAAAGATATGGAAGACCTTTGCCCTCGTGTGTGAATAATAGAAGATGAGAGAGTTTTTCTAACCCCCTCTCCGTAAGAGGAGAGGAGGTATTTATACCTGACGGGTGATGACTAGGCGCGCTGAGCTGGCTCGGGTGTCAGCGGAGGCTTCGGATAAGGACATCGGGAACAGGAGTTTCTGACCTGCCTCTGTCAGGCGGCGCAACGGCCCAGGGGTGCTTTTGTCGGGGTGTCAGAGCCGAAAGCACTAACCGCCGGTCAGGTCAGCCGCCTGGGGGTGCTTTGTCAGACGGTCGGGTGACGTGTGGGTTAGTCGCGTCCTTATCCTAGGCTGTTTGTCGTTAGCGTCGACCTAAAGGTCTGGCTCGCTTTCGGCGCCGCGGTTCGCGGGAATCGGATGGGCCGATCCGGTCGGGGGTTGTCCGGCCTGGCCGCGCCCGCCAATAGGCCTGGCCTAGCTATCCGAGCGTCCCCTAACGCGCTCCCCCGGTGGGTCGGGCGGCTGCGGTTGTTCGCCTTGGCCGGCTACAGTTGTTCGCCTCGGCCGGCTACAGTTGTTCGCCTCGGCCGTTTTGGGGAGCGCTGTAAGGTGCGCCTATCTCCGTGATGCCCCGGGTTTTCGGGGCGGCGGCCCTAATTGTTAAATGGTGAGCCAAAGGGGTATGTTAGCGGATCCGGGCTGGAGTTGGGCTACTACGATCTTTAGGTCGTAACAGGATTGGGATGAGGAGAGTGAGTAAATGTACACTGGGTCAGGATGAGAGAACTATGAACTCATAGATACATAGGAGACTGATGTATAGATTCATAGGAAATCTGCAAGCCTGAAGCTTGGTCAGATGAGGGGGAGTCAACTGCAGAGTTGTACTCTTTTCCCTTGGCTACAGGTTTTTTCCCACTGGGTTTTCCGTAGTCAAGGTTTTGACGAGGCAACCTCGTTGACTCTGGATCCTGAAGTATCCACCCCTAGACACATCCCTAAATCAGGGGAAGTTATGGGTTAACTGTTCTTTCTTTAACAAAGCAGTTACTCTAACTCGGATCCTGAAGAATCCACCTCTTATTCAATGTTGGTTGGATAAGGGGAGGTGGTATGAATAGGCTCATGAGGCCCATTGGGTATCCAAGCCTACTATTGAAAGCTATATATATGAGGGTAGAGGGCTCTTACCCCTCTACACCTATTCTCCCTAAATTTCCCTTCATAACAGATGGAAATTTTTTGCAACCAAGCCTTGAGCTTAAGGGCCTGTTCTTTTGTAGGAAAGTATAGGTGAGAAAGTGAAAAAATCACTATTCAGTTCATTGGATTCCTACACCAAATTTCTCTCTCATCAGATTCCACACTTCTCAACTTTCTCACTTTATACGTTCCAACAAACGAACAGACCCTAAGCCTCCTTACCTGTAATTTTCTATCGCAACTCGTGAAAATGAAGATCTAACATTAAAGCGTCTTCATCATAAATCATTGAATTGATGATATTCTTAAAAGGATGTAAAGAACATACTAATATTAGGATAGAATCTCCGTCATCAATTGTAGCATCCATATTTTTAAGATCCATAAAGATCTTATTTAATTTTTTTCGATGGTCTTTTAGCAACGTGCCATCTTTTATGCAAAAAGCGAACAAACATGCTTTAGATATAACTTATTGATCAATAAGTTCAAGTACAATGATTCTAACCTAACCTGAGCCACAAGCTAGTTGCAATTTCTCTATCAGCGACCTTATAAGGACTTTATACGATAGATAAAGTTAGATGGTCGTAGTACCTTAGCTTATACGGTTGCTTTCTCTCTTCAGACATTGAAGCTAATATCCTGTCTTCTTCGACAAATGCATCTAGAAGATTATGTTGTGTCAATAGAGACACATCTTGATGCACTATAGACTGATGATATTTTCCATCAAGTTTATCAATATTGTGCTTTACCAAAACCGTTGCCAACGCTCTGATACGAGTTTGTTACAGTTAGCCGAAGATAATTTTTATATATAAGTGCATTGTAATCACATAAGAAAGTAAAAAAATACAGAACATATCTACACAAATGACACTAGGATTTTCATAGGCACTGACATACATCCATGGACACATGCAGATAAATGTTACCATATCAGAAAAAGAGAACACAAAATACACAACGATGAATCGCTAATTTCAAAACATGAACATTTAATTTAAGCCCAATAAAAAACCCTAATGTATATTGTACATTATAGAAGAATACATACCTTACAAATCGATGATCTTAATCGGAAAAGTAATAGGCCATATATATAGGATTCTAATAATGCAATATATAATAGGGTTGTTTCACGTAATCCTACTCTCTTTCTTAATCACCAGGACATTGGCCATGTTGCACATCAAATCCCAAACATGATCACATCAGCCAACCTCCCATGCAACCAATCAGAATAGTATTAATCTCTTCTTCGTTATGAAACCTAGTAGGAATCAAAACATGCTTCATTGAATATGCAGAGTTTCATCCGTTGATGGATGGATGATGTGTCTCCTCGTAATAGGAATCTCAATTTGTGAACGAGTCGGGTTCAGATCTTGTTGCAAAGGGGTTGTGTTGGTTTCCTATTTGCATCACAACTGAACAAGATCTTTTCAGTATGCAAGCTAAAAAAGAGACAGAACAACAACACCCTCTAGGCACCAACATGCTTGAGAATAGTACAAAACATATAGGAAAATACAAGAGTTGTCACATTAATTCCATATCCAACTTGTAGAAAACCCTACCAAACAAATTTTAAAGATCCACACCAAAGAGTTTGCTATCATGTGATGAAAGTTTTAAATAAATCGACTCAAGATGCGATCTTATCATGCCCCAGCTCCCAGTAGGAAGAAACGGCACAATACAAGCTGCAATGCATCTTAAACCAAAAGGATAAACTTTTTTTTCCTTTTGGTCCGGTAAACACTAAGTGTACAGAAAGGCAGGTGGTAAGAACTGTTGAATTATTGCTACAAAACAAAACCGGGTACACCAATGTTGACCTCCCCTTGTTTGGCCACCAACCGGGCAAGCCAAAGTTGATTTTTTCCTTTGGCCACCTAACCATGAAAGCGACAAACCCTCCTTCCTATTGGTTTCCCGTGAAGGATTTGGAGCTTATAAAAGGGGATGTGATGATGCCTTCAAAAATCATCGAGCAGCTTCAGAAGCAACTCAAGGTGCAGTGAGGGATCCCAGAGCGTTTTGAGCGCTGTTTATGTAAGGTTCGCGGCTCCCTGTAGGATAAACAGGAGGCGAACCAAGAGGGTTTTGGGGCTTGGGTTGTGAGGTTTCTCCAGGTTGTAATCCGAATTTGCTGAAGCAGTAGTGAATCTCTCCAAACTGGACGTACACCAATATTTGGGTGGAACCAGTATAAATCTCCGGTGTGCAAGGTGTGTTGCTTTTTTTTGTGGTAATTGCCTTTTATTTTACTTGGTTGTGTATTTTGTAGCGAAAGGTCACTCTGCCTTGTTCGTTGTCCCAACGATCTTGGAATTTCCGCGAGGGTTGGTATTACCCAAAAGGTGACCCAGAACCCCAACAATTGGTATCAGAGCATCAAGGCTCGTGAGACAAGTCCAAGGCGATGGCGGAGGATTCTTCTACAAAAGGAGACGCAACCAATTCAGACTCGTATGCGGGGCGATCGCATGCGACGGTGGGAGGTTCACACTACAAAATCGAAAGATTCGATGGCAAGGTCAACTTCGAGATATGGCAGTACAAGATGAAGGCTATCTTGCGAAAGGACCGCGTACACCGGGTGGTGTACGACACGGCGGCTCTACCTGCAGATATCTCGGAAAGAGAGAAGATGGAGATGGAGGACTCGGCGATGACAACCATCCAGCTCAGCTTATCGGACGAGGTAATCTACCAAGTGTCCGAAGAGACTACGGCCAAGGAATTATGGGAGAAGCTCGAGAAGCTGTACCTGAAGAAGTCGCTCACCAATCGGCTTATCCTACTGAAGACATTCTTTACTTTCAAGATGCGAGATGGGACCTCATTGAAGGATCACATTGATACCTTCAACGGCTTAGTGATGAAGATGAGGGCGGTTGGTCTGACTGTGGAGGCGGAGCATGAAGCTATGATCCTGCTCCTGTCGTTACCAGAGAGGTATACGACGTTCATCAACACCATGCTCTACAGTCGAGATACTCTCATTCTTGAAGATGTGAAGACGAGGCTCTACAGCGAGGAGTTACGAGATCACATGGCAAGCGTTGGCTTGAGCGAAGGAGCTTCAGACAGCCAGGCGATGTTTGCTTCGGAGCGAAGCAATAGAAAAGGCAACTACAACGGGAGATCGAGATCGAGATCAAGGACCAGAGACACGAGGTGTCATATTTGCAAGAAGCATGGACATTGGAAAAGAGAATGCCTGGAGAGAAGGAACAACGACAAGGAAGCGCAAGCATCATCATCAGTTGCAACTGTGCAAAAGGAAGACGTGATGAGCGAGGAGACCTACGATCTCTTCACTGCAACTTCTTTAGAAGTTGCGAACCATGACTGGATCATGGACTCAGGTGCGTCGTTTCATATGACTCCAAATATAGATTGTTTTCATACCTACAACACTAAGCAGGATGGATCAGTCTTTATGGGCAATGATGAAGAGTGCAAAGCTATTGGAGTTGGTTCGGTAAGAATCAAGATGTTCGATGGCGTGGTGCGCATACTCACCAACGTGTGGCACGTTCCAGCTTTGAGAAAGTCACTAGTTTCCGTGGGGGCATTGGATTCCATGGGTTGCAAGGTCACAATCGAGAGGAATGCGCTGAAGATATCGAAGGGATCGATAGTTGTGATGAGAGGTGAAAAGGTAAATGGCATATATCTGTTGAAGGGGACGACAATTATTGGCGACTCCAGTGTTGGCATTAAGAGCTCGCATGAGATTGATTCGACCAGGCTGTGGCATCTCAGACTAGGACATATCGCGGAGAAAAGCTTGGAGGCTTTAAGGAAGCGTGGTTTAATCAATGGGGTGAACTTCAAGGAGCTGGAGTTCTGCGAGAATTGTGTCTACGGCAAGCAGACAAAGGTTAGTTTCGGCACAGGGAAGCATAACACGGGAGGGATTCTCAATTATGTTCACACCGATGTTTGGGGTCCTGCGCCAATTCACTCTCTAGGTATGGCGCGTTATTTCATATCATTTATTGATGATTTCTCTAGAAAAGTATGGGTGTATGTGATGAAGGAAAAGTCGGAGGCGTTTGAGAAGTTCAAGGCATGGAAGACCCTTGTGGAGACTCAAACAGGAAAGAAGCTAAAAGTGCTGAGATCCGACAATGGTGGCGAGTTTACTTCTGCAATGTTCACAAGATTCTGCCGGGAGCAAGGAGTAAGGCGTCACTTCACTACACCAGGAGATCCGCAGTCAAATGGAGTTGCCGAGCGGATGAATAGAACACTCCTTGAGAAGGCGAGGTGTCTCAGGTTTACATCAAGATTGTCAAAGGGATTTTGGGCAGAAGCTATGTCAACCGCTGTATATTTGGTGAACAGAATTCCATCTTCAGCTATCGGTGATAAAATCCCAGAGGAGGTCTGGAAAGGTAAGCCAGTAAAGTTAGATCATCTTCGAATATTTGGATGTCCAGTACAGGTTCACGATGGAAGTGACAAGATCAGCGCGAATGGGAAGAAGTGTATCTTGCTGGGATACATGGATGGCGTTGAAGGTTATAGACAAGGTGACACGCACCGACAACTAACAAAAGGCCTAAAAACATAAGAAAGCTCAACAAAGACTCAAAGAATAGTCACCGGTGTCCACAAAATCCTCCTGTACAATCATGGGACTCAGTCTCAGCGTCAGCAAACACATCACGTACACAGCAACGGTCTCTGGCTCAGGGTCTAACATGTGACACCCAAAAGAGCAAGGGGCACATGTCAGCAAGTCTACAAGAGACTTGTGCAAGGAAACTGAAAGTACAAGTAAAGCAACCTAGCAGTTCTAGCATGATGCAATGACATGACAGTTTAAGTATGAGTGCAGCAGGTAAAGGAAACAACAAGGTAAACTAGCATGGCATGGCAAGTGTGGCAAGACTAATAACATTTACAAGGATTTCTCTAGTCATGTTTTCATGTTATGTGCAAAGTTTACGCCTTACAGCTGAAATGACTTTCTTTCACACTGCTTGGTCGCTTAACTCCGCCCCACCCAGAGTTTACGCCCTACAACTGCAGTTGCTGATCAGGCAGACTCCCAGCTGATTGGCCGCTTAACTCTTACCCCATCCCACGTGTATCGAGCCAGGCCTTACCCCCGAACGGTAATGCTCGCTTCTGGATCACGAGCCAGGGAAGTGTTTTTAACAAGTATGGCGTAGGGGTGCACCTAGCCAGGACAAGCAAGTACAAGTATGTAGCGTGTGCTACGAATGCAATATCAACTTGGATGACATGTAGAATGCAATCATGGCAGTTAAAAGTGCGTACAGATAAGGAAAGTAAACGTGACAGTTTAGTATGCATGAACAACAAGTTTAAAGGGTTGGATCTAGCTTCGTTGTCAAGCTAGATCAATTAGGTGACGTATCTAGTTTCGTTGTCAAACTAGATCAAGTAGGCGTCTAGCCAGCTATAATTTCACTGACTAGTCTCTTTTACGCTAGGAACAAGGAAGTGGCCTAAAAACATGGCCCTACACAAGAGTTGGCAAGTTTCACTTGCCTGCAAGATCGACGTCTGAGCACACCGTCCAATGACTCCAAAAATCAACAATTATTCTAAGTGCACAAGTCCACCGGCCTAAAGTCCATATTATTAATCTTGATTAGTGAATTTAAAACATTTAAAATACTTTAAAAATACTGATTTTAGTCTTGATTAGCATGCAATTTGGTTGGGGGTCCTAGGGGTGCAAAACGTTACCTCAACACGACGCGAGAAGCTACACCGGCGTCGGGTAGCGACGCCGGGGGTTGAATAATAGAACGCACTCCAAGTCCAGATTCCAATTAGATTCCTCGCTGGAAATTTCAGAGCAATCAACCCGGGCGACGATTCCAGATTCCAAAGCTCGCACGTGCGACGACGGGCTACGACGTGCGACGACGTCGTACGCGGCAAGTCGTCGAAGAGAACACACCTAGGTGGGGCCCACAGCAGTCCTAGGGGCCTTTGGGGGACCCACAATAACTCTGGAGAACTTGGGGGGCCCACGGAGGCAAGTGGTGCGACGGATGCGGGGTTGCGACGAGTGGCTCTCGGTCGTACCCCTCCAATGCGGGAGATTCTCTCGGTCGCTGCGGGGAAACGGAGCTGTGCAGCAGCGGGGGTCGGTGCGGGCCTTGGTGCTCTCGGTCGGTGCGGAGGGAGGGGTCGGTCATGCGCCTTGGATGCGGGGGAGCGGGCGCTGCAACGTTGCGAGCGTTGCAACGTTGCGGAGGCGGGCGATCCGCTCGGTCAAGCGCTAGCGGATGCGGGCGACAAGGCGGGCGCTGAGGCGGGGGCTTGCAGCGGTGCGGAGAAGCCGAGCGGAGCGGGGAAGCCTCTCGGTCTGACCGAGAGGAATCCTCGGTCGGAGCGGGGAGCGGGGTGGCGACAGCAGCGGGTGCGGGGCTTGGCTAGGATGCGGAGGCGGGCGACCGGTCAGAGCGGGGGAACGGAGGCCGTTCTCTCGGTCTGAGCGGGGGAAGTTCGTCGCAACGTTGCGACGAATCGTCGCAACGTCCAATATGAGTTTTGGAAGAGGCTAGTGCTAATTTCTTGCGAAAATAGGTCTTCCTAGGGGTTGTTTATATAGTGTAGATGGGTTGACTTGGTCTAGGGCTAAATCTTATAGGATTAGAAGTTTAAAATAATTTAAAATTTGAAATCCAACTACTCCAACTCATCCAAGGGTTTGACCTGGTCCAAATGAGCTGGAAAATTTCCTCAAAAATTCTTTAAAACATTTAAAACTCAAATAAATTTTATTTGGTCGAAAATAATTTATAAATTAATTATTAAAAATAATATAAAACTTGTTAAAAATATAAAAGTGGTCAAATAACCTCCAAAAATTATAAAATAAATATCGTGGTGATCGTGATGAAGAAAGTGAGCTAACTAAGAAGACGGATCTCAATTTCGACGTCGGACGACAAAACTAAAAATAGAAACGTCTCCCGTCAAAAGTGAAAATCGTCACGTCTCATCGAGTGAGATTAAATTGTGGAAAAACGACTCGAGAAATGTCGTTCAAATTAGTGCCACTATTTAATACTCTCAGAGACGTTCACAACGGCATATCACACGAAAGTGTTCCCAAACAAACAAAGTCTAAAACAAACACGTGCACGGCCAAAAGCACGTGCACGAACAACGTACCACGAAAAGTGGTCGTTACATCCTCCCCACCTTAGAATAAAGTCCGTCCTCGGACTTTCTAATATAGCTAGTCGCTCTAGTATCTACCCCAATCAAGTCATATAATAATTCAACCAGATATAGTCATTACAAGTGCTTATATATGCACTAGGTAGCCAAACATTAATACTACCAACACGTGTATATCTATTTATATATATATTCACGTATGTTATACATTATACCTATTATAGTCAGTCAAATTCATACATGTATTTCAATCATATATATAAACATACATCCCTTATATAACTACTGCTCGCAAAACAACAGTTCAGATACTTATATAAGGATAGTCTCACACTTAACCAATACAATCATTGCTCTACCTATATGTAGCTACCTATGCACAAACATCAAGGGTATACTACCCTCTAATATTCATCCAATACAAAACATCTCAACACATATAGTCACACCATACCACTATTAAATCAAATTCACCATATATAATATACACTCACCACTTCTACAATTTCGTAATATATATAGTCATTCAATGCATTCCAATATTTCACCATACATTCACATTACGTACGGTCCTATAACTGTATTTACGACACGCCACATATATCATAGTCATCAAGCCTATAACTAAGCACATACCTACCCGTGCATGGTGCACACCCATACACGCTAACATTTCATCCCTATACATACCAATCACACCACTATATACTTAGCACATCTATGCACCTAGTTTAGCTAGCACACAAGCAAGTCCTTAGTAAATAACTATACCACAAGACCAGCACCTATAACTATATACTGGCGTAGCGACCCACAATCATGTGTGTAGCACAACCAGGCACAAACACTCCTATCACTATACATACATCAAACATCGCTATATTCAAACTGCAAACATACATTCAATATACTTAGAGTATACCCACTCAAGCTTGAGTGAGACTCAATACATATATTAGAATATTCTATATACGTAACACGGCATTCATACATATACCAATACCACTCCATTATATATATGTATATATATATATATATCTACCAATACAACCATATGCCACACCATAGGTCACTCACACTTAATATTTAGTCAGGTAATACTTACATAGTTCAATCACTCTAATATACCATAATAATAATAATACAGACATCAGCACACGTATAATTATAATACACTCCCTAATACATGCATACGTATTCATCGTATAGACACACCCACATTTAACTTATATAATATATATATATATATATATATATATATATATATATATATATATATTCACACCATAGCCTACTACTTATAATTAGTATACTACACATCCACACATACGTAATTAAGATGTGCAATAGTCGTGCATACCTCACGGTATGCACGCATGCAACATCCCGAAAAGCAAGCAATACCAATCAAAATTATACTCCTACTACCATATGTATGTCACATATATAGTCAGGCAACAAAACATAACTACATACATATAAGCACATTATATATCTACCTACGAGCACATACTCACACGTACTAATATATAGGTCACTCAATAGGCCTACTCTCTTAACTGTACATCCACCTATTATTATTACAACCTAACATACACATAGCTTTACCAATCATTTTATTTCAACCATTATAAGTCTCTCTTACTACATACACTCCAATAGACATTCCAACGCTAACTCTATATACACAAGCATCCATATTATGGTATAGCTAATCACACACGAATCTATAACTACTAACACACAACAACCTCATACTATCACGAATAACTCCGAGTATACATATATATACCACACAATAGGCAAACATCAATATACTATGGGGGCACACTCATTCAAGCCCACGTACACAACTTAGGTACGTGCACCACGACACATCACAAGGGTCCAAGGGCCTTCTAACAACTTAGAGTTGACAGAGACTTTGACGAGCACTAAAGCCTAAGCAATAGAGAGAGGTCGAGAGCGTGACGAGGGAAGAATCGATAAGCACGAGTTCAGATAGGGACGAACACAAGGAGACAGCTTGGTTAGACGAAACGTTGACTCAATGGTGGTGCTTAGGTTGGGGGAAAAGGGGGTGTAGTGATGCTTACAAAGGATGGAGAAAAGAAAATAGGGTAAAAGGCACAAGCTAAAACACGCGAAATCTGAAAACTATTGTATCTCAAAAATTGGAATCCTCATCTGTATAAAATATTTGAAGATCGATAAAGCGGGTTGTTCAAAATAAGTTTGAGTCAAATATTCATAGGAAGAGAAAATGTTTTATTGGTTTATATAAACTCATTGTAAAAGGGAAGTAAAATTATTTACGCGAATATCAAGGGCGAGATTTAGAAAATTTATACGTCAGTAATATAATACAATTTTGTCAAAAAAATTTTGAAAGTCAAAGAATGAAATCAAGTAACGGAAGAATTTAAACTCATGTTAAATGCTTTCAAAACTCTTTGGGCTATGGAAAATTGAGAATAATCAATTTTGAAAACTACTTTTTAGAGAACCAGGGTTTGCCGAAAATGAGAAACAGAGTTACACAAGGTTCTTAATATACAAGCACAACAAGTCTGGTACGGATATAAAATAATTGAAAGTATGTATGGTGCACGGAAAAATAATAATAATGACTTAGTATAAGAATTTTCAAGATCGAATCGCAAATCCTTAAAATCAAATCAGGGATGGTCTAAAGCAGGAAGAGGTTATGAAAATAGTAATTTTGCAAAAATCTGAAGTGGTGAAAACGACGAGCAAAGCCAACTTGCTGAAAGCTGAAATTCCATGTGTCTTGAAAGTATATTAAAATAAACACGACGTATCATTCGTATAACACAATAAGAAGGAAAATCATAAATCGAATAGGCAAAATAAAAGTACGGTCCAGAATAAAATTAATATATGAGGGGACAACACATTTACATAGGTACGAAAAATATAAGCTGGAAAATATTATAAGCTAGAGTTCAAAATTCGACAAACGTTTTTAAAAACTTAAATCAATGAAGGAGGATGAAGTATAAGTACATATACATTAAGATTTGGAACAAGGTTAAACTTCGGAAAGGAGGGGGGGTCCAAAAATACTTTCAAGAGTTTCAAGGTTCGTATTGGAGAGGTTCGAAAATGGACGACGATCGTCATGAGGCGATCTCGTGAATCGAGGCAAGGAAATTGGTCGGAGATCAAAACATTCATACGCCTAGGATATGAATCAGGAAAGTCTACGGAAACCCCTACGGTCGACCAACTAAAGATTAAAAACTAAGCGCTAAGACTTCTAAAGGTTAGACGGAAACGAAATGCGTTCAGCTTGGTCCGAAATCGATGAACCCAAGCGAACGACCAAAGGAAAAATTCTAGAAGTCTAATATGGTCAAGGGTAACAAGGACCACTAAGGTAACTCCTACGAAGATTGAATCAATTGCTAAAAGGGAGTCTAACTACAATCAGGGCCCCTAATTAGCAAGCACAGACGTCTAACTAAGCCTTCTTATCACCTAGTGTCCTAAGAAAACAACTAAACTCAGGGCTTATTACTCGGATGTTGCAATTTATTTAATGGACATTCCGTTATTATCGTTGTTCCGTTAAATCGCAATTGCAAGACCGGACCTGCATGGGCCACCAAACAAAACCTGTCACGCCCCGCTTCCCAAAATATGGAGGCGAAGCGTGAGAAGGTCCGCTCAGACTTGAAGCTACAAAGCTGCAAGTCCGATAAGCGTCGATCAAATTTAAAGACTGCAGGGGTCCTTGCAACGCGATCGAAACAAGATAATAATAATGAAATGAGACAAAAGAATAATCTCAGAATATCCATAAATAGTAAATTCCAACATCGCAGAAAAGCCACCAGGCTGAAATAAAAGAGAGTCTAAAGGCCCAAACATGGCCAACAAAAGTACATCGTACAAGACAAGGTGACACGCACCGACAACTAACAAAAGGCCTAAAAACATAAGAAAGCTCAACAAAGACTCAAAGAATAGTCACCGGTGTCCACAAAATCCTCCTGTACAATCATGGACTCAGTCTCAGCGTCAGCAACACATCACGTACACAGCAACGGTCTCTGCTCAGGGTCTAACATGTGACACCCAAAAGAGCAAGGGGCACATGTCAGCAAGTCTACAAGAGACTTGTGCAAGGAAACTGAAAGTACAAGTAAAGCAAGCCTAGCAGTTCTAGCATGATGCAATGACATGACAGTTTAAGTATGAGTGCAGCAGGTAAAGGAAACAACAAGTAAACTAGCATGGCATGGCAAGTGTGGCCAGACTAATAACATTTACAAGGATTTCTCTAGTCATGTGCAAAGTTTACGCCTTACAGCTGAAATGACTTTCTTCACACTGCTTGGTCGCTTAACTCCGCCCCACCCAGAGTTTACGCCCTTACAACTGCAGTTGCTGATCAGGCAGACTCCCAGCTGATTGGCCGCTTAACTCTTACCCCATCCCACGTGTATCGAGCCAGGGCCTTACCCCCGAACGGTAATGCTCGCTTCTGGATCACGAGCCAGGAAGTGTTTTTAACAAGTATGGCGTAGGGGTGCACCTAGCCAGGACAAGCAAGTACAAGTATGTAGCGTGTGCTACGAATGCAATATTCAACTTGGATGACATGTAGAATGCAATGCATGGCAGTTAAAAGTGCGTACAGATAAGGAAAGTAAACGTGACAGTTTAGTATGCATGAACAACAAGTGTAAGGGTTGGATCTAGCTTCGTTGTCAAGCTAGATCAATTAGGTGACTTATCTAGTTTCGTTGTCAAACTAGATCAAGTAGGCGTCTAGCCAGCTATAATTTCACTGACTAGTCTCTTTTACGCTAGGAACAAGGAAGTGGCCTAAAAACATGGCCCTACACAAGAGTTGGCAAGTTTCACTTGCCTGCAAGATCGACGTCTGAGCACACCGTCCAATGAGTCCAAAAATCACAATTATTCTAAGTGCACAAGTCCACCGGCCTAAAGTCCATATTATTAATCTTGATTAGTGAATTTAAAACATTTAAAATACTTTAAAAATACTGATTTAGTCTTGATTAGCATGCAATTTGTTGGGGTCCTAGGGGTGCAAAACGTTACCTCAACACGACGCGAAAGCTACACCGGCGTCGGGTAGCGACGCCGGGGGGTTGGGAATAATAGAACGCACTCCAAGTCCAGATTCCCATTAGATTCCTCGCTGGAAATTTCAGAGCAATCAACCCGAGCGACGATTCCAGATTCAAAGCTCGCACGTGCGACGACGGGGCTACGACGTGGCGACGACGTCGTACGCGGCAAGTCGTCGAAGGAGAACACACCTAGGTGGGGCCCACAGCAGTCCTAGGGGCCTTTGGGGGACCCACAATAACTCTGGAGAACTTGGGGGGCCCACGGAGGCAAGTGGTGCGACGGATGCGGGGTTGCGACGAGTGGCTCTCGGTCGTACCCCTCCAATGCGGAGATTCTCTCGGTCGCTGCGGGGAAAACGGAGCTGTGCAGCAGCGGGGGTCGGTGCGGGCCTTGGTGCTCTCGGTCGGTGCGGAGGGAGGGGTCGGTCGTGCGCCTTGGATGCGGGGGGAGCGGCGCTGCAACGTTGCGAGCGTTGCAATGGTGCGGAGGCGGGCGATCCGCTCGGTCAAGCGCTAGCGGATGCGGGCGACAAGGCGGGCGCTGAGCGGGGCTTGCAGCGGTGCGGAGAAGCGAGCGGGAGCGGGGAAGCCTCTCGGTCTGACCGAGAGGAATCCTCGGTCGGAGCGGGGAGCGGGGGGGGGGGTGGCGACAGCAGCGGGTGCGGGCTTGGCTAGGATGCGGAGCGGGCGACCGGTCAGAGCGGGGGGAACGGAGGCCGTTCTCTCGGTCTGAGCGGGGGAAGTTCGTCGCAACGTTGCGACGAATCGTCGCAACGTCCAATATGAGTTTTGGAAGAGGCTAGTGCTAATTTCTTGCGAAAATAGGTCTTTCCTAGGGGTTGTTTATATAGTGTAGATGGGTTGACTTGGTCTAGGGCTAAATCTTATAGGATTAGAAGTTTAAAATAATTTAACATTTGAAATCCAACTACTCCAACTCATCCAAGGGTTTGACCTGGTCCAAATGAGCTGGAAATTTCCTCAAAAATTCTTTAAAACATTTAAAACTCAAATAAATTTTATTTGGTCGAAAATAATTTATAAATTAATTATTAAAATAATATAAACTTGTTAAAAATATAAAAGTGGTCAAATAACCTCCAAAAATTATAAAATAAATATCGTGGTGATCGTGATGAAGAAAGTGAGCTAACTAAGAAGACGGATCTCAATTTCGACGTCGGACGACAAAACTAAAAATAGAAAGCTCTCCCGTCAAAAGTGAAAATCGTCACGTCTCATCGAGTGAGATTAAATTGTGGAAAAACGACTCGAGAAACGTCGTTCCAAATTAGTGCCACTATTTAATACTCTCAGAGACGTCACAACGGCATATCACACGAAAGTGTTCCCAAACAAACAAAGTCTAAAACAAACACGTGCACGGCCAAAAGCACGTGCACGAACAACGTACCACGAAAAGTGGTCGTTACAGAAGGTTATAGACTGTGGAGTCCAGAAGAGAAGAAGGTCCTGGTTAGTCGACATGTTACATTTGAAGAGTCGACAATGCTGCAAAAGAAGGCTACAGAAAATACCGAAAAGGCCTCGAACGAGGTGGAGGTATTTTTTCCAAATCCATGTATTGACACAGATAAAGGTAAAGGCGAGGCGGTTGAAGGAGAGAGTCCACAAGTGGAGACTACTACATGCAGCGACAGTGGTGGATGTTCTAGTCGAGGTGGAGAGACTAGGGCTATGGTTGACGACTCTATTGCTAGCAGAGTGGGGCGACGCACTGTAAAGGCCCCAGCTCGTTTTGATGATTACGTGAATTTAGTTTATGCATTGCAGGCGCGTGGAGATCTTATGGCAGATAAGATTGCGATGGATGCATTGAGTTTGGACGCAAACTCAGGGTGGCGATGTGCAAGGGTCGACAAAGCATATCCCAAGGAGATTCACAAGAAGGAGAACCCGGCAGGAGAAAGGTCGGCATCGAAGTTTGAGCGACGCTCAAACTTGTTTTCCTTGAAGAGGTGATAGGGTGCCACGAGGTGGCACTGGGAGAGATCACTACATGTTTTGCTTCAGGTATGAATTCTTGGAGGTTCGGCAGTGTTCGGAGACTCATCTTTGGAAATGGGTTCGTTGGACACTCGGTTAGTTGGTGATGCTTAGAGCGAAGCTCACTAACCAAGTGCCCTGACCTCATCATGGAAAGGTGGTTTGTCTGAAGGTGGAGGTTTTGGTTTGGGGGGGTTATGCGGTATGTTTTGTATCAAGGTGGAGTGTTGAATTATTGCTACAAAACAAAACCGGGTACACCAATGTTGACCTCCCCTTGTTTGGCCACCAACCGGGCAAGCCAAAGTTGATTTTTTCCTTTGGCCACCTAACCATGAAAGCGACAAACCCTCCTTCCTATTGGTTTCCCGTGAAGGATTTGGAGCTTATAAAAGGGGATGTGATGATGCCTTCAAAAATCATCGAGCAGCTTCAGAAGCAACTCAAGGTGCAGTGAGGGATCCCAGAGCGTTTTGAGCGCTGTTTATGTAAGGTTCGCGGCTCCCTGTAGGATAAACAGGAGGCGAACCAAGGGGGTTTTGGGGCTTGGGTTGTAAGGTTTCTCCAGGTTGTAATCCGAATTTGCTGAAGCAGTAGTGAATCTCTCCAAACTGGACGTACACCAATATTTGGGTGGAACCAGTATAAATCTCCGGTGTGCAAGGTGTGTTGCTTTTTTTGTGGTAATTGCCTTTTATTTTACTTGGTTGTGTATTTTGTAGCGAAAGGCCACTCTGCCTTGTTCGTTGTCCCAACGATCTTGGAATTTCCACGAGGGTTGGTATTACCCAAAAGGTGACCCAGAACCCCAACAAGAACGATACAAATATGCATAGTAATACCAATGAAGTACATGCTCATATACATATTATTTTAAAACACAATAGTGTCCTACAATGAAAAGGAAATACACTACAATGAGGTATAATTCATTGCAATGATTCAGTGAGTTATATTAGGAATACACAATTCACATAAAAGATATGATCTGCATGCATAACTTTTACTATCGTTTTTGTTGGAACTCTGAAATAAACGACTTGACATATTCAAGGATCAAAACGGAGCCTGGTAACATCTTTCCCCCCATCATTTCTTCTATTTTTCAGCATAAACTGTTATGCTAAACTCTAATGCCAAAACAAAATTAGATAGTCACTGGAGTAAAGCAGCAATACGTAGAACAAGGGCGCTGAGTTTTTCGGCGTCGGCATCTTCTGTAGCCATTGGAGAAGTCTCGGACTCCTCCTGCCAAGTATCAATACATGTGTCGACATTTGTTAATGCCGCACTCAACTGGTTATTAGCATTCTTGTAATCTCGTGACTTTAATTATGTACGGTATCGCGTTGGCGAAGCAGTCGACACTTGAATCATAGACGTCCACACAAACTTGCAATACCTTCTTGATTTCTCTCGACACATCTTTACTGTTCAGCAGCTCGTTCGCCTTAGCTTTGTTGTGCGTAACATTAGTTTTTGCTAAGTTGGCCGCTATGATGGCAAGACCTGGTGAAACAGATGTCCAAGAAAATCGTCGTGTAAATAAAATTACTTGTTATTTCATTCATATCTGATGTATGATGCTGGAAAACCAAGGAAACAAAATAGCAATTTTTTTTTCCCATATCTTGAGCATGTAATGCTAATACAATTGATGGATTTTGACCAAACCACACTTGTCTTAATTTTGCTCCGTCTTACAGGCAAAACATAATAATAAATATGAAAAGATTGAAGAAGAGAAGATATACCTAGAGTGTCGGCCTTGCGACTATTAGGATCAACTTGGAGAGATGTGAGGCAAAAATTGACGTCAAAGAAATCATTTCCTTGGCCAAGTTTTTTGCATATTTCTTCTAAGGTGGTCGCACTAACACTGGACAGAGTAAGAAGAAGGAAGAGAGCAAAAATGGGGGATGAAAAAGCCTTCATTTTTATGTTGCTCTAGTCTATATATGATACTCTCTTGTATTATTGGTGGGTAAAGATTCACAAACACTATATATAGCAAATCTATGTTTGGCCAAAATTGAGGGCTAGGTTAATATTTGGTAAATTTTGAAAAAGAAAGGATTGAAAATTGGCAAGTAAATAAATGTGAATGGTTATTGCCCAGCCCACCTTCTATGAATGGCTCAAATCATAAAGGGGAAGATTTTAAAAAAAAGGATTATAACAACGATAAAAACGGAAGGTGACCCATCAGCATATCATTTTCAAAAAGAAAATAAGAAAAAAAATATTTGTGCCTAAAGATGGAAATAAGCAAGGGCAATCAAAGAGGGCATCAAAGGAATGGTATAAATAGGAGAACATTAAGGAGAAAAACTATTAGTTGTAACGTCTAATTTTCATTTTTTTAAAATTGTTTGATTGTTGTGAATGTGTATTTACTGGGTTGGTGAGTTATTGGGCCAACCCAAGTGGTTGGGCCCATACCCACTTGTATTCTCCCCTTTGGCTATAAATATAGACTTGAGGGCTCTCCCCTCGATAGTTGATTCATAACACGTTATCAGCACGAGTCTCTAAAAATTTTTTTCCACAAAATTTTTTTTCCCGTTCGTTGCGAAGGCGAAGGCGAAGGCGAGACGGGAGATCCACGAGCGCGGTGCAAGGCTTCCTCCATCAAGGGTCGTCATCCGCGTAGGGCTTCGAGCAACCGTCGCTATATCCGGAGGACGGATATAGAGGTAAAAATACTAAAAACTATATTTTTAATCATACGTATGATTGCCCCTCCCCTAGATCTCGCAAGATCGTCATGGGGATTCATCGTCGCCTTGAAAACGACGGATTTTTCATCCCAAAAATCAATTTTTTAAGGGTTTTCTGGATTTTTTTTTTCAAAATCAAACCCTAAACCAAAACCCGCCGGCGGCCTCGCAGCCGGCCCCCCCCACACCCTGCCGCGCCGCCCACCCCCCATAGGGGGGGCGGCAGCCGCCGCACCCCCCCTGCAGGGGGGGCGGCGGCGGCCTCTGCCGCCGCCCTCCCCTGCAGGGGGGCGGCGGCGGCCTCTGCCGCCGCCCTCCCCTGCAGGGGGCGGCCCCCGCCGTCCCCCCCCCCCTACAGGGGGGGCGGCGGCCCCCCCGGCCACGCCCCCCGCTTCGGGGGGCGACGGCCACCGCCGTCCCCCCCGAAGCGGGGGGCGGCGGCCCCCTGGCCGCGCCCCCCCCTCTGCGCGGCAGCGGCGGCGGCGGCGGGCCCCCCCGTAACCCTAACTCATTCGGAACAAAAAAAACAGTGCTGTGGGCCTGAAGCCCACAGAAGATCTGTGGGCTTCAGGCCCACAGAACTCTTTCACAAAAAAAAACAGATCTGTGGGCCTGAAGCCCACAGCAGATCTGTGGGCTTCAGGCCCACAGATTTTCATCAAAAAAAACAGATCTGTGGGGCTGAAGCCCACAGCAGATCTGTGGGCTTCAGGCCCACAGATTTTCATCAAAAAAAAATTTGGGGGGAGGCAATAGGGCTATCAATGTGCCTCAAATGGCAACCTATTAGCTTAAAAATTGTTTTAAAATGGGGATTCAAAGGCAAAATATTCGTGAAAATCACGGTAAATTACGGGACGAATATCGGGCAGACAAGGGCGTTTTGGGGATTTTTTTGGGGGACCTTTTGGGATGACGAGGGAGACTTTTCCCTCCGACAAAGAAAATGTTAATTTTGGGCTCTTAATCAATTTGATTGATTAAACTCATTTACTTTACAACCTATGCATCGTAATCCCTTTTACATGCTTCACATCTCTGGCAAAATTATGTGGATATTAATTGCGTGGTTGTACATTTTATTTAAAAACTTAATAATTAGGAAGATCCTGCGACCGCTCTGCCGTTAGTTACCTAACCTAACGGTGTATGACGTTGCCCAGTGGTCCAATAATTATTAAGTGATTAAATATTGCTTTATCCTCATATGAATAAACTGCCTGTGATGTCTGTGGATGAAAATGTTGATGAGCACAATATTCTTGCATGAATTGCTAAATGTGGTTTTTGGATCGGCCGTTTAGTCCCACAGTTTATTTCCCGCACTTTTCTTTTATTTTTGAGAGAAATTGTAGTGATGAATTTATGTAAATGTCAAAGAAAGAAGACATACTTCCATGGAGTCGGAAGCTACGCTTGAAGACGAAGATATTAAAATGGAACCCACGGGGTTTCCAAAGTTGTATTTTCATTTTAATTCAAGCTGCAAATTTGTATAATTTGGACTGTGGACGTTTGGACTCTTTCTTGTGGGACTAGCCGATCCACACATTTAGCTTTTCATTAAATATTGCTTCCGCATGAAAATGTTTTTTTGGTTGATTATTAATTCATGCATGTTTGTGCTCTGCTAGATAAATGGCTAAAATTGCAAGCGTTGACTTTGAAGTGCTGGATGCATCAGGCAGAAACTATCTAAGCTGGCAGCTAGATGTTAAGTTTCACCTGCGGGCCAAGTCCCTCATCACTGCTGTGATTGAAAAAGAAAATGTTAGCGATATAGAGAAGGCGCAAGCCATCATCTATATTCGTCGCCATGTGGACAAGACCTTAAAGGCTGAGTACCTTACGGTCGAAGATCCACTTGAGCTATGGACCGCCCTTGAGGACAGGTATAAACATCAGAGAGATGTCATACTCCCAAGGGCGAGATATGAGTGGGAGAACCTGAGACTGCAGGACTTTAAGTCCATTGCTGAGTACAACTCAGCACTCTTTAGCATCACCTCACGCCTGAAGTTGTGTGGTGAAAAAGTCTCAAAAGATCGCATGTTGGAAAAGACGTATACGTCCTTCCATGAAAATGATGCGATACTTATGCAGCAATACCGTGAACGTAAGTTCACCAAGTATTCAGAGCTGCTGTCATGTCTTCTCATGGCCGAGCAAAACAGAGAGCTTCTTCTTGCCACTCACAATATGCGCCCTCCCGGCACTGTCCCCCTACCAGAAGCTCACCATACCTCTTCCTTCAAAAAGAAGAGGGACAATAAAAGAAAAGAAAGACCACAGAAAGGGGGGCAACAGAAAAAAGCCAAGGGCCCACCACAGCAGCGCAAGAATGAAGGGAAGCGCAAGTTCACATGGCGCAGGAATGATAACAAGAAAAACAATGCACCCCCACCCAAGAGGGACTGGGAAGACCAGTGCCACAGCTGTGGCATGACAGGCCACTGGTCTAGAGTGTGCAGGACCCCAGTGCATCTCCAGGAGCTTTATAAACAAAGCAAGAAAAAGAATGCTGAATCAAACCTGGTGGCTGCGAATAATGCAGTCAAATTTACAGCAAAAGACTTCGAGTCAGATAATCTGCTTGATTAGCCTGTTATCATTTATCTTAGCATTTCTATTGTATGAACATTTTTATTTCATGAGAGCTTTTATGTATCTTCAATTCTGCTGAATAAAATTTAGCTTTTCTGAATGCAAATGTTTACTCATTTTTTAGATGGAATGCTCTCATGACTGCTTAGTAGACAGCGCGTCAACACATACGATCCTTCAACACAAATGCTATTTTCATAGCATTATCCCGTATAAGAGCCCTGTAAACACAATTTCAGGGCCATCGGACATAATTGAAGGTTCTGGGAATGCAACCTTGTTGCTCCCCAATGGAACGGAAATAAAAATAAAAGATGCACTTTACTCTCCGAATTCCAAGAGAAACTTACTAAGTTTCAAAGATATCCGTTTTAACGGATTCCACTTGGAAACAGCAAATGTCAAAGAAAACGAATTATTGTATGTAACGTCTCAAGAAAATGGAGTTAAAACCATTCTTGAACGTTTTGAGAGCCTCTCATCGGGCCTCTACCATACAAAAATTCGGAGAGAGGAAGCAAACCTGACGGAGCACCTGAAGTGCCCGACATCGGCCAATTCTTACTTTGGCACGATAGACTTGGCCACCCCGGATCTGTGATGATGCACCGCATCCTAGCACAATCCCATGGGCATAACCTGAAGAACCAGAAGATTCTTCAGAAGGGAGAATTCCCTTGTGTACCCTGCTTTAAGGGTAAATTAATAACAAGGTCATCACCACTTAAAGTGGATATCGAGTCTCCTAGCTTCCTTGAAAGAATACATGGAGACATATGTGGACCTATCCACCCCCCTAGCGGGCCTTTTCGGTACTTTATGGTACTGATTGATGCATCTTCGAAATATTCGTATGTGTGTCTACTTTCAACCCGCAACTTAGCTTTTCCAAAGCTTTTGGCACAAATAATAAAGTTGCGGGCGCATTTCCCAGACAACCAAATAAAGAAAATACGTATGGATAATGCGGGGGAATTTACCTCTCAATCATTCCAAGAATATTGCCAGGCAACGGGAATAGAAATTGAACATCCAGTGCCACATGTTCACACCCAAAATGGGTTAGCTGAGTCGCTAATCAAAAGACTCCAATGGATCGCACGACCATTGCTGATGAAATCCCAGTTGCCGGTGGATGCATGGGGACATGCAATTTTGCATGCTGCATCACTAATAAAAATAAGACCCTCAGGAGGTCAGAGTCTATCTCCAATGCAACTCGCATATGGAACGCCGCCGAACATCTCTCACTTGAGAATCTTCGGCTGCGCAGTTTATATCCCCATTGCACCACCACAGAGGACCAAGATGGGCCCTCAACGTCGCCTAGGTATCTACGTAGGGTTTGACTCACCCTCCATTATAAGATACCTAGAACCCCAAACGGGGGACGCCTTCAAGGCACGCCTTGAAGACTGCAATTTTGATGAGACGTATTTCCCCAAAATGGGCCTAGACATCGAAAAGTCTAGTGCAAAGCAAATGTTGACGTGGGATACAAAAAGCTTGACCCACTACGATCCGGTAACAAGACAATGTGATGATGAGATCCGGAAGATCTTACACATCCAGGACACAGTCCATAGATTACCGGACTCGTTCACTGACAACCAGAAGATTGTCAGATCACACATCCCTGCTGCAATACTCCAGCTAGGATTGACATCCCGAAGGATGGATGCAATCCACCTGCAGCAGAAGTGGCTGCACCTCAACAGAAAAGAGGCAGACCACCAGGCTCCAAGGATAAAAATCCAAGAAAAAGAAAAATATCCGGAGACCTTGGGACGATACCCCCACAGAGAAACGAGCTCGTGTCCATACCCTCTCCCCTCCCGGAATCCACTGCAGAGGAACTGCCGGGAGAAACAGAAATATCACTAAATTATGTACGTACAGGGGAGGTATTGGACAGAAAGAGTACAGTCGTCGACGATGACTTCGCGTTTCACATTGCCATTCACGTCGCCGGAAGCGATGATGATTATGAACCACACTCCGTTGCTGAATGCAAACGTAGAGATGATTGGCCAAAGTGGAATCAGGCAATAGAAGCTGTAACAACCCTAGTGTGCAAATACTAAGTAATCGTTAAATTCATCCAAGTTTCTCGTACATGTGCACACCAATCCCGGGGAATGGAGAGATTTGCAAATTGCCCCTCGATTTTTCATTTATACCCAAATGAGGGTATCATTGTAAGATTGGGTTTAAGTCAAATTTCTTAAAGTGAAGGGTTATTGTGAAAAAGGGAAATGAGATATTTGCAATGGCAAACTTGTAATAAAATCAAGCATTTGGATGGCTAATTTTGAAAAAAAAAAGAAAGAAAAAAAAATGAAAAGAAAAATAGAGTATGGCACTAAGTTGTCATACCTAGTACACCTAACCCCCCCCATCTCTCCCCTCACCCTACACCATAACCCCCCACCCCTCTCCCCTCTCCTAGGTCCCTTTCTCTCCCCCTCTCTCCATTATTTTCAGCCCATGGCTGAAAATAGCTAGGAAAAAAAAAGGGAAAAGAAAAAGGAAGAGAAGAAAGAAGAAGAAGAAGAAGAAGAATAGGAAGAGGAGAAGGAGAAGGAGAAGGAGAGGGCTACTACTCAAACCATCAACCATTCTTGAAGCTCCAAAGAGGTGTGAACTCTTCACTCTCCTACTCTAATTATAAATGATGGAAAGCATCTTATATGTATGAGTTTTCTCTGAAATTTTGGGAAGAATGTTGTAGAACTAGGAATCTTGATGCATACCTGAAATTTGCTGAAACTTTAGCTGAGTTCTGGGATTAATTGGCTATTAGGAATGCTCTGAAAATTTTATATGATATTTATCTCGTAGTTATGAGAAACTTTCATGTTCATCACGTTTTCTGATTCGAACTGGAAATTAGGGTAAAAATTCGAATTGTGCAACATGCCAGGAATTCTGTCAAGCTGTACACATTTCAGTAAACTAAGCACCACTACCTGCACACATCTTGGAATTTGTTGATTTTGGTCTTGTTAGAAAGATAATAAATTTTTCTCAAAGTCCATCGCGATTCTTATGTCGAAATTCTGGCTATATTATGCCCAAAATTGGCTTTGAACACAGATATAGAAAATATGTCTGCAGAACAGTTTTGACACCCTTTACCAAATAATTCACTATAAATCCAATACTTCATATTTTTGTCTGAAATTTTATGGGTGAACTCAGAACGATAATATATCCAACTTTAATTCTTTGAGATTTGTCAAATTCTCAAAATACATGGGTTAAAAATGCTGTTTTTCTATCTGTTCATGCAATTTCAGTATGTTGAAGGGTGTTGGGCAAAATTGGACTTGTGTGATATTGCTAATTTTTCACTCCAAATGCATGAATGATGTTGATGCATGTATGTAAGATTAGTTATGCTATTTGTTACAAAAATTGGTGACATGATTCTCTTCATTTATGTGGCGCTCATTATATGTTTGTTAAATTGCCTGAATGAACTTAAGAATGAAGAAACTTGGAAAATGGCATGTTAATTGTGTGACATGTATTACCCACGAGGAATTGTATATGATCAATGAGGTTATGATACATGTCTTATGGAGCATGCTAGTTTGTTGTGAATATCTTGATGAAAAGAATGAATTTGGACATCATTTACATACGTCATTTTACATGCTCAATACCCTAGGATTAATGATTAGCTAAAAGATAACCTAGGGATATCTTGTTCCACTCGAAGTGGGTGAGGACCCTAGGAGGGTTGGGGGAAACCAAGGTAATGAGTGGACGTGCGGGGATGGACTGCTGGCTTGTGGACCACTCCTGACGAGCCCTCAGCGGCGGGGAGTTGGTGCGGTTGTGGTTGAGTTGGTTGTGTTGGTGAACGGCTTCTTTCGTAAGAGCTTGTCTCGGGAAGTCGTAGCATTCCACCCACCTTACCGGGTGAGGTCCAGTCCCCGATGTCTGACCCGTTACTGAGGTTTCGAATTCATGCATGAAAACTAACCTATAAAGAAAAAAAACAGTAACTCTGGAATGTGATGCCTTTTCCTTTGTTGTGATTCCTTGTTGTGCACTATGATTAGAGTAGTAGAGTTGTGGAGTTCCTACTGGGCACGCTGTGACGTGTCCTCCCCCCTACAGGTCCAGGCACTGGTTCTCTGGCGGCGGGCCCGGGAGTGGAGACCCCGGAGGGCAGCTCGTCTCAGCAGGGTCCGTAGTGTTATGGTCAGTGTGGGTCACGTGGTGTAGGTTTGGGTTGTGTGTGTGTGATGAACGTAGTGTTGTACCCCTGTTCCCTTTGTACCCCGTAGGGTTGAGTTGTACTTTTGTGGGAGCTTTTGCTGTTGGGGTTGTACAGTGGACTTGTGCAGTACTGGCCATGTAGTAGCGGTGCTCTGTGACTCTTGGATGTTCTGTTCGTCGTATTTTACCTTACTGCCTGTGTTGTAGTGTCTTGTACTATCTTTCTGTGTTGGAGCTGTACTGTTCTGTTAATCGTTCAGTCTGTACTTTACTGCCTGTGTTTCCTCAGCGTTTGCAGTGGCCTGCGTGACTTTGGTGTGTACTTTAGCGCTTGGTACTCTAATACCGCGGCTTGTCACGCCGACCCTCCCTATTTTGGGCAGCGGGGCGTGACAGGTTTTGTGGTGGCCCATGCAGGTCCGCGCCCACTGCGATACGCGTAAAGGGAACACATGTAAGGCTCCAAAATTTCAGTACACGACGCTAATGCATTTGTTCTGTTTCTCGCCTGCAGATGGAAGGTGGGAACGGGAGTTCCGGCGGAACCGGAACATCTGATGGTAGGATTGGCCCAGCCGGTGATGTGCAGTCTTCGGGTGACAGGACCTCAGAGTCAGCCCTGATGGCTAAGGTCCTGATGGGCATTTTAGAGCACATGGGTCAGATGGAGGAGAGGGCAATGGCGCCGAAGCCGCCGAGCTACAAGGAGTTCAGGACACTGCGTCCGCGATACTTCTCGGGCAGGGAGAGTAGCCTCGAGGTAGATGAGTGGCTGCGGCACACTGAGGATGATTTGACGATGTGTCGGTATCCCCGAGACGGTTGGGTAGAGTTGGTGAGGCGCCAGTTGACCCATCAAGCTAGAGACTGGTGGGAGGCTCAGGAGAGGCGACTGAAGGGGAACATTGCTTGGGAGACCTTTCGGGAGTTGTTTGAGGCCAAGTTCCTTCCAGAGGCAGCGAAGGACGAGTTGAGGCAGAGATTTGAGCATTTGACTCAGGATGGGAGGACGGTGGATGAGTATGATGCAGAGTTCTCGTTGCTGAGCAAGTACGCGCCAGAGCTTGTAGCGACAGATGCCATCAGGGCCAGGCGATTCCGCAAGGGACTAGACGTAGAGTTTCGGGCAGCCATGTCTACTCAGGAGTTATTGACTCAGGAGGCCGTACTGCGGGCTGCCAGACAGCATGAGACCCACCTACGGAGTGTGGGGAGGCCACCAGCCAGTGACAGGCGACCGGCTGCTCAGCAGAGGACTGTGCCTGGCCCAGTTCAGCGGGTGACATTCAAGCGACCGGGGGCTCCACCTCCGGCACAGAAGGGACCTTCATGCTACAGATGCGGGAAGCCAGGGCATGTGCAGAGAGACTGCCGAGTTACGAATGCCAGGTGTTATACATGTGGAGAGCCGGGACACATCAGCAGATTTTGCCCACAGTCGGGTCATGCCCCGGTGCCGCCGGCGTCAGCAGCTGTCCGGCCTACACAGCAGAGACCTCTTCCACCACCGCCACAGCGGCTTGCCCTTCCGGCACCGTCAGGATCGAGACCGTCTGCACCGAGAGGACCCCCTCCACCTCCCCAGCAGCGACGAGGGAACCAGGGGGCAGTTCCTCCACCGAGGCGGCAGCAGTACACCATGACCCCAGTAGAGACTTCGGAGGGTGCTAGTCGAGTGATCACCGGTATGAATCTTGCCCCTATGCAGTCTATTAGATTTGAGCCTTAGTTATTCTATTTAGCTAGTTGGCTGAGTTTTATTGTTGTGATACTTAGGTATCGTTAGAGTAGCCTCCTACCCTGCTATGTCCTTGTTTGACACTGGAGCGTCACATTGTTTTCTGTCGAAGAAGTTTGTGACGCAACACTCCATAGTAGTTGACACCTTTGCTGCTAGTTGGACTGTTCACACCGGAAATGGGGTTATTTGTAGTGTCTCTGGGATACGGAACTGTCCTGTTGAGATCGGGGGACGAGAGTTGTATGCAGACTTTTTGGTGATTGAGTTACCCGACTATGAGGCAGTGTTTGGAATGGATTGGTTGGGGATGTTCTATGCTAACATAGACTGTAGACTAAGGAGGGTAGTTTTTCGGATCCCTGGCCATCCAGAGTTTGAGTTTTGGGATGGTAGTAGCGAGCTTGAGCCCTTGAAGTTTCGAGCTACGGTCGTGGAGTATTTGGACATGGAAGTAGAGCCCGTGTTACCAAGGGTTGTTGAAGAATTTCCTGACATCTTTCCAGATGACATCTTTGGATTACCCCCAGATAGGTCCCTGGAGTTTACTATTGATCTGATTCCAGGCGCTCAACCGATAGCGAAGGCTCCATACCGTATGGCCCCATCAGAGTTAGCTGAGCTCCGCAATCAGTTGACTGATTTCTCAGATAGGGGATTGATTCGCCAAAGTGTGTCACCGTGGGGAGCGCCAGTGTTGCTTGTGAACAAGAAGGATGGATCTCGGAGGATGTGCATTGATTATCGGGAATTGAATAAGGTGACGGTGAGGGATAAGTACCCTCTTCACCGGATTGATGATATTTTTGATCAGCTTGGTGGATCCCGGGTGTATTCGAAGCTAGATTTGCGAAGTGGGTATCACCAAGTGAAGGTGCGGGAATCTGATGTTCCGAAAACCGCATTCCGTACTCGATACGGTCAATATGAGTTTCTGGTGATGCCTTTTGGAGTGACGAATGCCCCAGCTACTTTCATGAGGCTGATGAATCAGATCTTCTTCGAGTATTTAGATAAGTTTGTGGTGGTATTTATCGATGACATCCTGGTTTACTCGAAGAATGAGGATGAACATGCTGAGCATCTGCGGATGGTTTTGAATACCCTCAGGCAGCACCGATTGTACGCTAAGTTCAGCAAGTGTCAATTTTGGTTGACCAAGGTTGCGTTTCTTGGACACATAGTCTCTGGAGACGGAGTGTCTGTTGATCCTGAGAAGGTTGCCGCAGTAGAAAGTTGGCCTATACCTCAGACAGTCACAGAGATTCGAAGCTTTTTGGGGTTGGCTGGGTACTATCGGAAGTTCATTAAGGATTTCTCGAAGATTGCCTCGCCTTTGACTCATTTGACGAAGAAGGATGTTGCGTATGTCTGGTCGGAAGAATGCCAGCGAGCGTTCGAAGAGCTGAAGCGTCGGTTGACCACTGCTCCTATCTTAACTATCCCTGACCGTTCGGGTGGATTTGAAGTTTTCTGTGACGCGTCTGGCAGAGGACTAGGCTGTGTCCTTCATCAACACGGGCGAGTGGTGGCATATGCTTCCAGATTGTTGAAGGAGCATGAACTGAACTATCCCACTCATGACCTGGAATTGGCAGCAGTGATTCTGGCTTTGAAATTGTGGAGACATTTCTTGCTAGGTGAACACGTGAAGATATACACTGACCATAAGAGTCTAAAGTATGTGTTCACTCAGAAGGAGCTTAATATGAGACAACGACGATGGTTGGAATTAATGGCTGAGTATGACGTTGATCTGCTATACCATCCTGGGAAGGTGAACGTGGTGCCAGATGCTCTTAGTAGATTACCCGCCATAATGAAGCTAACCTCTCAACCACAACTTCGGTGGGCAATCCGACAGATGAGAGTAGAAGTTGTACTCCCAGGAGAGAAAACTGTTATGATGGGGCTGCAGATCCAGTCTGATTTGGTGAACAGGATTAAGGCAGCTCAATCAGGGGATGCCAAGTTGAAGAGGATCCGAGAGCAAGTGGAGGCTAAACTTCGTACCGATTTTCGCATTCACGAAGATGGGTCGTTGAGATTTGGGAACCGGGTTTGTGTGCCAAGTGGCGAGATTCAGGAAGAACTATTGAAGGAGGCGCATAGTTCCCCATATTCTATCCATCCTGGAGGGACCAAAATGTACCGAGATTTGAAGCAGTATTATTGGTGGTCAGGAATGAAGAAGAGTGTAGCCAGGAGTGTGGCGTCCTGCTTGGTTTGCCAGCAGGTGAAGGCTGAGCACCAGAGAACTGCAGGATTGTTGCAGCCTCTCCCCATTCCAGAATGGAAGTGGGAGCATGTAACCATGGACTTTGTGACTGGGTTACCTCGGACTCCTAGGGGCAATGATGCGATTTGGGTCATCATAGATCGATTGACCAAGTCAGCACATTTTATTCCGTTCCGAGTTGGACAGTCAACAGAGAATCTGGCTAAGAGATACATGGAAGAGATCGTGAGACTGCATGGAGTCCCAGTGAGTATAGTATCCGATAGGGATAGCAGATTCACCTCACATTTCTGGAAGAGTTTGCAGGCTAGTTTGGGGACGCGTTTGAATTTCAGCACTTCATATCATCCTCAGACTGATGGACAGTCGGAAAGAACCATTCAGATTCTTGAAGATATGTTGCGAGCGTGTATGCTTGATTTCAAGGGTTCGTGGGAGGACCATCTGCATCTAGTCGAGTTCGCATACAATAACAGTTATCAAGCAAGTATTGGCATGGCTCCCTTCGCAGCTCTGTATGGAAGGCAGTGTAGGTCTCCTTTAAGTTGGGATGACATTGGAGACAGGGAGTTTTTAGGACCAGACTTGGTGGCGGCAACAACAGATGTGGTGCGGACAGTCAGAGAGAATCTGCGCATCGCACAGGACCGTTATAAGCACTGGGCTGATACAAAGCGGAGACCCTTGGAATTTCAGCCAGGGGATTACGTGTTCCTAAGGATTTCACCGGTTCGTGGGACCATCCGATTTGGCAAACGTGGAAAGCTGAGTCCTAGATACATTGGTCCGTTCGAGATTTCCGCTAAGGTCGGTGAAGTTGCGTATCGGCTAGCATTGCCACCGACACTCGAAGGTGTGCATAATGTCTTCCATGTGTCTCAACTCAGAAGATATGTGGGAGATCCCAAACATGTTGTAGATTTTTCAGAGATAGAAGTACGGTCGGATCTCACATATGAGCAGCAACCAGTGGCTATCTTGGACCGGAGGCAGAAGACGTTGAAGAAGAAGACCATTGACTTGGTGCGGGTCATGTGGCAGCAAGAGTCTCCGGGAGAGTCAACTTGGGAGCGAGTAGATGAGATGCAAGAGAAATACCCGTACCTGTTTGAGCAATGACTGTTGTATCTTATATTTTCTGCAGTTGTTGGGTATTGTATATAAATGACTGCTCTCCTGATTTTGTTAAATTTCCGAGGACGGAAATTTTTCTAAGGAGGGTAGGGTGTAACAACCCTAGTGTGCAAATACTAAGTAATCGTTAAATTCATCCAAGTTTCTCGTACATGTGCACACCAATCCCGGGGAATGGAGAGATTTGCAAATTGCCCCTCGATTTTTCATTTATACCCAAATGAGGGTATCATTGTAAGATTGGGTTTAAGTCAAATTTCTTAAAGTGAAGGGTTATTGTGAAAAAGGGAAATGAGATATTTGCAATGGCAAACTTGTAATAAAATCAAGCATTTGGATGGCTAATTTTGAAAAAAAAAGAAAGAAAAAAAAAATGAAAAGAAAAATAGAGTATGGCACTAAGTTGTCATA
>CM061131.1:23754568-24108405 GCA_030789695.1 Scilla litardierei | reverse complement strand
GACAGCTCAGGTAGCTAAAGAAAAGGGAAAATCCAAGGTGCTTACTTGGGACATGGATAGCGAAGCTGAGAGTGAGGAGGAGGAACACGAAGCCCATTCATGCATGGCATTGATGGGAATACACAATGAGGTAACTTCTGGTAGTAAAACTGAACTCCTTGCTCTTTGTAAAGAAATGCAAGATAAAATAGTGGAGCTTGAATCCACTATAGATGATTATCAAAATGAAAACTTTGAAATGCAACAATCTGAATATGAAATGTCTAAAGAGATTGAAAAACTCAAAATTGATATTGTTGCTCGTGACTCTACTATTGATACTTTGAAAAAGGAAAAATCCAGTTTTAATGATGAAGCACCTTGTCTCTCTTGCCCTTCCTTGATGAATAATATTAGCATGCTTAAACTTGATTTGATTAAGCTCGAAACTGAAAAAGACTATGTTATTAGAGAGCTTAATGATAAATTCAGCATGTTGGATAATGATTTTAAAAGAAAAATGGTTGAATTTGGAAAGAAGGAAGAGGAAAACAAGAGAGCTTTTATAAGTAAATGCACATTGCTTGTGGAAGAAAATAAATTGTTGAAAACCAAAGTCTTTAATCTTGAATTGGCCATTAAGAAATTCTCTACGGGAAAACAATCGTTGGACACTATTTTAGAGAATCAATTATATGGCAATAATAGAAGAGGACTTGGTTTTGGTCTGAAAAACGTTGAAAAGCAAAAATTCAAGAAATTCCACAGTGCACCGTCTATTGCGAAGAACTTATATGCAAAGTGCTTTACTTGTGATAGTGTAGGCCATACGTCATACTATTGTAAATTTAGGAACACTAAAATCAAGTTTAAACAAGTGTGGGTTCCTAAAAGAATATTGGCTAACACTAGTGGACCTTGTTGGATTCCAAGGTCACACTTAACACCTTTCATGTAGGTGTGATGGAG
Organism: Scilla litardierei; assembly: GCA_030789695.1. Lineage (NCBI taxonomy): Eukaryota > Viridiplantae > Streptophyta > Magnoliopsida > Asparagales > Asparagaceae > Scilla > Scilla litardierei. The sequence continues at coordinate 24,107,457 of CM061131.1, read as the reverse complement.
TTTTGGCAAGGAGCAATAAACTCAATGTCTCATTCTTTTAGCTCCTTCGTCAAAAAGCGACGAGAAGGTATAATTTCTATCCCTCTTTGCATTGCATTGCATACCGTCATAGATTTTTTGTGTGCTTGATTTATTTTGGTTTGTGTGCTTGCTTGGATGATCTTTTAATGTTTTTATTTCTGAAAAAAAAAATTGAAAAATCAAAAATCAAAAAAAATGTGTGCTTATTGTATCCTCTTTTGAATCTCTTGAGTGATATTGTATGAATGATCAATTCTATCTCTTGTAGAAGTGAATTCATTATTGTTGTTGCTACATGAACATGATGTTATTCCTTTTAGTAGCCATGACATGTCTCATAAGTCTCAAACTTGACTTCTACACCTACATTTGCACTTTCACGATATTTGACTTTTTAGTGCTTTTGGAGATTCTTTTGAAGAATAATGGAAAGTGAATGTAGGAATGATTAATTTCTGAAATTTCTAAGGGATATGATGTGTTTAGCCTTAAAATTGAGCACAAAAGAATTGAAAAAAAAACGCTATTTGCTCCGTATGAAAAATGGATACACTTCATGGCTAAAACACAACCCACGAGTATCCAACTTGTGCTACATGGGTAATCATTAGCGTTTGTGTATATAACTCGTCAAGCAATGCCACCCCACATTTAAAAGTCCTTTTAGGCTATGTTTCGGGGTTCGGTAACTTGAACTCATCTTTGATGAGGTGGGAAAAGTCAATCCTAGTGATATTCATGAAAAATGGAAAATATGGATTGTTTTGGTTGATTTTCTGATATTGAATCTCCTCTTGCACTTTATTGTCTATATCATTTCACTTACACAAAGGTGGAGAAGTCTTGGTATGAAATTCTATGAACTTGACTTGCCCATTATTTGGAATACTCATGCAAATTGCACGCTACTTCTAATAATGATTTATTTTTGCATGTGATATTTTTGTGACTTCATTAATCCGCTTTTGGTGATTACAAAGGGGGAGAAAGAAAAGATTTTGCTTTGATTCGATGACTATTTGTTGAAGGGGGAGCTTGAACAATATTTGTATATATGGTATTATTTGTTGAAGGGGGAGCATGCTATTTGTTATTAGATTGTGCATGCCATGTTGTAGTGCTTGAATATTCATCATCTCATGATTCATATTGCATTACACCCTTCAACACACTTCACACACCCATTTCTATTGATCAAATCTTTTGTGGGTTTGTCATCACCAAAAAGGGGGAGATTGTTGGAAGCAACGATCTAGGATCTTGGTTTGATGATGACAAACGTGTTGTTATATCTGACGTGTGTGTTTAGTGTGTCTCAGGCTTGGCGAAACAATATATCTAGGCTATTTGGCGGAATTGCTATTCGTATAGCACATTGGGAGAAAGGACATGTGTGTGCATAAAGAAGTTTGCCTTGGTCAAATTGGTGATGAGATTTCTTGACTTGGTCAGGATGAAGAGATAAGGAGAGACCAATTCAAATCAAATTTGGGAGTAGAACAAATCAACTTTGGATGTGATCGTATCGATTCTAGTGTTTTGGGTCTACCCAATTCCTATTCAAATATATTATCTTGATTCTCCTATATCATAGGGATTCTACATCATCCTCTAGCCATAACCTAATGCAACAAACCCTAGCCTGTCCTATAAATACCCTTCCATAGGGTTGAAGCAACTTGCAGCAATACAACCAAAGATAAGAGGGGCTACAATTGTTTGTTTTGCGGCAACATAAGAATTGTGAAGAGGGGGCTACGAAAGTTTTTAGAAGGCTGCTACTTCAAGAATCCCACGCAAATTCCCTTTTACAAAGCCACTGCTACTTCAAGAATCCCACGCAAATTCCCTTTTACAAAGCCAACCTTCTTTCATCATCTATGCAAGACCCTATGCCAAGAATCCCATCTTCCGCTGCTGCTTGAAGCCATCGACGTTGTGCAAAGTCGCTGTCGCCATCAACTGCTCGCTGCTGCAAGTCGGAGAAGACCACCATCGTTGCTCAGAGATCAACGCCGCACGTCTTCATCGCCGCCACCAGAGTCGCTATTGTCGTGTGCCAAGCTGTCGTGACCCATCGCCGTAGAAGCCATCGCTGCCGATCACGAACTCCTTGATGTTGACGAAGCAGTCGAAAGCCCACGTCGCCGGAGGAAGCCATCACTGCAGCGCGTCCCCGTCGCCGTAGAAGTTGTCGGACCCACCGTCGTTGCGCAGCTGTCGAAGAAGCTGGAGCTGCCTCAACCGTCGCCGAAGAAGTCGTCCTCGCCGTGAGCCATCGTCATCGCCGTTCAAAGCTCGCCACGGTCCGCTGCCGTCGCCATCAAGATCTCGCCGTCGACCTGCCTTGATCACATCTGAGAGGTGCCACCGTGACGTCGACGTCGACGTTCCCGTAGAAAGGCAGTGGCTCCTCGATCATAGGCGTCGCCTCCTCGCCGTCGTAGCCAAGCACCGCATCATCACAGCTGCTGTACGCCATCGCCGCCGCCGCTGTACGCCATCGCCGCCGCCGCTGTACGCCATCGCCGTCGCTGTCAAAGCCATCGTTGTCGACTCATCGCCGGAGAAACCCTCGCCTTCGCTCGAAGAGACCGCCGCTGCCATCGCTCTGAGGAGTTGAAGTCGACGCTGAAGAACGAGACCGCCGCTGCATCGTCGCCGAAGTCGAAGCTCGCCATCGTGGAAGAAGCCGCTGTCGTCGAAGGTGAATTGCTGCAGGCCCTAACACAACGCCGGAGATTGCTGACGTGGCAATCCAATAGCCGTGAGATCGAATTGAATCAACGGCGGGGATTGAATCGTGCGAAAGAACTCGAACGGAGGCGGAAACATCCGCATGCTGACGTGGCGGGAAAGTTAATTGGGGATTGCTTTGCGCACCGACCGAATCTTAAAAAGTTTAATTGGATCTGCTTTGCACACCGACCGCATTATTTAAAGGAGTTGCTGAGCGCACAGACAGCTGATTATTAAAGGATTGAACTGAAATTGCTTTGTGCACAGACCAGTGCATATCTTGACATCCAGGAGTCGGATTGAGACACTGTTTGCGTCAGATTGGAGCTGACAACGCGCTGATTGACAGAGACGCCTACACGTACACAAACTGAGCATTTCTAAACTCTTAAACTCTTTTATTTGTGTCTTAGTGTAACGTTCTCTGTGGGGAAACTTTTACCTATTTTTTTGTGGACTATTTTGGGACTTGTCTAGTTGGGACTAGACAAGTGGGACCCAGCTAGTTTGGGACTAGCTGGTAGAAAGCTTTGCTAGGATTGATAGTGAGAGGAAACACTGTGTGTGGGGTACTGAGAGTCCGGCGAGTGTAGAGACGTAGAGGGTGCTCTGAGCGTGCTCTAACTTGTGACTTTGTACCTATTGCACTATTCAATCTAGTATTAGCTTTGGGGGCTGGAGTAGGTCGTTGGGACGACCGAACCAGGGTAAATTTGTTGTGTACTCTGTGTCTGCTCTGGTTGTGCTTTTAACTGTGTGTGATTTCTCGTGGGTTGCACGAGAATTTTTTATCAGCCTATTCACCCCCCCCCCCTCTAGGCTAGGATCCAGATCCAACAGTCTTGCGCAGCACCAAGTCTCCGACACGGAAGTGGCGTTTGCGGACTTTCGAGTTAAAGTAACAGGTCATGCGTCCCTTCTGTTCGATGAAGGTCGCTAATGCCCGTTCGCAGAACTCGTCCACCAGTAGTAGGTTGAGCTCAAGGCCCTCTGAGTTCCTTTCTTCGTCATAGTATTGGAGACGAAGCGGTCGCTCATTGACCTCGACGGGGACAACAGCCTCGCATCTGTAGGCCAGCATGAATGGTGTTTCCCCTGTAGAGGTCTTGTGGGTCGTTCTGTACGACCATAATATATCGGGTATCTCGTCTGGCCAAGTTCCTTCGAGCCCGACTATTCTCTTCCGCATGGGGCCCAAGGATAATTTTGTTGGCAGATTCTGCCAGGCCGTTTGACTGAGGATGAGCAACCGAATCAAAGTATAGTTTGATCTTCAACTCTGCGCAGAAGTCTCTGAAGCCGGTGCTGTCGAATTGAGTTCTGTTGTCTGTCACTATGGACTGTGGGATGCCGAACCGACAGACGATGGACTTCCAGATGAAGCTTCGAGCTTCCTTCCAGGTAATTCGGGCTAGGGATTCTGCCTCGATCCATTTAGTGAAATAGTCGATCGCCACTATTAAGTATCTCCGTTGCCCACAAGCTGGTTTGAATGGTCCAAGGAGATCCAGTCCCCATTTTTGGCGAAGGAAACTGGCTGATGATGGGGATTAGATCAATTGATGGTGCCGAGCTAATCTTTGAGAACTTTTGGCAAACCGAGCATCGTCGAACGTATTCGACGTCATCTTTGAACATCGTCGGCCAAAAGTACCCTTCCCTCACGGCCTTTAAGGCTATGGATTTTCCTCTGCAATGGTTTCCACAATCGCATTCGTGGATCTCTTAGATCACGTAGTGTGCTTCCTGCGGAGCTAAGCATTTAAGGTAAAGGAAAATTTCGTACTTGGTCCATCGTCTCTTGTACAATGAACCATCTAGTAATACGAATTGGTAGGCCTTCCACTCGAGCTTTCGTGCCTCTCCTGTGTCGGTTGGCTTATCCATGGTGCTTAGGTAGCAAATGATTGGGCACATCCATGTAACCTCTCGATCGATGTTCAGCAGTTCTTGTGCCAGCTCGCTGGGATGGGGTAGACGTTGTACGTACACGGTCCGACCAAGTCCCACAAGGGAAGACGATGCAAGCTTTGACAAGGCATCGGCCCAATGATTCTTCGACCTAGGCACGTGATGAATTTCTACGCGTGCGAAAGTGGCAAGCTCTGCTTTAGCAATTCGCATGTAGCTTTGCATTGATTCATCGTGGGCCTCGAAGGTTCTATTTAGTTGATGGACGACGAGGCTAGAGTCGCTGAGTAGTTGGACCACTCTTGCCCCCATGGCTCGAGCTAGTCGGAGTCCGTTGATTGCCGCTTCGTACTCCGCTCTATTGTTGGTGGTTTGGAAATCGAAACAAATGGTGTATTCGAATATTTCACCCGCGGAGGTTTGGACGATTATTTCGGCCCCACTTCCGGCTTGTGTGGTCGAACCGTCGACTTGAACGATCTAAGTTCACTCATCTTCACTTGTTCTGATTGGTGGGTCGATGCTTGTCGAAGACGAGGGGGCAGCTTCAAGTGGTGAGCCGGTTGTGTATACCTCCGCTTGAAGGCCATCGTTGTAGGTGAGTTCGACGATAAAGTCAGTGAGAGCCTGCCCTTTGATTGCAGTTCTTGACTTGAAATGGATGTTGAACTCGCTTAGTTCGACCCCCCATTTTGTCATTCTCACCAAACGATCGAGGCTCTTCAAGGTCTGTTCTAGGGGAATGTCGGTGAGAACCAAGATGGTGTGTGCTTGGAAATACAGACGCAACCTCCTTGCGGATTGGACTAGTGCGAATGCCATCTTTTCGATCCTCGTGTAGTTAATCTCTGCGCCTCGGAGAACCTGACTGACGTAGTAGATAGGTCATTGTACTCCCGCGTCTTCTTTGACGAGCGCCGAGCTCACGGCCTCCTCGGTAGCAGTCAAGTAAATGATGAGCTGGTCATCTTTGTCTGGCTTTGTCAGGAGCGGTTGTAACGGCCACTGTTCGGTTGTACGTATTTTAGCGTGTATGCTGTTTGCGGTGCGTATCTTGTTATCGGTTGCGTATTTCCTTTTCGTGTTTGGTTTTATTGTTTTTGTTCCGTAGCTCAGACACGTAGCCATACCCCGTATCCACGATCCTTTGGAGACATCTGACCTAGTGAGCCAGGAGTTCGCCGTTGACGCCGAGCCCTTCCATGCGGATGACTAGACCTGCCCGTTGCTGTTTCATTAGTTTACTTTCAATATTTGCTTGTGTACGTTCCTTCGTTGTACTTTGGCCCAGCTGTGGCTTTGTTGTTTAATTTCGTGTACGAACTTTTATATCTGGATGTGGCGCTTATCTTTTGAATGTTTTCTGATTGTTCTGAAACGCAAATGCAAGGACCTCCCCTGTATTTTTATCACAGACGCTTATTGAACTCGAGCTTCACCGCTCCAGTTCAAGCGGACCGCGTAACGTTCTCGCTTCCGGTGTCTTTTGGGAAGCGGGGCGTTACAGCGGTGGTGTGTGAATGTACTCCTTTAATTCGGAGAACGCTCTTTTGCAGTCTGTGTCCCACTTGATGGTTCTCTTGCCACTAAAGGCCTCGGCTATCGCCTTCCTCAACACTTTGAAAAAAGGCAACGACCTTCCGGTTGATTTAGACAAGAATCGTCCCAGGGCTGCTATCCTTCCATTCAGCCTCTGGAGCTCTCTAAGAGTCGTAGATTCTTTCATCGTGATGATGGCAGCGATCTTGTCGGGGTTGGCTTCGATCCCCTGATTTGTCAGCATGAAACAGAGGAATTTTCCCGAACGAACCCCGAAAGTACATTTGGCAGGGTTCAGCCGAAGATTGTATCACCGGATCTGTGCAAATATCTCCCGGAGGTCTGCAATGTGATCCATGGGCTTTTTCGACTTAACCAACATGTCGTCGACGTAGACTTCTAGGTTACACCCAATTTGAGCCTCGAATACGTCGTTCATCATGCGTTGGTACGTTGCACCTGCATTTTTTAAGCCGAATGGCATCTTGGTGTAGCAAAAGATACCTTGATCAGCGATGAAAGAAGTTTTCTCCTCATCTTTCGGCGCCATCTGAATATGGTTGTATCCTGAGAAGATGTCCATGAAGCTGAGAAGCTCGTAGCCCGATGCATTGTCGACCAGATGGTCGATTCGTGGCAAGAGCTAGCTATCTTTAGGGCATGCTTTTTAAGATCGGTGAAATCAACGCACATTCTCCATTTGCCATTTGCCTTTTTGACCATCACGACATTCGAGAGCCATTCGGGGTATTTGACTTTTCGAATGAAGCGAGCTTCCAGGAGTCGATTGACTTCTTCGACCGCCGCCTTCATTTTTTCGCCTCCCATGTTTCTCTTATTCTGCTTTACGGGCCTGGAGGTCAGGTCTACTCCCAACTTGTGGGAGGCTACATCGGGGTCGACGCCGGGCATGTCCTTCGGGACCCAGGCAAAAATGTCGGCTGTTCTCTAAGGAGGGCGATCAACTGCTCTTTTAGGTCGTAGGGGAGCAACGACCCAATTGAGACGATTTTTCCTTCCTCATCGGAGACTCTGACATTCTCTGTTTCTTCAATCGCAGCAGGCCGTCGATCTTCGAGCAGAGGGTTGACTGGATCCGCCTGCTCGATCCTCCTCTGGGTGGTGGTTAGCTTGTAGCATGACCGCGTCTGTTTTTGATTTCCTTTTGCATTTCCAACCCCTTGGGGGTCTGGAACTTGATCATCTGATGGAAGGTTGAGATTGCCGCTTTGATGGCGTTTAGTACCGGTCTTCCAATGATCTCATTGTACGCCTATTTGACCTTCACTACCATGAAGTTGGTTAGGCGAGTGATTTGTCGAGGATACGTACCGAGGGTCACCGGTAAGGTGATGATGCCCGCTATCGGGACGGAATGGCCGGTGAATCCCACCAAGGGTCCCGTACATGGCGTCAACTCCATGGTGGACATTTTCATCCTCTCCAACGTAGTGAAGAAGAGTATGTTGCATGAGCTTCCGGTGTCGACAAGCAACCTTTTCACGACGATCTCTTTGATGGTGACCGTGATGACAACGGCATCATCATGTGGCGCTTTCACACCTTCTAGATCTTCATCCGAGAAGGAGATATGCGGTGTAGATTCTCTAGGACACTTTCGCCCTTCGGATACGGTCATCAGCCTCCCAGCATAGGAGCTTTGGAGGGAGGTTGGTAACTCCGGGTGCGAGGGACCTCCCGTTATCATGTTGACGATCCCGACGCTATGAGGTTTTGTAGCAACCTCGGAGGATGTGGTTGGGTGAGTCGATATGGTCGAGTGGTTCATCGATAGGAATGTCGACTCGTGGTTTTCCACAGACGGCACCAAACTGTTAAGGCCAAAAATGAGCAGGACATTTGTCAAGCTGATGGAGACTCGAAGCGTTGAGCTGGAGCCTAGTCAGCCTTTGGAGTGGGACCCTCGGTTGGAAGAACCGGGGTCGGTAGTTGATAGTGGATGATGATACGATCGTCGATCGACCGAAGATCGACCGTCGATCGACCGCAGAAAGACCGTCGAATTGATCGTTCGAGGTTGATGGGATCGATATCGACCTTAGATGTTGGGAGGTGATCACCGATCTGCACTACAGGGAGTCGTTAGGGGGTCGGATCTGGGTTCCGACCCAAATCCCCTCTGATGCTTAAGTTAGTAAGGAACTTAATGAAGAGATGGAGCTTGGTGTAGCTGAGATCGATCCACTGAGGTTCGTCTCTAGACTAGCGATGCAAGCTCGAATATATAAGGGAGAAGTAAGAACATAGAGTTCTATGTATTAGCACACGTACCTTGAAGATGGAACCCATTTACCTTCGTCCGTCGGCCTCTTTATAGGTTGCTCCCCGTTGATCGGGGCACGATCACCTCCGGAATTCGAGCTAACGGCTACCCATTTACTCGGTCGTCCTAACTCTACCCCATCAATGTCGACGGGAGTTCAACAGTCGGGAAGAACTATTCATTTGACTGAGCCTCACGTCGCCCTCGCTCCGTTGGCGGGCCCTGGGCTGGCCGTTGTCGTACGATACTGTGCTGTGGTTGGGCCTTAATAATCCAACGCCGTTTTCGTGGGCCGTACCCTTGCATCAACATGTATGTGGAAGTGTGTGTATATATATGGTATTAATGAAAATGTGGTGTCAGCAAATGAATTTCATGTGCTAACAGCTACGTGTCACGCGCGTATTGGTTGGGGCTATTTTACAAAATAACCTCTTCTTTTTCGGAAAAAATTGCACAAATTGCACAAAAATCCTTTAAATCTTAGCTTTCATCCTCCTACACCCGCACTGCTCCTCCCATGTCAATCTCGTCACTTTTCCTCCTCAGTTCGCTGCTACCAGACTTGTCACCGTCGATGAAAATGAGAAGGAAGAGGGAGGAGGTCGACCGAGGAGGAGTTCCGGGGGGGTGGGGTGGGGTGGGGTGTGTGTAAGAGGCCCGTACCATATAAGGCCTCCAACTAGCCCATTTGCTAGAGATTCAGTCCATACTAGACCTCTAACAATAGCCTTGCTAAGGTCTCAGCCCATACTAGGGCCCTAACACTGGGCTCACACCTCATTTGTTAAGTATTGTTGAGCAACCAACCCAAAACCGATTGGTATTAAGTGGAGAGGCCCCTTCATACTTAATCTAATTGTTTTTATTTTTCTTTTCCGGTGTGGGACCATGGGCTTTTCAAGGGGGGGGGAGTCGGTATAGGGAGGCGACGGTGGTGACGTGACAGGAGCAATAGGAAGATGATAAAGGCGGTGACCAGCTATTCGGCATTTTGGTCGCCCCAGCCCATCTCAGCTCGGCCCAACCCATCAATGACACGCGATGGGCCCCAGCCCATCTCAGCTCGGCCCAACCCATCAATGACACGCGATGGGCCACACCAAGCTCAGCCCGACACAGACGGGGCCTGGCACAAGGGCTCAACTCTTGTTGAGCCAGCCAATCCACCACCCCCTGTCTAAAGCCTACTCCAAAAGTTTAAGACAACTAGAAAGAAAAAAGAAACCCATCAAATCAAACGAAAAGCACACACAGACAGAGATATGCCCAACTTGCTAGCCCAATATTTAGGCCAAGACTACATACACCCTTATCTATAGGGTGTATGTAATGATTGTGACCTAAAAAGGAAAAAACAACGATGTTTGAATACAATCTCAATATTTATCGCAAAGAACGTGAAATCATCAAGCAAACAGGACAAGGAAATATTAGACAATAAATACTCACCGACAGTCGCCGATCTAAACGTAGTCCATCCGGCACCGACGCTCCAGTTGCCTCTAATCACCGTCACATCGCTCCCCTCGCCCAACATCACGATGTTGGTCTTGTAGAAGGGCACCTCCACGTTCTCCTCGTACAATCCGGCCCGTATGATGATCAACGTGCGGTCATCGCTCATGTTCGGAGCGAACGCGATCGCCTCGTTGATTGCTGTGAAGTTTCCGCTGCCGTCGGCCGCCACCGTCAATATCTGCAATTAGAATCCATTAAACGCTTTCGACAGAAAATGAAGCAACGTTTAAGCTGAGCCGAAACTGTGACACTTTTTCAAAAACAACCCTGAACCGGGCGGAAATTAAATTACCGATGCCGGGTCGTATCCGTCGTAATCTCCGCTCTGCAGCAATCTCCGGTCTTTCGTCTTCACCCACGCCGGAAAAGTTCTCCCCAGCAGTCGCCTCCTCCCTTTGCCCGCCGCAGGGCTCGACCCCGGCCTGGACACGAGCGAGAGCGAGTTGGTGACGTGGCGGTACGCCGCGACCAGCGACCCCACGACGGCGTCCTTCCCGGGCCCGGTGGCCCCCACAAGCCCTTCGAGGCACGTGTTCTTGTTCGTCAGGGCGGCGCCGAGGTGGGCCTTGACGTCGGACAGCTTGCGCTTCTCGATGACGTCATCGGACGACGACTGGATGAGCTGGGCCGATCGCTTTAGGGATGCCAATGTGATCTGGTGAAGTTCTTGACAGTCGAGTAACGAGCCCCGTTGGTGCTCGACGAGGCGGGTGGAGGAGAGGAGAGGAGCGAGGGATGTGGCTTCGGATATGGCGGTGTCGAGAGAATGGAGGAGGAAGGAGAGGAATAAAGGGTTGATGTTGATGGAGATGGAGAGATCGAGGGAGTTGAGGCAGGAGTCAGGGTACGGGGTTGATTTGCACAATGATTCGATTGTGGACGAGAGATTACTTTTGGAGGTGGTGGTGTTAATGGCGGTGGTGAGGGAGGAGGAGGTCGTTGGTGGCGCTAAGAGGAGGAGGAGGAGGGGGGCAAGAGTTAGGGGGAGTTGGGAGAGAGGAGCCATGAAATTAATGAGCGAGAAAGGGGAGAGTGAAGTTTTTTTTTTCCTGAAGGAGATGGTATAAGTAAGGCATAATTTGTTGGTATGGACAGAAGTGAGAGAGGGTGGTTGTTGGTTCTTTTCGCTGTAGACTTGTAGGGGGGAAGTGCAATGCACTTGGGCTCATAATAGGGTAGGCTGAACAAGGGCAGGCATGGGACAAATATGTAACATGTACAGATTTCTCTCCAGTGCAGTGGGCTGTTTGTTTTCTGTGTGTGTGCGTCTCTTAATTTTTCAGTAATGGACCTCATCATGCAGGCTTCGTTTCGTTTCTACTTATTTTCTAATCTCGTAAGATACGTTCTAAGCTTTTTTTTAATGCCTTAACTTGTTTATATATATCAACCTTCTTTGTCTAAAACATACTTGTTACAACCTAAAGATCGTGATAGTCCGACTTCTTAACCCTGTCTGTCGACGAGCGGCAGCTCGTCCTGCCTTCGCAGAAACCACGCCTCGATTGGCGGAAGGTGGGTAGTTCGGCACCCCGACCTCGTCAGTGCGCTGATGGCTACCCTTCCTAAGCCCGTCAGCCCCTAGGTCAGGTACGGCCAGCGGATAAGGTGCCTGGTCGTCGAGACCGGCGCCTGCGGGGCGCCCATCCCTCCAGAGCTCGCTGGAGGAACCGCAAGGTCGCCAGACAACCGCCCAGCGTGGCCCGATGGGTCGAGTATGGACCGCCTACGCCGACGCGTCCCCGCAGCCCTTTGGCACATCGGACACGACAAACAACCTAGTACAAGGACGCCACTGACACTTCCGCCGCTCGACAACCTGACAAAGCACCCCCTGGCCGCTGCGCCCCCCTGACCGTTGGTGCTTTCGGCTCTGACACACTGACAAAAGCACCCCTGACCGTTGCGCCGTCTGATAAAAGCAAGGCTGACACGCCAAATCCTGACATCCTCGTCCGAAGCTTCCGCTGACAGATGGGCCAGCTCAGCACGTCAATTCAGCACGACAGGTCAGCCACACGCAACCACCACCGTCAGGAATAAATACACCCTTACCTCCATCGAGAAAGGGGGTTGGCAAATTAACTCTGAATCTCATTACTCACACACAAGGGTAAAGGTCTTCCATATCTTTGTGCTTTCACGATAGCTCGTCACGTAAGGTCGACTCACTCTTAGTCCGACCCGCATGCCTAGCCCCCGCTTTTAAGCCCTAATACTAACTTAGGCATCGGAGAGGCTAAGGGTTGGATCCCAACCCGACCTTTCTGACAAGCTGCTCCTTGTGCAGGCGAGCTCGTCTTCACAGGTTGCGCTCAGCTCCCACCTCCGGCAGTGTAGTTGGTGAGCGGAGTCCTCGCGGAATCGGTCCTGTGATCGGCCTTCGTAGTGCGCCCAGTCTCGTCACTACCCTCATTACTTGTCAAATAGCCTACCCAATCAAATCCAAATCCTAACAACCGTGTCCTTGGTTCCCCTTAATATAAATTCATTGTACGCGAGTTCTACCTCGCAACAATACTTATTCCAAAGATAAAATATTTAATGGTTGGTTTATAAAAAGCAAGATAAATTTTTTTTGCCACTATTTAGCAATAGTTTTTTTTCTAATATTAAGATTCAGAAGGGTTTATTGACAAATTGATCATAGTTGAGTGTGTTAAAATTAATACTGTTACGCCCTAAAGGCTGGCCCATGAAATTAATGCTCATATGCATTGGGGGCCCATGCAGACACGTCACCGACTCTTCTGTTGGGACATTAACAGAGCTGAAGATCGCCTCGACTCAGAGAAGCTCGCCTCGCCCCGCCGCAAGCTCGCCTCCAAGGTCAACTGAGAAGTCCGCTGGTGTGACCTACAAGCTCACCATGCCGAGGACAAGCTCGCCTACCCTCGACAAGAAGCGTCGTCCGGAGGAGCTGAGCTTAATCGCCGATCTATGGCTTGCCCCTGAGGGCGACCAAGCATAAATATTGCTGACAGTATGACGTACGCTCACCTACTCTCCATTAATGCCAGGGATATATAGTGCGAGAACTAATAGTCGCCACTCGCGTCTCATTAATGCTCCTGACACATCTTGACACCATTAATGCGGTAAATATCCATGACACAGCCTCATCACTCGAGTGCTAGCTAGGCTGATTCGACAGCTGACAAGACGGCGGGCAACCGCATATTAGCCCTATAAATACCCCATCATGCCTCCATAGAGGGGCTTGGTCAGTTAAATCGTCTAACTCATTTATATACACAATGTCAAATATCTTCCACCTATCTGCGCCTTCCTCATAAGCCCGTCGCACTTCGCCGATCTGTCTTAAGGTCGCCAAGTGTGCTTGGCGCCTACAATTTTACGTCACCAGTTGACTTAGGCATCGGAGAGGCTACGGGCTGACAACCAGCCCCGCCTTTCTGACCAGTTGTTAATCCTCGCAGGAAGCCCGCATCAGCTACCGGGAGAATGCGACCTTTAGGCGATCTCCAGGCGACCTTTGGACCATTCACCTCTGAAGCGAGCTCCGAGTCTTGTTAACCTCTCCATCACTCAAATACTTGTAAATCATTGTACACGTGGTTCCCACTCCAAACAAATTTCATTTTGTGCGGATTTGACCCGTAACAAATACTTTGAGAAATACAACTGCATTTTTTTGTTCTTCCCAATTAGAAATTTTAATTAACAATAAAGTTTGTCACTTGGGGAATTGGAATCAATTTGATTAATCCCGCAAGGATAATTGCAAGTGAATAAAACAAATTAAGGGACAAAAGGGCAGTAGCATACGCTTGCGTGGCTCGCATGCATGTTGGTCTTAGGGTTCTATGTCGAATCGTATATTCAACCGTTTCAAAAAATTTGGAGCTAAGTCCAACTTTGCATGGCATTAGATGACAAATTTTGCATGTGCGCTTCTAATGGTTCTTTGAACGTAGACCCCTCACCGCCAGTGAATCTTTGTTACACAGAAATTACCATCTTTTTTTGAACGAAATTCAAGGAATAATATTTCCATGTGTTTCCTAATATAATTTTTTTCTCTCATTACTTTTCTGCTTCTTTATTGTTTTTTTACTTTATTTTGTTTTTTACCGCTTTTTGTCAAACCAAAACCAAGCCTAAATCCAAAAGGCACCTAGTCTACTCCCAAGTTGCAAACCGACGTACTTGAGTCCCTTCCAAACAAGGGAAAATCCGTGGACTTTTCGTCCCCTTTTGGCTTTCCACATTGGATCATCCCCCGACCCGTGACTAAATGCAAAAAGTTTTTTTTGGGGAAAAAGATACAAAAGGACAAAAATATCATAAATTTTTGTGAAAACTTTGGATAAAGAATTAGGCAGAAGACGAGGCCTTGGAAATAGATGAGCATGTGAACGATGGCTAGGCGGTGGAAAAATTATAAGAGTAGTAATGGTGCCCGACAACAAGCTCTCTGTTCATATATTTTACATGGTGATCTTGCTTGTTGGACTTTTATGGATCTTGTGCCCCAAATTTTGATTCTTTAACATAATTTAAGTAGCCCTACAGGGATTTGATAGTGAAATTTCTTTCTTCCGTCAAGTGTTTTGCCAGTGATAGGGTTGGAAGTGGGCCTTGGGTCGGCTCAAGGCTCAATTGCTTGCTATGGGTTGTAAGGCCCACATTAATTCGGGCCTAGCATGTGCATATATATCCACGCTCAGCACGGCACTGATCATGTTCGACCAAAGATCCACGACCACTTGTCTACTATTAAGTTTCAAAAACTCAACCTCACGCCCTTGAGCAATTGTTCAGATGACATTCTCTCCCCCTTCCACCTGGAAGGCGCGGAATCAATGGTCCTGAAGATAGAATCTAACTCGAACATTGCATCTATTAAGGCCAAAAATGACTGAAACAATCAAGATGCTGACGTGGATCCTTCCTCACTGATCTGGAGCCTCGTCAGCCGATAGAGTAGGACCCTAGGTTGGTCGATGGTGGTGGGTTTGCGATGCTTGTTCGACCCTCGATTGGGTCGGGCATCGGTCGTTCGAGGTTGAGAAGCTTGAACACTACCTTCTCACCGGATCAAGACTCGATAATCTGCACCACAAGGAAGCGGCTGTGGGGAGGAGGGTCGGATCTAGGTCCCGACCTAGATCCCCTCAGATACTTGCGTTAAAATGGAACTTAAGAGGGGGTAGAAACTTGGAGTATCTGAGATCGACCCCACATAGGATCGTCTCAGGTCTAACGTCGCAAGCTCTTTTATTTTATATATATATATATATATATATATATATATATATATATATATAGGAAAATTTTCAAGTGAGAACATTTCGCACCGTGCGAAAATGTTTTTAGTTTTTTTTTGAAATTTTTTTTTTCAAAAATTCTTTTTCCCACCCTCATTATATGTTGTTATACCCCCCTCAAAAAATAATCAATGAGAAATAATGTCATTTGGCCTTCGATCAAGGCATTTCATCAAATTCGCATGTTTTGAGACCGTTAAATTTGTAACGGGTGGATGGGTGCTCTAATCCCCAACGGGTTCACCCATTATTTTCCCTGGGGTATATAATTGTATGGATTAAACATCAAAAAAAGAATTTTTGAAAAAAAAATTTCAAAAAAAAGATAAAAATCTTTTCGCACGGTGCGAAAAGCCTCTTTTTCGCAACCGAAGATCGCCATATATATATATATATATATATATATATATATATATATATATATATATATTGAAAAATGGAGAAGAGCTGACAGCGCTGGAAATTTTTCCAGCGCTGTCCGCATTTTGGGCGAGATAAAAGTATTTTTTTTGAAATTTTTTTTTGCAGTAGTTAGATATACGTGTTAGGAAGCTCCCCACAAAATTTCAGCTCGATCCGACACCGTTTGAGCCTCCGTTTATCGATTTCAAAAACGTTACGCAAAACTGTGGACAGATTTGCGTAACGTTTTTGAAATCGATGAACGGAGGCTCAAACGGTGTCGGATTGACCTGAAATTTTGTGGGGAGCTTCCTAACACTTATATCTAACTACTGCAAAAAAAAAATTCAAAAAAAATATTTTTATCTCGTCCAAAATGCGGACAGCTCTGGAAAAATTTCCAGCGCTGTCAGCATTGGCCCATTAACCTCATATATATATATATATATGGGTAAAGTGTTCCTAGGGTGACTCCTTAGATTAAATCTAGGGAGTCGCCCCCATTTTCCCTCATATCCCACAATTTTTTTTGATTTTATTTTTCATGGGGTTGTTGTTCACCTCATGAATGATCAACATACCAAAAATCAAGCCATGCCAATACTTTTATAGCCCCCATCTACCCCTTGCAACTTCAACGGTCTGAAAACGTGCTAAAAACCCATGAAGTTGCAAGGGTTAGATATGGGCTCTAAAAGTATTGGAATGAATTGATTTTTGGTATGTTGATCATCCATGAGGTGAACAACGACCCCATGAAAAAAAATTCCGAAAAAAAATGTGGGATATGGGGAAAATGGGGGCGACTCCTTATATTGAATCTAAGGAGTCACCCTAGGAACACTTTACCCTATATATATATATATATATATATATATATATATATATATATATATATATATATATATATATATATGAATTTGTAATGTCCAAGAATTAGATCTCGTACCTTGGGAGTGGGAACCCTTTAAGCATTGTTTTTCTGGTATTTATAGGTGTTACTGAACGGGTACGAATCCAACTAGAGTATCCACATACACGACCCATTTTAGCATCCGCAACCCGATACCCTCCACACTCATAGTGGGGTACCGCTGAGTCCGACGAATAAGTCATCCGACCGTTAGGCTGGCGCTAGCATTCAGGGGAAAGTTAATGGTGCCGAGTAAATGGGCAGCCGTTAACTTGAATCCTGGAGAAGATCATGCCCAAATCAATGAGGGACGGTTATACATCATCAAGGGGGAATTACCTATAAATAGACCGAAGAACGAAGGTAAAGAGGTTCCAATTCCAAGGTACGAGGTCTAAGACATAGAACTCTACTTTCTCAGCTTATACTTTCTATACATTTGAGTTTGCTCCGCCAGTCTTGAGACGAACCTCCGTAGGTCGATCTCAGCTGCACCAAGCTCCCTCTCTCCCTTAAGTTCCATACTAACTTAAGTATCAGAGGGGATTTGTGTCGGAACTTAGATCTGACCCCCTAACAAGTCCATGTGGTGCAAATCGACGATCATCAACCTACGTCGAAGGTCGACGTCGAGCTTTCCAACCTCAAATGATCGACATGACTACCGCTCGAAGGTCGATCGAACACCGCATCAGCTCCAACTACCGTCACTCGACCCTGGTTCTTCCAACCAAGGGCCCCACTCTAACTGCTGACGATGCTCCGACTCAGCATCTCGAGCCCAAGTCAACCTGACAACTATCTCGATCAAATTTGTCCTTAATAGTTTGGCACCGTCTATGGGAAACCACAAGTCGACGTCCCGATCGATGAATCACTCGGCCATGTCAACTCACACATTCACATCCTCCGAGGTAGCCACGAGACCTCCCAGCTTCGAACTCATCAGCATGATAATGGGAGGTCCCTCGCACCCAGAGTTATCGACCTCTCTCTAAAGCTCCTATGACGGAAGTTTAATGACAGTATCTGTGGGGCGAAAGTGCCCCAGAGATTCTAAGACACCTATCTCCTTCTCGGATGAAAATCTAGAAGGTGTGGAGTTACCGCACGATGATGCCGTCGTCATCACATCCACCATCAAGGAGAACGCCATAAAAAGGTTGATTGTCGACGCCACAAGCTCGTGCGACATACATGTGACCATCGGCACGTATCCTCGACAAATCACTCGACTAACCAGTTTTATGGTGGTGAAGATCAATTCGGCGTATAACTATATCATCGGAAGACCACTCCAGAACACTATAGAAGCGGTGGTCTCAATTTTCCATCATATGATCAAATTCCAGACCCCCGAAGGGGTCGAAAAAGCAAAAGGGAATCAGAAACAGGCACAGTCATACTATATGTTATCTACCGCCCTGAGAAGGATCGAGCAGACGGATCCATTCGACCTACAGATCGAAGATCAGAGGCCTGCCGTAGTCGAAGAAACGGAGAACATCCGAATCTCCGAAGAAGAAGGAAAAGCTGTCTCTATTGGGTCGCTGATCCCTTTTGACCTAAAGGAACAGTTAATCAACCTCCTAAGAGAAAATGCCGACATCTTCGCCTGGACCCGAAGGATATGTCCGACATCGACCCCGAGGTAGCATCCCACAAGCTGGAAGTCGACCCAACCACCAGACCCATGAAGCAAAAGAAGAGAAACATGATAGGCGAAAAAATGAAAGCCGTGATCGAAGAAGTAGATCGACTTCTAGAAACTGGCTTCATTCGGAAATTCAAGTACCATGAATGGCTCTCAAATGTCGTGATGGTCAAGAAGGCGAACGGCAAATGGCGAATGCTCGTCGACTTCACTGACCTCAACAAAGCATGCCCGAAGGATAGCTACCTTCTGTCACGAATCGACCATCTGGTCGACAGTGCTTTGGGCTACGAACTCGTCAGCTTCATGGACGCATTTTCAGGATACAACCATATACAGATGGCGCCAGAGGATGAGTAGAAAGCTTCTTTCATCACTTATCGAAGTATTTTTTGTTACACCAAAATGCCATTTGGTTTGAAAAATGCAGGGGCCACATACCAACGCATGATGAACGACGTCTTCGAGGCTCAAATAGGACGAAACCTAGAAGTCTACGTTGACGACATGTTGGTCAAGTCGAAAAAGCCAACGGATCACGTCGCAGACCTCCGGGAGATATTTGCACAGATCCGGCGATGCAACCTTCGACTAAACCCTGCTACATACTAGTACAGTTTGGATGTTATGTATATAAGGGTATGGGTAGCTACTGACTACATACTAGTACAGTTTAAGTAGCTGGACTGTATGGGTATGTAAGGGTGTGTAATAGCAGGATATGTATAGTATGGGTGTATGGGGGTGTGTGTGTGCCCATACATGGGAATGTATGTGTATGGTTATATGGATTTCTATTATACGTGTCACAGTGGAGTGTAGGAATGTGTTAATGTATGTGTAGTGTGTAGTAGGAGCATATGTAACGGTTTGTATATTGGATGAATATATATATATATATATATATATATATATATATATATATATATATATATATATATATATATAAAATGGCTATCATACGCCATATGAGAGCCTCTCTCATACGCCCTCTCACATAAAGCACCCAAGTACAACCAAGTACAAGCCCATGTAGGCTTGTACTTGGGTGCTTTATGTGAGAGGGCGTATGATAGCCATTATTCTCATACTCTCTCTCTCTCTCTCTCTCTCTCTCTCTCTCTCTCTCTCTCTCTCTCTCTCTCTTATACATATCTTTGTTTGTTTATCTGCGGATCTATCCTATATGGTTGTCTATCTAGGCGTACCTTGGATAAGAGTATTCATGTTTGTATGTGTTTATATATAGGTCTGTACCAGAGCATGTGTATACGTATATACATATGCAATTTGAATGTAAATGTGATAGATATGGAATATATGTGTGTATATATTTGATTAATGTAAGTGCATGAAACTGTTTAATATGTGGGTATTGGGATACATGTGCTTGTTTGTATATTTATATGTATACACGTGTGTGGTGTGTAGATGGATATTTATATTTATTTGACTATTGTGGCAGTATGTGCGTAGGATATGTAAAAGTAGTTATATATAGCATATGAGGGGAACGTATTATGTTTGTGCACTCATGTGTGTATTGTGTGTGGTATATGTACCTATCTGTGGACCAGTAGTGTAACGACCCGCTCTCGGGGCCCGTTACTTATTCAGTTTATTTGCAAGTTCCGCAGTTTACCAGTGAATTCAGCATAGCCACAACGCAGAGATGTACCAACAACACTCAAACCAGCTTACAGACATTATTACAGTCCAAATCAAAGTACAACAACCAACACTCTCTCACACCAATACATGAAAGGAAATACTGAAAGGAAATGCAGAAAACGGAAATACATAGTACAATACACACTCCGACAGAAAAGTAAGTAAAACTCCGCGGCTTCTGGATCGTACGCAGGCTCCTCATACTCTGGAGCAATCTCCTCAATCTGATCTTCGTCTGTCGGTGCCACAAGTGGAACCGAAGGTAAGTCACAAAGATTCTAAACAAAGAAAAGGAGTACTGTACAAGTATGACAAGCAGAAGTAAAGTACGGTGTAGTGTCTGTACAAGTGCAGAAAGTAAAGTGCTACAAGCGCAGAAAGTAAAGTGCATGACTGTAAAGAAGTAACTGTGCAAGCTCCACTAGAACTACGTGACTCAAGTCGGAGAGTACAATATGTGACCGTTCAGTTCGTCTCTTGCCTGGGTGCTACCCAAACGATTGCCGGAACCCAGACAGCAGGATGGTTTGCCGAAACGCAGGCAGCTAGACAGGAGGCCGAAACACAGGCAGCTTGACATGTAGATCGAACTCTAGTCACTCCCGTACTCTCGCAACTATGAGTTACCCTAAAACCCGGTGTTGTGTCAAGTATAAGTTCTTTACATGAACGTTCCATGGAATGTTCCAAGTCAAGTCTAACACAAGAAAGTGGCGTATGTTTCCGTGCTTCGAGCACGTAGTAGTGCGGTGCTACAAGTTCGTACGAGCACAGTGGCTAGATTTCTAAGGTTAGAACCTATCGTGACTTACTGTCTTCAAGGTGATGGTAGTGAGCCGGGACTAGATCTAATGCTGATGCACGAGATTCGACGCCTGCAAATACAATAACAACTAGTTAGAGAATACACTATTTCTTATTTATTTAACTTGGTCGTTTTGATTTTTAAAACTGGTGAAACGATATCGAAAAGCGTTCTAAATTTTTATGTAGGCTATATAGGATAAAAATAGTTTTACTGCAGGAAGAAATATTTTTCGCGGCGCTCTATGCCCAAAGCTTCAACTCAATCCCTCCTGAAGTCCATAGTAATTTTCATAATTTTTAAAAACTTAGAAATAGCTTAAAAATCCGAAAAACTTAAGGAACGTGTATCTTCCGTAATTTCTTACGGGAGCAATACAAATCGGAATTACAGGAATAAGTAGTCAAAATGACCGTCTCGAAGTCTATTGTCACATATAATTTTATCACATATTATTGTACGTAAAATCAGCGAGTTACGATTTTTAGAACGATTTATACCTATTTAATTTTTAGGTTCGAAAAATCATTTTGGAAAAAGTAGACGTCTGGTCGAGGTAAGACCAGCGCCATTGGATCCGAAATGTCGTTTCTGATTTTCTTGGACTATCCACTCATTTTTCTGGCCCCTGTATAATTAGTTATGGATTAAAAACCCTAAAACCTCATTTATAATTATCTAAATTTACGAAATTACGAATTTCCTCGTATTTACGAGTTTGCCACTGGCAAACTTACGCACCCCCAATCAACGACGCCGGCGGGGGGGCTTACGGCGACGGCGGCGGGGGCTGGAGACGGCGGCAGTCGGCGGAGCAGTCGGCGACGAGCGGAGGAGGAGACGGCAGCGGCGACGGCGGCTCCCACGGCGGACGGAGGCGGGTAGGGCGGCGATCGAGGCAGGGGGCTTCGCCGGCGTGTGCTGGGCGGCGGCGGAGCGAAGGCGGAGGCCGGCAGCGGCGGCGACGGCGGCGGCAGCACGGGCGGAGGGCGCGGCGGCGGTCCGGCGGGAGAGGGAGGGAGAGCGTGAGTGAGAGATGAGCGGGAGAATTTGAGAGAACGAAAATGGGTACAGGCATTGGGGAAGAGAGATTAGGGGGTATTTATAGTTAAGCTTGGGTTTATTAGTCAAATGTATTTATTAGTGTTAGGTTAACCTTAGGACTAAATATTAAATGGGGTTAGACTAAGATAGGAAAGTTTTAAACGTGTTCCCTAACACGTTTTAGTTATGGTTAGGTTAATCTAATAGTTAAGGTAATTAGTAGTTAGGTAGGGTAATTAGTGACGGTAATTAGCTAAATTTGTAACGAAATTACAATTTTGCCCCTACTAGTAAACGTGTCCGAAAAATTACGAAAACATACCCACGGGATCGTATCATCGCGAGGATGGCGAATACGAAGTCCATTTCAGGTTTTGAGCTACGGGGATACTAGTTTTTGGCCAAAACGTTTAGAAAGCGGGTTTACAGGTTCTCTATTGAAATGTTATCAGAAAATTACGAAATTAATGTGGAGAGCCCTAAATGGTCATAGGAGGCTACTGCAGAAGTTTGAAAACGTTTTGAAGACGTTTGAATAGAAAATAAATTCATCGAATCAAAACGGTAATTTTTGAAAGTGAATTTTAACAGGAATGTTTTGGGTATTTGAGGAAATCTAAAAATACTGAAATATAATATAATAAGTCTAGTATTTCAAAATATTTTTATAGAATTTTTTTGAAATCATTTAAAACTCCTGACAAACCATTACAAAATATATTAAATTTGTAATTAAATGTTTTGAAAAATTACGAGTCGTTACAAGTAGGTGCATCGCTATGAATGTGAGATTATGTGTATATTTGTCTATGGTTATGATTATGGGCCTTATGTGACTTGATCATGCATGTGTTAGTACGTGCCCGTAGGTTAATGTATGGATGTGACTAATTATTGTGTGTGTATAGATATGTATGTGCATATAAGTAAATGTGAGTAAACTTATATGACTGAGTATTGAGTGTTTAGGGGTCCAATGTACATACAGTGTGACACCATGATGGTGACCCAATTTGCCAAGTTACGATGTGTAGATTGATGTGTATAGTTGTGTGTCGGTGCATGGATATAGAAGTATATGTAAATATATAAACAGGTAGAATATAAGTTGTTTATACTTGAATGTATTGTGATGTATCTGAAAGCGTACCTTGTATGAGTGCCTTATGTATCATGATACGGATATGATGTGATGTCATATGCATATAGGTATGAGTGGTGATCTGGATACGTATAATGGTACAAATAGAGATCTATTTGTGGTGTGTGTGATGTATCTGTTAGTATGTATATATATGCTTAGATGTTTATGTGAAGGACGTCTATGTATATATATATATATGTGTAGTGAATGCATACAATGATGTGGATGTGCTACTAGAGGAATATTAGGATGTATCAGTGATATGTATGTGATGCAGATATGTATGTATAACCGTGAAGCATAGAATGCATATGAGTGTGATGTATGTATTTTTGTGTTTTGGGGGTGGTAAGATCATTCTACTTAGTGATCCTTGGTGAGACACCGCGACTGTGGCACAGTGACTGTGACATTGTGTATAAATACTACTGACTATGACTTCATACCGTTGTATATCCATACATGGATGCTGACATATATGTATGCAGGTTATATTCATATGGCTACGCATATAGATGTATGTGCAGATACATATGTGAACTCGTGTGTGTACTCTGTATGTCCGAGTGTGTTATATGGGTCTTAATGTCCTTGACTCCTGCCCCATATTCATATACATGTAGTGGGTACACATAGCGCTTGTATGTGCACCCCTAGATAGTTAGTAGAAGGTATCTGTGGTACGTGTTTGACATGGTGTGAACTTTGCTATGTATGGGTGTGTGCCCATAAGTATATATATATAGCAGCCAGTGAATACTTGCACATTCTGCCATATATGTACACATATATTGTGCATACGTGAGGTGAGCACACCCTGGTGCATAAATATGATTAGATGGATGGCATGGTATATTTGTGAGTATGTGAATGCATATGCATGAATATGGTTGGTGTAGTGCCATGTAGTTGTTATTATGTATGTGTATAACTATATACATGGGTGGAATATGTGTATATGGGTATCTCTTTGTGTGTGGTTGTGGCATAGTGTTGGTTGTGTTATGTGGGTACGAAGACCCCTAAACCTGTTGTCCATTGGCGGGACCTTCTATTGCCCTAGAAAGTCCGAGGACGGACTTTACTTTAAGGTGGGTAGGATGTAATGCCCTGTTTTGAACTATACTTGTATTCTACTATATACACGAGGTATCTCTACTTACGATGCATGCATAGACATAAAGTAATTGTGGATGTCGATGTATGTAATGTAGTGTAAGGGGGGTTGTGCTGTAATGTGTTGCTAAGAGAAGAGAATGCGAGATGTGATGCGGGAGAAGTGTGAATGACGTCGTGTGTATAATACGACAAGACTGTATTGGATGGTGCATGAATGCATGCATGGATGTGCATGGATATGTGTAGGGAGAGCCATGCTAGTGTGGAAAGGGGTTATGGGTTAATGGCATCCCCGTAAATTTTTAGAAAGGCAAGGGGCAAAAAAGTAATTTGGACTAAATGAGGGAGGTGTGTTTAGTAAAGAAGTGTGTGCATAATGTAATGGAAAACTTGTAATACCTAGAAGTCGAGGGATACTTTTGGGAGGGTATTTTAGTCATTTTTAGTTGTTTATGGCTTAACCTTTAAGTTAAAGGAGTGTGTAGAAAACTCCTTAGAAAAATCTTCTCCTTTCCATCTCCTTTTCTTTTCTTTTTCATGTTAATTCACACTCCCTCTCCCTCTCATTAGGCCGGCCATATTCCTCCCCCTTTTCTCCTCCTCCTTCAATTAAAAACTCTAATTCACCCCTTAAAATCATGAAATCACAAGGCAAGTTGCAAGTAGGAAGAAGTTAGAGAAGAAAGAAAGAGAAGGAGAGAATGAAATCAAGTTTTGAGGTAGGAATCTACTTGGATTTGGAATTCCATCGATTGGTTCTTGCTATCATGTTTTTATAGCATGATTTACTTAATATGTGTTAAGGGTAGTCAAATTTATAATCCATGATTTAATTTCACAAGTTATCCCTTGAAATTCTTAGCAAAAGCACTCCCTTGAAAATCTGAAAAATCTTGTAGTCAGTTGTTACTTGAATTCTGGTCACTGTGGCTTGAATTAATTTTCGAAAAAGTTATATACTTGTAGATCTTGACGTTCTACTCCAAAATCATATAAAATTTGATATAGTTTCATTCAGAATTTAGGAGTAAAAATTCCATCTTTACAACATGTCTGATTGTCATTTAATCTAGGCACGGTTTGGAAATATTGAGCTCAGTCCCTGCACACTCCATGAAAATTTGGGTTCTTGGTCTCGTTGTAAAGTTAACAACTTTTTCTACAACTTTCTCCTAAGGTAAGTTTTCTAGATTCGAACTGCAACATGACGTAAGATAGCAATTGTTACAGCCCTCAGAATATGTCTGAAAAATAGTTTTGACAGGCCTCACAAAACAATTCAGCATAAATCATATAGTTCATATATTTGTATGAAATTTTATATGTGAATCCAGAACTACCATACAACTTTCATTTAGGAAGTTTTGCCAAATTCGGACTATGATTGGGTAATATCAGTCATCCTTTATGACTGCATATACGTTTCCTGCAAGCTGAAGTGGTTAAGGGGTGTTATGAATTGTGTATTGTTGCTAATCAACCCACTATAGTACATGATTATTGTTTTTAAATGAAAGGTAGACTAATGATATGTTTTACCAATAGATTTTCTATTGTGCTCATGGACATGTACGCCACGCTCACCACATGTTTATGAAAATGCTTCAATGAAATAAAATTTGAGAAATATGAGAAAATGAGCTCCCATGAACCATGTTATGAATTTGTGATGTTGTGAGACATGTATGGCATGGTTTCATAAATAATGTGCTAATGAGTGGTGATGGAGTGCATGAAACTTTGGTGCATGACCCATATTGATATGTGATGTTGCTATAATGGAGGGCATGACACTCAGGTGCATGACCCAGATTGATATGAATGAGGAATGTTGACACTGTGAAGCCATGCCATCATGATTATTATAATATGACATATGATGTTTAATTGATGATTTGGAATGTCTCAGTCCCCTCCAAAGGGGGTGAACTGCTAAACTAGGGTTTGAGGGAAATTATAGTAAATTGTGGATAGGAGGCATGGACAATGAAGGTGGGTGGAGATGATGGGATATGTGATGTTTGTTCCCACTTGCCTTTACTGGTAGTGGAAGGAAATTGGCATTTGTGATGATGTGGTTTGGATGTGGATAGGTGCATGCGGAGATCCTCACTCTTGTTACCATCCAGGGAGGAGACGGAAAGGCCCGGTTTACAGTGCCCATGTCCATTGCACCGTGTGTCATACTTACCCCAATCTAGGAGTGGGGCCCGTGAGGCAGGTCCCTTGACAGGGCAGGGTGAGAGGCCCGGCGTATAGTGTCCGTGTCTGTCACGCCCCGCTTCCCAAGTACGGAAGGCGAGATGCGAAAAGGTCCGCTCAGACTGAAGCTGTGAAGCTGCAGTCGGATAAGCGTCTGTGTGTTCATCCATTCGCAGATTCTTGCATTGCAATAGAAACAACAACAATAATAATAATTGAAAGCAGTCAAAGATTAACCAACATTCAAAGCATCTGTTTCATTATTCAAAACATCCGCAGATATAATTATAAAATAAAGGTACAAGAGTCTGAAAATGAAAGGCCCCAAGCATGGACAAAACCAAAACAAGAGAAGGTGCTACGCACCGAACAACCTAACAACAATTACTAGTAACCAACATCAACAAGAGGAAGTCTCCAGCTGAGACTAGGATAGAACTCCGGTAACCACGAACTGAACGTCAGCAAACTAGTCGTCCTCGACAACTAACTCAGGCTCAAAACCTGACATGTGACACCCAAAGAGAAAAGGGCACAAGTCAGCAAAAATCTATAAAAAGAAAAGGGAGACTTTTGTGCAAGGAAACATAAAAGCAAAAGAGTACAACTAGCAGTTCTAAAATAATGATGATGACAATGCATGATATTTTAATGAATGTAGCAGTTATAAGGAACATGATATTTTACGATGCATGGCACGTCGTAGCAAAAGCTACTAAACACTATTTCATGAAAAGCAATAAAACATGCGTTCACATTGTGTACAGGGTTTACGCCTTACAACTGAAGTTGCTGATCGGGCACACTTCTACGCTGAGTGGCCACTTAACCCTACCCCTCTACGTGTATATCTTCTGGATCACGAGCTAGGAAGTGTTTTTCATTTGGCATAGTGGTGCACCTAGCCTCATTCATGATGTAAGAGTCAAAATCCTACTCGCCGCAGCTTACATTTCAACAGTAGCGTGTGTTACACATTCATTGCAAGACATTCAATGCATGAAATGACATGGGATATGCAATGCAATAATATGAGAGCAGATATTGAATTGTGTATAGTTATATCAAAATAAACGTGACATGTGATATGAATGAAATGACATGGCAAGGGTGTCGGATCTAGCTTCGTTGTCAAGCTAGATCAAATATGGTGTCGAATCTAGCTTCGTTGTCAAGCTAGATCGAGTATGGGCGTCTAGGCGACTATTATTTCACCGCCTAGTCTCTTTTACACAATTTCATAGAATGGCCTAAACATGGCCTAACAAACGACTGAGCAAGTTTCACTTGCCTGTAACAACGTTCGTATCCCTCAGTTCAACGGTCCAGAATCTCCATATGTGCTCAATCACCAATCACCAATCCTACAGTCCCATATTATTAATCTCAATTAGTGTTTTAACCAACACAATAAAATTAACGATTTTTATCTTGATTAAACATGTGGTGCGGGTTCCTACGGATCCGGGTTATACCTCAACACGACGCGAGAGCTACACTGACGTCGGGTAGCGACGTCAGGGGTTGGACTCCGGCAACGAGCTAGGTACGGCAGACTACGGGGCAACTGCAAAGACGGCGACAACTAGAGGCAGCACGGCGCGAAGACGGCCATGGGAGGAAGATGAATGACAGCTAAGGGAACTGCCGTGGAGTGTTTAGCCTGGGAGACTCGCGGCTGGGGGTTGTCAGCCTAGGGAAGCGCGACAACGGCAGCAATGGAGGGTGGCCGACAGTCTAGGGCAATGAGGGGAGCTATGCTTGGGGGTGTTCGGATGTTGTTGTGGAGGAGCAATGAGATGCGGCTAAGGGGAGGACTGCGGTAGGTCTGTGCGTGTCACGCCCCGCTGCCCAAAATAGGGAGGGTCGGCATGACAAGCCGCGGTATTAGAGTACCAAGCGCTAAAGTACACACCAAAGTCACGCAGGCCACTGCAAACGCTTAGGAAACACAGGTAGTAAAGTACAGACTGAACGATTAACAGAACAGTACAGCTCCAACATAGAAAGATAGTACAAGACACTACAATACAGGCAGTAAGGTAAAATACGACGAACAGAACATCCAAGAGTCACAGAGCACCGCTACTACATGGCCAGTACCGCACAAGTCCACTGTACAACCCCAACAGCAAAAGCTCCCACAAAAGTACAACTCAACCCTACGGGGTACAAAGGGAACATGGGTACAACACTACGTTCATCACACACACACAACCCAAAACTACACCACGCGACCCACACTAACCACAACACTACGGACCCTGCTGAGACGAGCTGCCCTCCGGGGTCTTCACTCCCGGGCCCGCCGCCAGAGAACCAGTGCCTGAACCTGTAGGGGGGAGGACACGTCACAGCGTGCCCAGTAGGAACTCCACAACTCTACTACTCTAATCATAGTGCACAACAAGGAATCACAACAAAGGAAAAGGCATCACATTCCAGAGTTACGGTTTTTCCTTTATAGGTTAGTTTTCATGCATGAATTCGAAACCTCAGTAACGGGTCAGACATCGGGGACTGGACCTCACCCGGTAAAGTGGGTGGAATGCTACGACTTCCCGAGACAAGCTCTTACGAAAGAAGCCGTTCACCAACATAACCAATCTCAACCACAACCGCACCAACTCCCCGCCGCTGAGGGCTCGTCGGGAGTGGCCTACAACTCAGCAGTCCATCCCCCGCATGCTCACTCGTTACCTTGGTTTCCCCAACCCCTCCTAGGGCACTCACCCACTTCGAGTGGAACGAGACCACCCTAGGTTGTTTTTTTACTAATCATTAAACCTAGAGTATGAAGCATGTAAAATGAGATCCAATGCATTCTTTTCATCGGGATGTTCACAACAACTTGCGAGCTTCATAAGCCATGAACATAAACATCCATTTCCAAACTTACAACATAAAGTAGCATACCCATAGACAGCACGTAATCACTGATGAATCCACATTAGCGACATGTTCCGAAGTAAACCAAAACAATAATCTAGTCATTAGCAAACAATGCAATTTGCTAAAATTTCGTCAACAGTCACAACATCAATGATTAACAGCCATTTTCAGTGAGAATTTAACAAAACTTACTGAATGAAAATTGTAGATATGGCAGTTTTGAGTTCACATATAAAATTTCATGCAATACTATGGAGTATGTGATTTATGGTGAATTATTAGGTAAAGGGTGTCAAAACTGTTCTGCAGACAGATTTCTGTGTCTGTGTTCAAAGCCAATTTTGGGCATATTCTAGCCAGAATTTAGACACATAAATCACGAAGGACTTTGAGAAAAACTTGTTAGCTTTCCACCAAGATCAAAATCAACAAATTCCATAGAGCATGCAGGTAGTTATGATCATTTTACTGAAATGTATACAGCTTGACAGAATTCCTGGCATGTTGCACAATTCGAATTTTTATCCCAACTTCCATTTCGAATTAGAAAAAGTGATGAACATGACAGTTACTCATAACTATGAGATAAATATCATATAAAATTTTCAGAGCATTCCTAATAGCCAATTAATCCCATCACTTAGTTAAAGTTTCGGCAAATTGTCAAGCATGCAACAAGAATCCTAGCTCTACAACACTCTCCCCAAATTTCAGAGAAAACTCACACATATAAGATACTTTCTAGCATCTATAATTAGGGAAGGAGAGTGAAGAGTTTCTACCTCTTTGGAGCTTCAAATGGTGCCTTAGGTTTGCAAGAACCCTCCTCCAATCTTGGATTTCCTCCTCCTCCTCTTCCTCTTCTCCTTTCTCTCTTCTTCTTCTTCCTCTCTTCTTTCTTCTCTCCCCCTTTTTTTCCTCCTTGAATTTCGGCCAGGTACAAGAAAAATGGGGAGAGAGGTGAGGGGTAAGGGTTTAAGGAGTATGGAGGGGGGGTTAGTTGGAGAGGGGAGGAGTGGAGAGAAGTATGGTGCACTTTTTTGCCATACTCCTCTTTTCTTTTCATTTTCTTTTCTTCTTTTTTTTGCTCTCTCTCTTCTTTAAAAAAAACCCTCCAAATTGTTTAATTTTATTACAAGTTTGCCATTGCAAATATCCCACTTCTCTTTTTGCACAATAACCCCTTGACTTGAAGAAATTTGCCTTAAGCCCACACTTTGCAATGATACCCTCATTTGGGTATAGATGAAAAATTTAGGGGCAATTTGCAAATCTCTCCATTCCCCGGGATTGGTGTGCACATGTACGAGAAACTTGGGTCAATTTAATGGTTACTAAGTATTTACAAACTAGGGTTGTTACACCCTACCCTCCTTAGAAAAATTTCCGTCCTCGGAAATTTAGCAAAATCAGGAGAGCAGACATTTATATACAATACCCAACAACTGCAGAAAATATAAGATACAACAGTCATTGCTCAAACAGATACAGGTATTTCTCTTGCATCTCATCTACTCGCTCCCAAGTTGACTCTCCCGGAGACTCTTGCTGCCACATGACTCACACCAAGTCAATGGTCTTCTTCTTCAACGTCTTCTGCCTCCGGTCCAAAATAGCCACTGGTTGCTGCTCATATGTGAGATCCGACCGTACTTCTATCTCGGAGAAATCTACAACATGTTTGGGATCTCCCACATATCTTCTGAGTTGAGACACATGGAAGACATTATGCACACCTTCGAGGGCCGGTGGCAATGCTAGCCGATACGCAACTTCACCGACCTTAGCGGAAATCTCGAACGGACCAATGTATCTAGGACTCAGCTTCCCACGTTTGCCAAATCGGATGGTCCCATGAACCGATGAAATTCTTAGGAACACGTAATCCCCTGGCTGAAATTCCAAGGGTCTCCGCTTTGTATCAGCCCAGTGCTTATAACGGTCCTGCGCGATGCGCAGATTCTCTCTGACTGTCCGCACCACATCTGTTGTTGCCGCCACCAAGTCTGGTCCTAAAAACTCCCTGTCTCCAACGTCATCCCAACTTAAAGGAGACCTACACTGCCTTCCATACAGAGCTGCGAAGGGAGCCATGCCAATACTTGCTTGATAACTGTTATTGTATGCGAACTCGACTAGATGCAGATGGTCCTCCCACGAACACTTGAAATCAAGCATACACGCTCGCAGCATATCTTCAAGAATCTGAATGGTTCTTTCCGAATGTCCATCAGTCTGAGGATGAGATGAAGTGCTGAAATTCAAACGCGTCCCCAGACTAGCCTGCAAACTCTTCCAGAAATGTGAGGTGAATCTTCTATCCCTATCGGATACTATACTCACTAGGACTCCATGCAGTCTCACGATCTCCTCCATGTATCTCTTAGCCAGATTCTCTGTTGACTGTCCAACTCGGAACGGAATAAAATGTGCTGACTTGGTCAATCGATCTATGATGACCCAAATCGCATCATTGCCCCTAGGAGTCCGAGGTAGCCCAGTCACAAAGTCCATGGTTACATGCTCCCACTTCCATTCTGGAATGGGGAGAGGCTGCAACAATCCTGCAGTTCTCTGGTGCTCAGCCTTCACCTACTGTCAAACCAAGCAGGACGCCACACTCTTGGCTACCCTCTTCTTCATTCCTGACCACCAATAATACTGCTTCAAATCTCGGTACATTTTGGTCCCTCCAGGATGGATAGAATATGGGGAACTATGCGCCTCCTTCAATAGTTCTTCCTGAATCTCGCCACTTGGCACACAAACCCGGTTCCCAAATCTCAACGACCCATCTTCGTGAATGCGAAAATCGGTACGAAGTTCAGCTTCCACTTGCTCTCGTATCCTCTTCAACTTGGCATCCCCTGATTGAGCTGCCTTAATCCTGTTCACCCAATCAGACTGGATCTGCAGCCCCATCATAACAGTTTTCTCTCCTGGGAGTACAACTTCTATTCTCATCTGTCGAATTGCCCACCGAAGTTGTGGTCGAGAGGTTAGCTTCATTACGGCGGGTAATCTACTAAGAGCATCTGGCACCACATTCACCTTCCCAGGATGGTATAGCAGATCAACGGCATACTCAGCTATTAATTCCAACCATCGTCGTTGTCTCATATTAAGCTCCTTCTGAGTGAACACATACTTTAGACTCTTATGGTCAGTGTATATCTTCACGTGTTCACCTAGCAAGAAATGTCTCCACAATTTCAAAGCCAGAATCACTGCTGCCAATTCCAGGTCATGAGTGGGATAGTTCAGTTCATGCTCCTTCAACAATCTGGAAGCATATGCCACCACTCGCCCGTGTTGATGAAGGACACAGCCTAGTCCTCTGCCAGACGCGTCACAGAAAACTTCAAATCCACCCGAACGGTCAGGGATAGCTAAGATAGGAGCAGTGATCAACCAATGCTTCAGCTCTTCGAACGCACGCTGGCATTCCTTCGACCAGACATACGCAACATCCTTCTTCGTCAAATGAGTCAAAGGCGAGACAATCTTCGAGAAATCCTTAATGAACTTCCGATAGTACCCAGCCAACCCCAAAAAGCTTCGAATCTCTGTGACTGTCCGAGGTATAGGCCAACCTTCTACTATGGCAACCTTCTCAGGATCAACAGACACTCCGTCTCCAGAGACTATGTGTCCAAGAAACGCAACCTTGGTCAACCAAAATTGGCACTTGCTGAACTTACCGTACAATCGGTGCTGCCTGAGGGTATTCAAAACCATCCGCAGATGCTCAGCATGTTCATCCTCATTCTTCGAGTAAACCAGGATGTCATCGATAAATACCACCACAAACTTATCTAAATACTCGAAGAAGATCTGATTCATCAGCCTCATGAAAGTAGCTGGGGCATTCATCACTCCAAAAGGCATCACCAGAAACTCATATTGACCGTATCGAGTACGGAATGCGGTCTTTGGGACATCAGATTCTCTCACCTTCACTTGGTGATACCCACTTCGCAAATCTAGCTTCGAATACACACGGGATCCACCAAGCTGATCAAAAATATCATCGATCCGGGGAAGCGGGTACTTATCCCTCACCGTCACCTTATTCAATTCCCGATAATCAATGCACATCCTCCGAGATCCATCCTTCTTGTTCACAAGCAACACTGGCACTCCCCACGGTGACACACTTTGGCGAATCAATCCCCTATCTGATAAATCAGTCAACTGATTGCGGAGCTCAGCTAACTCCGACGGGGCCATACGGTATGGAGCCTTCGCTATCGGTTGAGCGCCTGGAATCAGATCAATAGTAAACTCCAGGGACCTATCTGGGGGTAATCCAAAGATGTCATCTGGAAAGATGTCAGGAAATTCTTCAACAACCCTTGGTAACACGGGCTCTGCTTCCATGTCCAAATACTTCACGACCGTAGCTCGAAACTTCAAGGGCTCAAGCTCGCTACTACCATCCCCAAACTCAAACTCTGGATGGTCAGGGATCCGAAAAACTACCCTCCTTAGTCTACAGTCTATGTTAGCATAGAACATCCCCAACCAATCCATTCCAAACACTGCCTCATAGTCGGGTAACTCAATCACCAAAAAGTCTGCATACAACTCTCGTCCCCCGATCTCAACAGGACAGTTCCGTATCCCAGAGACACTACAAATAACCCCATTTCCGGTGTGAACATTCCAACTAGCAGCAAAGGTGTCAACTACTATGGAGTGTTGTGTCACAAACTTCTTCAACAGAAAACAATGTGATGCTCCAGTGTCAAATAAGGACATAGCAGGGTAGGAGGCTACTCTAACAATCCCTAAGTATCACAACAATAAAACTCAGCCAACTAGCTAAATAGAATAACTGAGGCTCAATCTAATAGACTGCATGGTGGCAAGATTCATACCGGTGATCACTCGACTAGCACCCTCCGAAGTCTCTACTGGGGTCATGGTGTACTGCTGCCGCATCGGTGGAGGAACTGCCCCCTGGTTCCCTCGTCGCTGTTGGGGAGGTGGAGGGGGTCCTCTCGGTGCAGCCGGTCTCGATCCTGACGATGCCGGAAGGGCAAGCCGCTGTGGCGGTGGTGGAAGAGGTCTCTGCTGTGTAGGCCGGACAGCTGCTGACGCCAGCGGCACCGGAGCATGACCCGACTGTGGGAAAAATCTGCTGATGTGTCCCAGCTCTCCACATGTATAACACCTGGCATTCGTAACTCGGCAGTCTCTCTGCACATGCCTTGGCTTCCCGCATCTGTAACATGAAGGTCCCTTCTGTGCCGGAGGTGGAGCCCCTGGTCACTTGAATGTCACCCGCTGAACTGGGCCAGGTGCAGTCCTCTGCTGAGCAGCTGGTCTCCCACCACTGGCTGGTGGCCTCCCCACACTCCGTAGGTGGGTCTCATGCTGTCTGGCAGCCCGTAGTACGGCCTCCTGAGTCAATAACTCCTGAGTAGACATGGCCGCCCGAAACTCTACGTCTAGTCCCTTGCGGAATCGCCTGGCTCTGATGGCATCTGTCGCTACAAGCTCTGGCGCATACTTGCTCAGCAGTGAGAACTCTGCATCATACTCATCCACCGTCCTACCATCCTGAGTCAAATGCTCAAATCTCTGCCTCAACTCGTCCTTCGCCGCCTCCGGAAGGAACTTGGCCTCAAACAACTCCCGAAAGGTCTCCCAAGAAATGTTCCCCTTCAGTCGCCTCTCCTGAGCCTCCCACCAGTCTCTAGCTTGATGGGTCAACTGTCGCCTCACCAACTCTACCCAACCGTCTCGGGGATACCGACACATCGTCAGATCATCCTCAGTGTGCCGCAGCCACTCATCTACCTCGAGGCTACTCTCCCTGCCCGAGAAGTATCGCGGACGCAGTGTCCTGAACTCCTTGTAGCTCGGCGGCTTTGGCGCCACTACCCTCTCCTCCATCTGACCCATGTGCTCTAAAATGCCCATCAGGACCTTAGCCATCAGGGCTGACTCAGAGGTCCTGTCACCCGAAGACTGCACATCACCAGCTGGGCCAATCCCACCATCAGATGTTCCGGTCCCGCCGGAACTCCCGTTCCCACCTTCCATCTGCAGGGGAGAAATAGAACAAATGCATTAGTGGCGTGTACTGAAATTTTGGAGCCTTACATGTGTTCCCTTTACGCGTATCGCAGTGGGCGCGGACCTGCATGGGCCACCACAAAACCTGTCACGCCCCGCTGCCCAAAATAGGGAGGGTCGACATGACAAGCCGCGGTATTAGAGTACCAAGCGCTAAAGTACACACCAAAGTCACGCAGGCCACTGCAAACGCTTAGGAAACACAGGTAGTAAAGTACAGACTGAACGATTAACAGAACAGTACAGCTCCAACACAGAAAGATAGTACAAGACACTACAATACAGGCAGTAAGGTAAAATACGATGAACAGAACATCCAAGAGTCACAGAGCACCGCTACTACATGGCCAGTACCGCACAAGTCTACTGTACAAACCCAACAGCAAAAGCTCCCACAAAAGTACAACTCAACCCTACGGGGTACAAAGGGAACATGGGTACAACACTACGTTCATCACACACACACAACCCAAAACTACACCACGCGACCCACACTAACCACAACACTACGGACCCTGCTGAGACGAGCTGCCCTCCGGGGTCTTCACTCCCGGGCCCGCCGCCAGAGAACCAGTGCCTGAACCTGTAGGGGGGAGGACACGTCACAGCGTGCCCAGTAGGAACTCCACAACTCTACTACTCTAATCATAGTGCACAATAAGGAATCACAACGAAGGAAAAGGCATCACATTCCAGAGTTACGGTTTTTCCTTTATAGGTTAGTTTTCATGCATGAATTCGAAACCTCAGTAACGGGTCAGACATCGGGGACTGGACCTCACCCGGTAAAGTGGGTGGAATGCTACGACTTCCCGAGACAAGCTCTTACGAAAGAAGCCGTTCACCAACATAACCAATCTCAACCACAACCGCACCAACTCCCCGCCGCTGAGGGCTCGTCGGGAGTGGCCTACAACTCAGCAGTCCATCCCCCGCATGCTCACTCGTTACCTTGGTTTCCCCAACCCCTCCTAGGGCACTCACCCACTTCGAGTGGAACGAGACCACCCTAGGTTGTTTTTTTACTAATCATTAAACCTAGAGTATGAAGCATGTAAAATGAGATCCAATGCATTCTTTTCATCGGGATGTTCACAACAACTTGCGAGCTTCATAAGCCATGAACATAAACATCCATTTCCAAACTTACAACATAAAGTAGTATACCCATAGACAGCACTTAATCACTGATGAATCCACATTAGCGACATGTTCCGAAGTAAACCAAAACAATAATCTAGTCATTAGCAAACAATGCAATTTGCTGAAATTTCGTCAACAGTCACAACATCAATGATTAACAGCCATTTTCAGTGAGAATTTAACAACACTTACTGAATGAAAATTGTAGATATGGCAGTTTTGAGTTCACATATAAAATTTCATGCAATACTATGGAGTATGTGATTTATGGTGAATTATTAGGTAAAGGGTGTCAAAACTGTTCTGCAGACAGATTTCTGTGTCTGTGTTCAAAGCCAATTTTGGGCATATTCTAGCCAGAATTTAGACATATAAATCGCGATGGAATTTGAGAAAAACTTGTTAGCTTTCTACCAAGATCAAAATAAACAAATTCCATAGAGCATGCAGGTAGTTATGATCATTTTACTGAAATGTATACAGCTTGACAGAATTTCTGGCATGTTGCACAATTCGAATTTTTACCCTAACTTCCATTTTGAATTAGAAAAAGTGATGAACATGACAGTTACTCATACCTATGAGATAAATATCATATAAAATTTTCAGAGCATTCCTAATAGCCAATTAATCCCAGCACTTAGTTAAAGTTTCGGCAAATTGTCAAGCATGCAACAAGAATCCTAGCTCTACAACACTCTCCCCAAATTTCAGAGAAAACTCACACATATAAGATACTTTCTAGCATCTATAATTAGGGAAGGAGAGTGAAGAGTTTCTACCTCTTTGGAGCTTCAAATGGTGCCTTAGGTTTGCAAGAACCCTCCTCCAATCTTGGATTTCCTCCTCCTCCTCTTCCTCTTCTCCTTTCTCTCTTCTTCTTCTTCCTCTCTTCTTTCTTCTCTCCCCCTTTTTTTCCTCCTTGAATTTCGGCCAGGTACAAGAAAAATGGGGAGAGAGGGGAGGGGTAAGTGTTTAAGGAGTATGGAGGGGGGGTTAGTTGGAGAGGGGAGGAGTGGAGAGAAGTATGGTGCACTTTTTTTGCCATACTCCTCTTTTCTTTTCATTTGCTTTTCTTCTTTTTTTTGCTCTCTCTCTTCTTTAAAAAAAACCCTCCAAATTGTTTAATTTTATTACAAGTTTTCCATTGCAAATATCCAACTTCTCTTTTTGCACAATAATCCCTTGACTTGAAGAAATTTGCCTTAAGCCCACACTTTGCAATGATACCCTCATTTGGGTATAGATGAAAAATTTAGGGGCAATTTGCAAATCTCTCCATTCCCCGGGATTGGTGTGCACATGTACGAGAAACTTGGGTCAATTTAATGGTTACTAAGTATTTACAAACTAGGGTTGTTACAGTGCGGCAGTTGCCAAGGGTGCGGCGGCCGGATGTAGGGTGGAGGAGGCCGGTGAGGGGATAGAAGTTTTGCAAGGGAAGAGGAATGGTAGTTTTTGAGGGTCTCGGGGCAGTTTACGTGGAGGGGGTGCGTGGATCCGGGTGGAGTTGGCCGGAGGTGGCCACGGGAAGGTGGTTGCCGGCGGTAAGGCAAGGGGATGGCCGGCTGTAGGTGGCTACGGGGCAAGGGAAAAGGCAGATCTAAGGGGGTGCAGTTGCTATTTTGTGTGGGGAGAGAGGGTGTTGCACAGTTTTGCGTGGAGGAGGGGAGGTGAGATGGCCGGAGGGATAGCCGACGTTTGGCCGGGGACTGGGCCTGAACTGGCCGGAGGTGGGTTGCAATGGGAGCTCGGCGGTGGCAGCTATGTTACGTGAGTTTGAGAACCTAGTGCTTGGGTTGCGTCTTAATGAAGGGGTGTTGCTAAATAGGTTTGAAAAAGGGGGTGGAGTTTGGCTGATTGGAGAGAGAGTATGTCAGAGGGAGAGGGTGCAACTAGTGTGGCTAATAGCTAGGAGAAATGTCATGTGATACGTATGATAACTTAGGGATTTGATTTAATTAGACCTAATTAGTGTTTGAATCTTGAATTAGCTAGGGCTAATTAGAGATTAAAGATGATTAGAGCGAAATGTCATTCTAACAGTGTCCGATAAATACAAGAAAAATATCGGGACGTCCGTGTCGACGGGAGGATCGAGACTACGATGGTCAGTCTCGAGCTAGGGTAACGAAAAACGAAACTAAAAATAAAAAGATCAAATGTCGAAGTCTAAAGTTACGACACCCCTTTAATCAAAGCTGATTTGTAGGAGAATGAGCCATGAAATGACGTTCACGAAAAATTCCACAAATAAGTACTCTCTCAGGGGGTCACAACAACATATAAATTCGCATGTTCGGGATACAAGAAGAGGTCACAAAAATATGCGTACAAACAAGAAAGTACGCTCATGAAAAACATACGGTCGAAAAGCGACCGTGATAGTGTCCACTGCGTCGAGTGTAGTTTTCTACCCCAAATCTTTGGGGTGTGGTCCAGGTCCTTGTATCACACGGTTTACCCAAGTTTCCAACTAATTAAATTAATAAATAAGAGTTCTATGTGTTACTTGTACTGCTTGCAACGCTTTCCTCTTCCCTTTACCTACTTTGATTGTGACACTGTGCTATACATCTGGTACTTGTAATTACCCCTTTTAGATTATGTTTACATGAACACTTGTATTATTTATTCGTGCTAACCCTTTTTCTTGCAGTTGCTCGACATCGAACCGCAGGTATAATCCCTTACTTGGCTGATTACTTTCCTCCATATTATTTAGTTACACGCCTTATTTCTCATGCCTTGTCTAGTGGTTGATAACTTTAAAGTGGTGTTCCAAATCCAAGTTATTTTCCTACTGGGGCATGCATTGACGTGCTCCTCCCTATTTTTCCGGTAGCAGATAGTTGGAGAGACTGGGAGACTTGTGAGCATGGGGTTGGGGGTGTGGAGTAGTTTAGGGAGTTAAGTTGTACTCTAGGGTAGTGGAGTTGGTAGTGTCTTTTGAAGGTGTAACTTGAGTTGAAATTAATCAATGCATATTGGTACCAGAAATTGTGTTGGCCCTTATAATAGAAATGTGGAATTGTGCCTATACTCTTTGTGATGTTGTATAAGTGGAATGTGATCTCCCTGTTGTTGTATATGGAACATTACAGATACTATCACAGCATGTGCGCAGTGACCTGCTGGTTTTTGTTTATCTCTTTTCTATTCTCCCTATTCACACTCGCTACTCTAGGAGAAAATGGGACAGATTCGTACTTCCTGGGTATCCTGGGAAGCAGGGCGTGACAGGCTGCCCCCTTATCTTCAACAAGTATCAATACACCAAACAGTGCGGAAGATGCACTTGAAGACGAGGGAACCTGGATCGTGCAAGTCAATGGTTCAGCCATACAAGCTGGAAGCGGGGCCGGAATAATCGTCCAAACACCAGCAGGCAATATATTCGAATACTCTCTTCACTTCGATTTCCAAACCACTAACAATGGTGCGGAATATGAAGCAGCCATCAACAGACTCCGACTAGCTTGAGCCCTAGGGACGAGAGTGGTACAACTACTCAGTGATCCAGTCTCGTCCTTCACCAATTGAATGGAACCTTCGAGGCCTGCAAAGACTCGATGCAGAGTTACATGCAAGTCGCTAAAGTGGAGCTCGCCAAGTTTGCACGCGTAGAAATTCATCACGTGCCAAGGTCGAAGAATCATCGAGCCGACGCCTTGTTGAAGCTGGCATCCTCCTTTCCTGCGGGACTCGGTCGGACAGTGTATGTACAACGTCGACTCCATCCCAGCGAGCTGGTTCAAGAACTGCTAAGCCTCGACCAAGGGATCACTTGGATGGACCCGATAATCCATTACCTAAACACAATGGAGAAGCTGACCGACCCAGTAGAGGCACGAGAGCAAGAACGGAAGGACTACCAATTCGACCGGCTAGATGGTTCATTGTACAAAAGACGATTGACCAGGTATGACATCTTTCCATACCTTAAATGCTTAGCCCCGCAGGAAGCACACTACGTGATCCAAGAGATCCACGAGGGTGATTGCAGAAACCACTGCGGAGGAACATCTATAGCCTTGAAGGCCATGAGACAATGATACTTTTGGCCAACGATGTTCAAAGATTCCGCCGAATATGTTCGACAGTGCTCGACCTGCCAAAAGCTCTCAAAGATCAGCTCGGCCCCACCAACTGGTCTAATCCCCATCATCAGTCCAGTTCCTTTTGCCAAGTGGGGACTAGACGTCCTTGGCCCATTCAAGAAAGCGAGTGGACAACGGAAGTATCTAATAGTGGCGATCGACTACTTCACAAAGTGGATCGAGCCGGAACCTCTGTCCCAAATCACCTGGAAGGAAGCTCGAAGCTTCGTCTGAAAGTCCATTGTCTGTCGTTTCGGCATCCCATAATCCATAGTGACAGATAATGGGACACAGTTCGATAATGTTGGCTTCAAAGACTTCTGCTCTGAGCTGAAGATCAAGTTGCACTTCACCTCTGTCGCCCATCCCCAGTCGAACGGATTGGCAGAAGAAGCCAACAAAAACATCCTCAGACCCCCTACGGAAGAGAATAACCGGGCCCGAATGAACTTGGCCAGACGAAATCCCCAGCATACTATGGTCGTAAAGAATGACCCACAAAACCTCGACGGGGAAAACACCATTCATATTGGCCTACGGATGCGAAGCCGTCGTCCCAGTCGAGGTCAACGAGCGGTTGCTTCGTCTCCAATACTATGATGAAGAAAGAAACTCAGAAGGCCTCGAGCTCAACCTACAACTGATTGCAGAGGTCCGCGAATGGGCTTTAGCGACCATCATCGAACAAAAAGGACGCATGGACCGCTATTTCAACTCGAATGTCCGTGAACACAGCTTCCGTGTAGGCGACTTGGTGCTACGTAAGGCCGCTTTCACTCCCGAGATTTTCAAGCAGGGAACACTCATTGCGAAGTAGGAAGGACCCTACACAGTGATCGACGTACTCGGTCCAACCACCTACCGACTCGCTACTTTAGATGATAGAAAACTTCCTCATCCCTGGAACGCTGAGCATCTGCAGAAGTATTATCAATGATTATACAAATGGGGTAAAATGATCGAAATCCATCTTTGTCTTTTTATCCTATGCATGTTCATGGTGAATACAAAGTAGATCGTTCTTTGACATCAGTCGAAACGCCCTTCTCAGGCGTTGTCATCGGTCGTAAGTCAAAGGAGCCTCGCCCCTCGCCACCGAACGACCCTCGTCGACCGTAAGTCGAAGAGGCCTCACCCCTTGCCACCGAACGACCCTTGTCCTCAGCCGTAACCCAAGGGACACCCCTCACCATCGAGCGACCCCCGGTACTCGTTGGCCATAAGTCGAAGGGGCCATGCCCCTCGCCACCGAACGACACTTGTCGTCAGTCGCAAGCCGAGGGATCCCCCCTTGCCACTGAACGACCCCCGGTGCATACGTCGAAAGGGATTTGCCCCTCTCTACCCAAGGAAGCGAGATTTATGGTTTAAAATGTTACATTCGTCGATTGAATATGCCTAACTTATCCACAACAAAACTTTCTATGAAATTTAAAGTTAGGTCGTTGAGGGGCTATACACACACAAGTATTCAAGTAAAGAAGAAATGAATGTCGCAAAAAGTTCTTTTAATTTATTTGAATAAAAGAAAATTACAAAAAGCCAAAACAGAAGGCATACTGGCCTACGAGGGGGGAGCGCTTCCTGATGCAAAGACGCTGGTAAAAGCCTCCATCGACTTTATGAGCTTTGTCGTAAGCTACGTCTTCTCCATCATAGCGACCTCCTCGAGACTGTAACTTTGGCCCGATGCTCGGCCATCTCCACCCTGCACTCTTTTTCCCACCTATTGGAGTCGCAAGCTTTGGCCCAAAGCTCGACCGTCTCCTTTCGAAAGGTGTCGAGCTCCTCCTCGAGCTTGTACCTCTCCAACCGCCACTGAAGCTCGGCAGATTTGTAGATGTCCGATAGCGACGACAGGCTATCATTAGCCTTCGAGGCCTCCAACTCGACCACAACCTTATCTGCGAGGGCTTTCCCAAAGACCTCCTCTGCCTCCTTTGCCCAAGCCTCGAGGCTGAGTGCTTTGCGCTCCATGTCCTTCACCCACTGACCTCCCTCTATCAAGTCGACAGCTTGACGGTGCAGTACGACTCTGAGAACGGACATCTGCAAAAAACGAGGGTTAGTCAAAAAAACGACTGACTTGGACAACGATAAAATAAGGACTCCGGTGACATTCCTAGTACCCGATCCCCATGAAAAAGTTAGCCTCTCTTTCGAGGTCCAATCTCTGTAGGAGCTCCAGATCCCTAAGGAGAATCGAGTTCTCCACCAACCTGGCAATCGTCCCAAAATCTCTTAAGGCTGACTCCTTCTTTCCAATAGCAAAGGGAGGTAGATGAAAGTCACATTGTACCGGCCCTGAGGATCGAGACGAAAGCCGATTGAGCAGTAACACTCGATCAAACTCCGCAGGGATCGAGCCAACCAAAGGAGCGGGCGATACAACGTCGCCCCATGGCCACTGATCTAGAAGGGACGTCATGTGGGCCTGAGACGCCGAAGGGGTCTCGCCACCTCTTGAAGCTCGAGAGGAGCGATCCCCATACCTTTCCCCAAGGGATCCTCCTCCTCCACTTGCCTCCTCTTTCCAGGCTCCTCCCTATGGTAGAGCATCTCCCTCTTCCTCCCGACCACTTCAGTCGGCTCAACAACGTCGGCTATGTCGACGTCAACCACCACCAATGGTTCTGCAACCACGACGGAAGCCAGGGGCACAACAGGCCGCACATGAGCCTGGCTGAAGGCCTCCCTCGAAGAGGCTCGGGAAGAAAATCTAGAGGTCTGCCTAATCTCGCCCTTGGAAGAAGAGCTCTGGTGGATGTGTAGAGGAGACCGAGAGTCGAATCCCTCGATCCGTGCACCCGACCGTTCGGCACAGACACCCGACCTCTCGACCGTTCTCTTCTTCTTCCGCTGATCCCTCCAAACTCGGTCCTTACTGGACTCGTCACTTCGTCGGATTCCGTTAGTCATACCTGCAGACAACGAATATAATTATCGTGAGGGGCGGAGATAAAGACATAGAATCGAGATGCATTACCCGGGCTCCATAGAAGGATCTTCAGCGTGTGATCGTCCAACAAATAGTGAATCGACCTTTCTTGCCTCGGTCGACTCAAAAGCGATTTCATTGCCTCGGCCTCGCCCGGCGATAACATGGCTCTGACCTCCTCCAACATCACCTGAGACTCCACTGCAAGCTCAGTGTTTGGAAAACTCCAAACATTGAGCAACGGTCCCAGATCAGGAAGGACGACGAACATGAAAGTATCCTTCCACCCTGGGTTGGAAATTGGAAGGTCGTATATGAGCCTCGGGCCCGGGCGAGCAGTGATATGATACCATACTTGGTGAGGGTTGGCTATTATCCTGGAAAATACCTAAATAGCCCAAGGATCGGACAAACTCCACAAAGCTCGCACAACTCGATGAAGCCAACCAATTGAGGAAAAGCCTGAGGAGCGAGTCTACAAATGGAAAGCTCCGAAGAGCACAAAACT
Source organism: Scilla litardierei (assembly GCA_030789695.1). Classification (NCBI taxonomy): domain Eukaryota; kingdom Viridiplantae; phylum Streptophyta; class Magnoliopsida; order Asparagales; family Asparagaceae; genus Scilla; species Scilla litardierei. Next base: position 24,063,532 of record CM061131.1, on the reverse strand, counting down.
TCCTCATGAAGGGGTGAAGGGGGGAATCGCAGTCCTAATCGAAAAGCTTTAAGATACACCCCAACCTCACTCTTCCGTGGGAAACACTCTCACTCATTTGAATTGGGCACTCTAACCCTAAAAGGATCACAAAAGCAAACTCACCGCACCTCGGCAGTCAGATCAAGGGAAAACCTAGGGGCCATATCTAGAATGACTCCATGGACCTTCGACCTCCGATCCCATCGGTGAATGGGAAGGCTTGGCTCATTCCAAATTCCTTTTCCCTTCCCAAGAACTTCAACGTATCGAGGGGGCCGGAGGCGCGCCACAAGCTCCTCGTAGGTTGGCTCCTTTAACACGACCGGAGAAAACATGCTCGAGGAACCTATAGAGAATCAGAGTCGAAGAAGGAGGGTACCTTGAAATTGAACAGGCGATCTCCGGGGAGGCGACGCTGGAAGCATGCTAACGAAACAAATGAAGCAGAAAGATCTCTACTTTTTTCTCGTGTTTCTCTTTTATATAAAGAAACCCAACCTGCTGGCGTTCGATGCGCGACACGTATCCAAGGCCAACCGCGAGAAACGACGGAGATCGCTCCAAAGGCGAAAGGGTTTTTGGCGGCACAAATCAAATCAGATATTTCGAAAACCGTGCGCATTTAAGGAGATTACTCATCATTCGATCTCAGTCAGCACGACTTCTGAGATGCAAATGATGGGGGCCATTGTTAGTGCACGAGTACGAATCCAACTGGAGTATCTGCATACCCGACCCATTTTAGCATCCACAACCCGATACCCTCAACATTCATAGCGGGGTACCGCTGAGTCAGACGAATGAGTCATCCGACCGTTAGGCTGTTGCTAGCATTCAGGGAAAAGTTAATGGGACCGAGTAAATAGGCAGCCGTTAACTCGAATCCCGGAGAAGATCATGCCCAAATCAATGAAGGACATTTATACATCATTAAGGGAGAATTACATATAAATAGACCGAAGAACTAAGGTAAAGCGATTCCAATTCCAAGGTACGAGATCTAAAAAATAGAACTCTACTTTCTCAGCTTATACTTTCTATACATTCGAGCTTGTGCCGCCAGGCTTGAGACAAACCTCCGTGGGTCGATCTCAGCTATACCAAGCTCCATCTCTCGCTTAAGTTCCATACTAATGTAAGCATCGGAAGGGATTCGGGTCGGAACCCAGATCCGACCCCCTAACGAGTCTCTGTGCAGATCGACATCGTAATGTTAGAAGACAACAAAACTATAGTCATCGAACTGTTGAGTGTTGAGTGCAAGAAAATTAGGAAACATATAATCATTGCTACTATAACAAGTGAATGAGAGGTAAGCTTGGTTAAAATGTTGTGGAATGCTGTATCACTATCACCAGAGACAAGCATGCAACACGACTTGTTCACTAAATGCATGGGCAAGTCATTCCTCCAACGCGATCGATCGCAGACTTTTTGTGCACACCATTTCAAGGTAGGGCATGATGCAGGAATCTTGTTTGCGACATTTCAATCTAATACGGGCCGTCGGATGGGCCACGACGTCCGATCAGAGGGACACGCGCAGGGAGTGGTGGCGTCTCGGAAGAGCGAGTGATAAACAACACGCATGGGGATTTTGGTTGGCATTTGATAGATCCATGTTTGTCTTGGCATAGAATCTGTCGTCCTCCTCCGCACCGTTCATCAAGAAAACGGTACATGTGAGAATGAAACGGATATTGTTAAGGCCTAAAATGATCGAAACAATCAAGATGCTGACATGAATCCTTCTTTGCTGATCGCTGGAGCCCCGTCAGCTGATAGAGTGGAACCCTAGGTTGGAAGAAGCTGGGTCGTTAGTGGATGGTGTTGGTTTTGTGATGCTTGTTCGACCCTCGATCGGGTTGGGCGTCGGTCGTTCGAGGTTGAGAAGCTCGAACACGACCTTTCCCCTGGATCGAGACAAGGACGCGTCAAGGAGTCGAATCTGGGTCTCCACCCAAATCTCATCCGATCAAGTGTAACGACAAGGATACCGACCGCCGCAAGTCAATATCTGGGTCAAAATCTCTTGCAAGCCAACTTGTACTGCGAAAATCACATATCGACCTCCCTAAATCAAGCTTTGCCTCAAAACAAAACTGTCATCAATTTCGAACCCAAACTTCAAAGTACTCTTTCACCGCCATCGACAGTGACGACGAATGGACAACAAAACTATGGTCATCAAACTGTTTGAGTGCAAGAAAAACAAGGAAACGTACAGCCCTTGCTACAATGACAAGCGAATGAGACGGAAGGTTCAGTTGAAATGTTGTTGAATCACAGCCAACAGAGACAACATGCTGCTGTTTATTCATGAAAAGGCCAAAAAATGGTTGTCATTTTGTCACCACACTCGCTAGACTCTTGCATAAATGTACAGGCCGATGGTAGCGTATTTATGCGCCTTTCCGATCTAATACGGAGATCCGATCAGACGGACAAGAAAGGCCGCAGAGAGCAGTGTCGTCTCTGAAGAGCAAGTAATTATAAACAACACGCATGTGGATTTTGGTTGGCAATGGATGGATTCTATTTGAATTTGATTCTCATCATTCTTTACGGAAACAGCAAAAGACTGTGACTAGTTCGGAAAATATGTTGATACTCGAGAATAAGAAAATGAGTTATTTATTAAATCATATAATACAAGGAGTGGTTAAAGAAATAACATTCACAAACTTCAAAATTATCAATAATACAGTTACATTTGAGCTTCTAGGTTGAAGCCTATTACAGCTGTGGCTAAGCGATATATGCATTTCGAAAAATTCATCCTTCACTCTCTCTTTTTTTGGCAATCAGAAACATTCCTCTTGATTCTCATATTCAAAAACAACAAAACAACAAATATCACGTAAACCTAAGGAGTGTTTCTTGTTCATCCGTGCAAATTTGATAGTTTCGCATGAGTAGAACTTTTTGCTATGGATAGATGAATAAACAAAACAGCTTAGTTTTTCCCGATATTTGGTGTTTTGAGCCTTTAGAATATGAAAACCAAAACGATGATGTGAGATTGTTTGAAAAAATAAGGGATGATGAAGTTTTCGAGGGTGACACATCTGATTTAGACACATGTAGGAGATTTTTCCCATTATTGTGTGTGTGTGTGTGTGTGAAAAATAGATATCTGCTGTCAGCATAGGAAATTTCATACTCTAACAGCATAAGAACTCATTGTTGAGTATTGGACTCCCCGGATTTGGTTTTGGATGATGAACAAACATAAATATCGTGTACTAACTCTTTGTGAGCGCAGTTATGGAGATCGTCGCCAAATTCATATGAACATCCAAAGCGACGTCTCAAGACTTCTCAAAGCACGTGATCGTATGCCTAAAGCTTCGTTGAAGCTCAATGACCTTTATTGAAGTCATGAAGATTCGATTGAAGCTTTTGAAGACGGTTCGTCAAGTTTATTTAATGTCTTCTAGCTTCTTTTGTAGAATGTTAAGCCTTGAGTAGGTCTTACGTTTTAATCTTCATAACGCTCATATCTTAGAGCTAGGATCTTAATAGAAGTCCATACAAACTTTCCTGAAGCTTCGCGCTTCGATTCGCGACTTCTTGTGCATGTTAGTTGGTTCAAGAAGAAGAACCAACCGACTAGATGGTGATCTAGTCGGTCAGCAAAGCTTCTTAAACCGACTAGTTTGCCTCCTTCAATTCTAGCTCACTTACTGTTTACAGCTAGTCGGTCAAAGAAGGTTCACCGACCGACTAGTTGTGAAACTAGTCGGTTAGGAATCTTTCTTGGACCGACTAGTTGAGCTTCTACTGTACAGCCTAAGTTACTGTTTATCGTTAGTCGGTCTATGTACATTTGGCGACCGACTAGTTGATGAACTAGTCGGTCACCATTTGTTCTTAGACCGACTAATTCAACTTCTATTCAGACTAGTATATTTCTTCTGTTAGTCGGTCTATGAACACTCACCGACCGACTAGTTGTGAAATTAGTCGGTTGGCAAGTCTTCTTGGACCGACTAGTTCTTTAAGTCTGAACTTCTCTATTTGACTGTTCATCTCTTAGTCGGTTCCTGTTGAATCACCGACCGACTAGTTGATGAACTAGTCGGTCAGTGATCCTTCTTTGACCGACTAGTTTGCTTCAGAATAGAGCCGTTGGAGCTTAAATGCCACGTTTTTTGCTCTCTCTTTCCTCTATCCTATATATACTTGGAATGCTGCATTCATTGCACTCAAGGCTGATATTAATTGATATTTAGAGATCAAAGAGAAAGCATTTAATCTCATTCAAAGCTCATTGATTTCATTCTTGAATCTCTCCCTCACTCTTATTTCAAAAGAGAGATTCATTCATTGTGAGCCTTCCAAGCCAAGAGCTTGATCCAAGGTCACCAACATCCACCTAGGACTCCATTGCTGGTCAATATCTTGGAGCTAGGGTTTGGTGTCTTCATCTTCCCCAAAATCCGTTTTGCCCTAAATCGTAAGTTTACTCAAGGCATAGGATTTTGTCGGTAAGCAATTTCGTATTTCATTTACTTTCATATTGTAAGTGTTTTACTCTCGGTTGTGAGAGTTTGTTTGTGATCCCGGGTTGTGGGAGTCACAATTTCTTTTGTGTATGATTTGACTTTGTAGAGGTTTTCTACAAGTATTTCATAGTGCAAAATCTTGAGTTAGAGTTTCTAACTCAAGTATCCGGAGGGGATCCGGGTGTTTGGGACGTAGGATCACCGGGAACAAGTCGGGAAGACTTGGGTGGATCCGAACCCGTTAATTGCTTGTTTGCGATTGTTTTCTTTGTTGTCTAATATTTACATTTCCGCATTTCCGCATTGATTGGTAGAGTTTGCAAGATAATTAGGAATTATCTTCTTAATTATTTTAAAGTACTATTCATCCACTCTAGTACTTGTGCAGTAGCTTCGTAGGGCATTACACTCATTTTTTACATGATTTTTAAGGTTGTTGTTCACATTTTAAATAGCCAAAATCCCAAAATTTGAGTGAATTCTAAGTGGATTTGACCCTCAAATCCATTTGTTACAAAAGGTTTTATTGTTCCGAATCCATTGAATTTGCAACAATCGGATCGATGGTCAAATAGTATCCAAACTCGATATACTATACTATATAACTTAAAAACATCTACGAACATACAAAAAGTGTGGCTGTCATCCTGCACCATTCTAGCATTAGCTCAAATGAAACATAATGCTATAAAATCTTTCCCTCACCGTTGAGTTATCCGAGAACATTATCACAATTTCATCATCACTCATCGCATATCATATCATATGAATATGTAGATTGGGTAGCCAACGAGGAATTCCCACATTGATTATCGTTAAAAAATCTAATATTCGTTATTTTTTAACATTCAGAACCGTTCGTTTTGATCTTTATATTATACAACCCCAAAAATATCATTTACGATAAATGATAGACCAGATCTTGCTTCTAGCCACCAAGATGCCTATCGGTATTTTGTTCATAATGAAAGGTAATTTTTGGATCGTCTGCTAGCTACTCATGCTCGAAACCCTTATAGTCATGTAAATATTGATTCTTACATCAAACTAAACTGTTTGGCATTTACTTATTTTTCATCATTTTATCTTTTCAATAACGCTTTTTGACATACCGATTTTACGTTATGTGCTAATTTTTTATGTTGTAGGTGATCTCTCTCCCCCAAGCCAGGCTGAGGAAGGACTTTAGATTCTCATTTCTTACCCTTGTGTAACACCCGGTTTCTGGGGGTTGTTACTTTTTGAAGAATCTGCAGAACCTAATGGTTACCAGTAAAAGCAATATAAGAAATATAGAAATATACCGTAAAAGCATACCTGAAAGAAAGGACTCAGAATCTCTTACATGGCTTAAAAGAAAGAAAGATATTTCTAGAATTCTGAAACTCTATAGAAAACAGGTTCAACACATGAGAGATGTATGATTAGATTAGAGTTGATTATATCTATATCCAAGCAAACAGTTTATGCACACAACCAAATAATAACATTAGTGCAAGGTAATTATTAATGAACATGAGCAACAATTATGATTAAGCGACATGCTACTGAACAAGTGTAACAGAATATGTACAGTTAAAAGACTAGTAAAATAACAGATCGACAATACTAAATGATAAGCATGCATGACAGTATTGCTATCATTAATCAATAAAGCAACATTGACATTTGATAGTTAATGTGTGGCCAAAGTTAAAGAAAATGTCCCACTAGCAAACAATGATCATTTGAACATGGCAACAAGAAAACTATAGTAATAGTGCTAGCATGAGAGGTCATATGCTATCTTGTGTACTAAAATGTTATGTGATATATATCCTAGTGATGTGACTCATATTGGAGAGCATAATATTCAATCCGAAGACCACATTAGACCGCTAGGAGCTACTCCAAGCCGAGTCCAAAACAAGAAATATGAAGAAACTCAAAATGCTGCATATTAACTCGTGCATACCTTTGTCCTAGTCGCACTTTGCCTCCACCTAGGACAACTTCATCATTTGTATTAACCCGTGCATACAGTGCACAACACCAAAAAAAACCTCACGTACAAGATGCGGTGCACGCAAGCGGAACGGAGTGAGAACTGTGGGTGTGTGTCGGTATCGTCCGGGGGGTTAGGATTTTTTGAGTGGTGTGTGTGAAGTTGGGTCATTGTTTTTGAGTGTGAGAATGTATTTGTGGGCAAATATTTGGTTGGACTTTGCGCAAGTGTGATGAGGTGGAGTCACATGTGGCATCCACAAAAAGTATGACGGGAACAAAGGTGCCACATAGGATATTCTCACCATTTGTATAATGGATTATGAAAGTTTAGTTTACTTTTAAGGTGACATGACATGCGTTACGGACTAAAACGACCGTAGCACTGAAGTAGCTGGCGTGGACTCAGGCGCTGAGCAAGGGCCTCGTCCGCTGGTTTGATGGGGCCCTCAGTTGGTAGAACCGGGGTCGTTGGTTGTAGAAGGTCGGATGAAACTCGTTTGACCCTTGGGAAGGTCGTTCCTTGACGGACAGGTGTCGGCGTATGGAAGATCGACCTTGGGATCTGTTGAGGCGAGCTTCAGCTGTACGTTCTGAGGGATCAGTCGTTCGACTCTCGTGACAGAAAGGTCGCCTGAAGGTCGAACAATCCCTGTCTTGAAGATCCTGTACCACAAGGTAGCGTCAAGGGGGTCGGATCTGGGTCCCGATCCAAATCCCCTCGATGCTTAAGTTAGATGGAAACTTAATAATCAGATCCGGGGCTGTTGAGAACGTGTCGCGGAGGTACGTCTTGAGTCAGACTCCGCAAGTAAGTATGGAGGAAGGAAATATAAGGTGGATGAGGGGGGGGGGGGGGGGGGGGGGGGGGGTCAGGATATTGATCGTTAGATGTCTTCCAATCTCAAAATCCCAACCATTCTTATATTTTACCTTTTGGTATTTATAGATGATTCCCCTCGCTAATAGTGAATAATGGCTATGCCATTATTGAGGCTGGATCTCCTCCGGGAATGGAGATAACGGCTGCTCATTTACCCGGTCGCCATAACTCCTCCCCATTAATATTGTCGGGAGCCCAACAGTTGGAAGACTGATTATTTTGACTGAGTATAACTCCGGCTCAGTCTCATTAGCTGAATTGTCGCCATGTGGTATTGGGCCACGATTGGGTCTCAATTATCCACTGCTGTTTCGCGGGCCATACCATGCATCAACAACATGAGATAGAGAAATGTAACATCTTGCAGAACTGGGCTAGCACTGTTTTACCTTTAAGTGACTTAAGCAGTCAAGTAATTCTCATGTCTGAGTCTTTTTTCCCCATCCAGTCTAACTTCAAGATTCTCTGATTCAATTAACGTCGGGTAAAAACCAATATAACAATTAAGTCGGGAAGGGGGAAATGTAACATCTTGCAAAACTGGGCTAGCATTGTTTTTCCTTTTTAAGGGACTTAATTAAGCAGGTGAGTAATTCTCATGTCTGAGCCCATTTCCCCCCATCTAGTCTAACTATAGGATTCTCTGATTCAATTAAGTCGGGAAGGGGGGCGTGGTAAAAAATTAATATAACAATTAAACGATACATTCGATCCCTTTGAAACACGTATGGTTGTGTGACAAAAATATGTCATAAACCCTTACGCCTACTAAAACGGTGTAGCCAAGTAAGAAAATTTGTTCTTTCCGATGTATCAAAAAAGAAAGAGAGAAAATTTGATCTTTTTCCAAAAGACATTTAGCGGGCTGAAATGATTTGTTTAACCGAAAGAAGGAAAAAAAATGGTAAAACACGTTGAGGTCAGGGTTTGCCGACACCATCAGATATCCGATTAAGAGTGCATGAACCCATTATGCACCGGCTGATTTCATCACTGCTCAATGGGGAGGTTGGACGGTCCGTACTATAACGCAAAAAATGATCAGTTTATCCGATGTGGGACTATGATTAGGCGGATGCGTCCCCAACAAACCCACAAAGGCTCAAAGCCAATAAATCTAATCAACTTTAACATCAATCAAGAAGGGAAAAACCCACAACATTAAACACAAAAATTAATAAGAATTATAAGTAATCTCTATACCTTGATCTTTCCTTGTCATCATCAAACTAAAAGAATGCGTGACAGATAGCACAACAACAATCCCCAAACCCCCTCAAACTTAAAAGAGAGAAAACAACACAAAGTACCACCTTTCCATAAGCATCCACCCTACCCCCTACAAGCTATGTACTTCTCCCTAAAATCTTCACACCGTCAACCCCGCAGTGTACTTAACTCCGGTGGACGGCAACCACAGGTTCCCGTCAATGAACTGAGACACCGTGAAGTTAAAAGCTTCCGCCGAACTGTTAAGCACGTGGTAACCCGGCCACTTGACCCGATTCGCGAGTCCTGATCCAGGCCCGAAGTTCATGTACTCGGCGTAATACAATGTGTCGAGCGCGAAGTCCCCGTTCCACGGCAGCCAGCCTTCAGGCCTGATCGCATTGCCCAGATACGATTGCATAACGATCGTTCTCGAGTACGGCTTCCACGGCCGGCCGAGGTACGAGTATGTCTGGTTCACCGCATTGGATAGGGCCGAATCGGCCGTGATGTTGCAGAATTGGAGCGAAAACCCAGTGTTCTGGTTAGGGTCCTTGCGCCCTTGGGCGGTGACGGTGTTCTTCTGGTTGGGCAACGGAAGCCGGGAGATGATCAGGGAGTTTTGGATGACGGCGGCCGCGTTGCCGAAGATGAAGTCGACCGTGCCGGTGATGACGCAGTCGCGGTAGAACTGGCGGAGGGAGTGGGCGTAGAGGGTGTCTTGGTATCCCCGGAAGGCGCACCGGTAGTAGACGGAGAGGTCCGAGTCCGAACGCAAGGCGACCGCTTGGTGTTTCGAGGGCCCGGCGACGTTCTCTATTGTTAGGTCCCTGCCAATGAACCCCCTGCCGGATATGCCTGCAAGGAAACACGCAATGGCATCGGTTAATGATCACAGTTTCGTTGAGTTTAGACAAGCGACGAAAAATGTCACGGTAAAACAGCATGGGTCCCATTTCGCCGAAATGGACCGTTACCATCGTGCACACGGGGTCAGGCTCAAATTTATGATGGATTTAATGAAGATTCAAGATGTTGTGCGCAACGCCCAACCATCATGATCCTGTGCATAACGCTGTCAGCCATTATTAGGCTTCCGCTCAAATGGACGAGCTCAAATTGGAGCCATACGCCCATTAACGCCCATCATCATATAATTAATGATCTTATAAAGCTGACGTGGCACCGACAGGATTTAGATCTTCTTCTATGTTTAATGGATTTTTAAAGAAATTAACGAATGGATGGTGAACTAAAGAAGAAACATTTATAGAACTCACCAACGGTGGCCGATCGGTAAGTAGTGTAGCCGTCCATAAAGTTCCTGCTGCCGGAGATGATGGTCTGATCCATCCCGTCGCCGACGAGCATAATGTTCCACTTCTTCTTCTTGATCTCCACATTCTCCTTATAAACCCCTTTCTTTACGTAAATTACAAACCTCTTCTCGCTCTCCGCCGGTGCTTTTGCCACAGCGTCCGTCACCGTCGTGTACTGGCCGCTCCCGTCCGCCGCTACCACCGCGTCCGCCGCCATCCCACCCGGCCCCTGCAGCAGCCTCCGGTCCCCGGCTCTCACCCATTCCGGCCACTGTCCTACCAGGTTACGGCCATGCCCGCCGCTGCCCACGGAGGGCGGGGCGACGACCTGGGAGAGTGACTGGGAGACGAGGCCGTTGACGGATTCGAGGCCTGTACCGACGAGGGAGGCGAGGAGGGAGGAGGTGCCGGAGAGGGACTCCCGGCAGGTGTCCTGGTTGCCGAGGGCGGCGGAGAGCCAAGACCGGAGGTCCGCCCGGCGGTCACCGGTGCCGAGCCGGGAAGGGTTTAACGACAGGGAGAGCTCGGATGTGGAGAGATCAAGGAGGTCGAGGCAGTCGGAGATGGCAGAGAAGAGGCGGACATCGCCGCCGAAGACGCCGGAGAAAGAGGAGATGGTCTGAACAAGCGTCTGGATCTCGGCGATGGTGGTCTGGATGGTGGAGGTGAAGGCAGGGGAGGGGTTGAATCCTCCGCCGCCACCGACGCCAACGGAGCGGCCGTTTGAAGGGGTCGGGGATTTTGGGGACGAGGTGCATTCTGGTTGGAGGGAGAGAGCCAATCGGGAGGAGAGGAGGAGGAGGAGACATATAACGGCGCCGGAGAAAGGAGGAGGAGACATCTTAACGGCGTTAAGGATGGAGAGAGAGAGATAGTGTTTTAAAGAGGGGGATCGAGAGCGCGTGTGACGAGAGAAGAGTTGGAGTTTCGAGTTTATATAGAGTTCAGTGCTGCTCTCTGTTTCTCGTTTACATCAGAGGAGAGCAATGAAAAGTGAAACATCGATTAGTGATCAGAAATCAATTTACCATGTTTGCTGGTCCCACGCAGAACATTTAAGAAGAAAATCACATCTTAAATCTTGCCCAGGTGAAGTAGAATCGAGGTTTCACCCAAGCAAATTCATCGCTTAGACAGGCTGAAATTGTGTTGCTATGGGTGGCATTCAACTGTGTCTAAATCTGTGGTCTAACGGTATTTACCTCTGCTTTCCAGCCATTAAAAATTCTGATGGATGCAAAATACACGCACGTCTTTCACCAGCTTCCTGAAGTACTTAAAAAAAATGCATACAACTGTCGGCTACAAAATTTCGAATATAAGAAATTTTCCCTGAATTCCGCCGGCCCCACTCTAAAGTTTCGCGTTGAGCTTTGGTCATTCTTCCTTTTTTACCCACGTTCTCTAAAGTTTTATGAAAGAGAAAATGAAGATTAAAAACTTTAATTATTTCACCTCAACAGATTCTGCAAGGACACACATTTAGCATCCTTTTCTACTTGTCTTTTTTCGCCGGTGCTCAAATGTTCTTTGAATACGCGTGTCCTCTGCGTCTCAATCAAAGTTCGAGCCTTGGAAGCAACACCTAGATTTGAGTGAAGATTCGGGCCTCACTACAAGTTCACCGACAAAAATCTCTCTGAAGGATAAATTAAACATTGCCACACACGATAACTAATTTTCTTTTTAAAAAAATAAGTAGATGACATGACTATGTTGGGATCTATAGATGGTAGACAAACACCAGAAGTGGGTGTGAATAGTGTAACCTAATATTAATGATATAATAAAAATCTAAACCTTCTAGTAATGCCTAAGTCTCTTAGAGAGTTACCACATATGTATTTAATCAACACAAATACTTGCAATAAAAGAAGTGCACGTTGGAAATAAAATCACAAATGCAAGTAAGAGAGTCGAGATACAAAATCACAATCGCAAACACAAATAATTATCCTCGTTCACCCTCCCATGGGCTACGTTCAGTCCCCAACCTCATTGGGATTTTCCACTACCAAACTCTCTACCAAGAAAGCAACTGTGCCACAAAATAAAGGGCTTCTATAAGCATCTAGCTCCACTTGCTAGGAATTTCCAATTACCTTGACTTAAGCAAGGGTTTTCAATATATACCTCTTCACAAAGAGGACCTCCTTTGAGGCTTTTTACAACAACTACTCAAATCACAAAGATGAAATATTACCACCACACCAAGTGTGGATTAACAAACTTTTGTAGGTGGTGTTGAGTTTACAACTTCATATAGCCAAGAGAATTGTAGCTTTATGTGTAATGTGGTTATAAAGAAATTCTTCCTTTGATCATTATAAAAATGAGATTAAAACACAAAGAAGATCAAGAAAAATTACTTGATCACTCTCTGAAATAATCAAGCGGAGATGAATTCAAGTGATGGCCAAAAGAATGCTTAAAAACTGTTGAATGAGAGAATTAAAATGGCCAAAAAGATTGAAGAAATGGCTTGAATGCTCTTAAAACACAAGAAAATTGATCATTATTTATCTTAAGAAATGCAGCCATCTCCAGCCTTAAATAGGGCTTCAAACTGTTGAAAACTGTTGACCAAAATACCCATACAACAGCTAAAACAACACACTTTTGTAAATACGAAGCTATGTTTTTTCTGCACTGTTGAACCATTGGGCCGGCACTCAAGACCAATCGACCGACGGAGATTAAGGTCCACAAGAGAAGCCCGACATCGACTCGGTCAAAGCTCACCAGCCAGTCACCCGTTGCACTCCCATCACTCGAATGTGGGATTGAAGATGACCTCATAAATAGTGGGAACGTGGACAACGTTCGCTCCTATTAAAGAGGTGAGATCATGGCATTATAATATGTGACCGTTATCTCCCCAACATCACTGAAAGAACACATGAGGTCTATAAATTCCAAAAGGTTCCAATTCCCAATGTACGAGATCTAATACATAGACTCTACTCTTTCAGCTTATAATTCTTCCACTAAAGAGCTAGCGACGTCAGATCTGAGACGAACCTCCGTGGGTCAATCTCAACTGCTCCAAGCTCACTCTCTTCCTTAAGTTTCTATACGAACCTAAGCATCGGAGGGAATTTAGGTCGGGACACAGATCCGACCCCCCTGACGTTTCTTTGTGGTGTAGATCGACGAGTTTTCATCTCCTGCAAGGGTCGCTTCCGAGCTTCCCAACCTCGAACTATCGACGTACAAGCTGCTCGAAGGTCGATCTAGCACCGCATCTAAACCGACATCCATCAACTGAACCTAGTTCTACCAACCTAGGGTCCCATTCAACTTGCTTACGAGTCTTCGACTCAGTATGAAGGGTTCACATCAGCTAGACAACTGTTACAGTCATTTTTGGCCTTAACAGTTTGGCACCATCTGTGGAAAATCGTTAACCAGCTTGACATCCTGAAGAGATCAAAAATCAATGTCGACTGGATCCAGCAATATCAAACCGATCCATGGTCCGAAGGAGAAATAAAAAGCGAACATCATCCTGGCGAAGGATGCCTCAGGCTCTACGTCCCCACCAAAGCGACCTGCAAAGGCCACCAAGGAGCCTAAAGTGACCCGGAAGGAATTCACCTAATTCACAGAGCGGGTCGACAAAAGTCTCGGTGTTTTGGCGACCATGATACGCCAAAGCATGGAAGATCCATTGTTAGTTCTTGGGTTCAAGACTAACGTTGTTTTGATGATGATCAATACATTATGTTAGTGTGCTAATCGATCTTATGTTTTAGTCTCAGTTTATCTTAATGATTAAATGTTGATGAGACAAAGCATAATGCTTGGAGGATATTACAAGGGATATCTTAAAGACCTCCAAGAGTGATGGTGTGCTCAAGCTTGGATGAAGTCATGAAGATCATCTAATGAAGCCAAAGCTTGGAGATGATGGGGAGCATCAAGGTATCGTGAGCTTGAAGACTTAGACTCTAGGAGATGCAATTTGCAATCCATGTAATTTCAATTACTTGCATTTTTCTTTTTGAGTGTAGGATTATTGTAATGCCTTGATTGATGGTCATACTCTCATGCATATGCATTTCACCATCTTAGTGAGCCTTAGGATTATCATAGAATCCAACCCAATAGGTTCATCTAGCCCAAAGACTCATTTGGAGTCTCTGGCTCTCCAACAGTCGTCTGATGAAGGTTTTACAGTCGACTAGGTGATTCCAGTCGCCTGTCGAACCTTCTACAGTCGACTGAGATGCATAGCTCAAGTCAACATTTTTATTGAATCTTCTTGAGCTTTTCGCATCAGTCGATTAATGGTTAATTTATAGTCGTCTGTGTTTCTACAGTCGCCTGTGAATTGGTCGACATTCGACTGTGCGCTTCTTGCATTTTCTGGGTTTCATCCCAATTTGCAAGACAGTCGCCTGATGAAGTTTTTACAGTCGCCTGTATATTTACAGTCATCTGTGAAATGGCCATCAGTCGTCTGAAAGGCGTAAGTGCGAAAAATGCATCTCTCTCTGTTTTTCTCCATCCCCTGCAGCAGTCGCCTGATGAAGGATATACAGTCGACTATTTGTTTTACAGTTGACACACCTGAAACCTACACCTAGGTTCCACCTGGCGGTGTCACGATCGCCAGGCGTGGTATGGCCCCTAGGCTTCAATTTCGGGCTCAATCCGCAAGCGGTCGGTGTCGAGTTATAGTATAAATGATATCGAATCTCACAAGGACGGTGATAGTGTCAATGGATTCTCAGTTTATTTCTAAGACTTGAAGTGAGAAAGCTATAGGGATAAAAGATTTGGTTGGGGTTTTGTTGTTGTAATATTAATAAAAGGGACTAGGGCATTAGGGATCACCACTAGGATCGTTGGGGGTCGACGTTGGAATAGGATCATTGCATTGATTTAGGGCTAGGGGATTAATCCCCCAATTCATACTACTCTCGTGGGTTAGAATTGCGGGGTATTTCGGTGGCTCTCGTTGACGCAATGGTGGTAGCCGTCAACGTAGCGGTATAGTTTGTCGATGGATCCCCTCAAGACGCGAGCCAGGCATGGTCACGAGCATTGGTTTGATCTACCGATTTCCCTATTCGAATCCATCGATACCCCTTAAGCACATCAATTCCACAGACCGTGGGCATGATCTCAGTACGGGTTATCTATGGATTCGGTAGGATCTACCGATATACTACCCTAAGTCCCCAATTCAATGTAGGGATCCAGATCTACATTTTCCCCCTAGGATCCTAGGGCTAACCCATCAACCCTAGAATAATCTACTCACACATCGCAATAGTAACGGACAAAAACATCATTCTCAGAGACGAAAACATTATAACAATCAAAGGAATAAGGATAAAGAACTTACAACGAGAAATCAATAGAAATTGCAGTTTATAAATCCAAAAAATACCAAGATTCCAAGCGCAAGAGAAATCAAGAACGACAATAATAAACTCCAAGTTTTCGATCCAAAATTCCTTAATACAAATCGATCTCAGAACCCTACAAAAATCGCCTGAGCTCCTGTCAAAAAAAACTACTTCCCAAAAAAAACTCTAATGAAAGTCGCCCCCTTTTCGTCGCTCAGCTCCCAGAGCCTTCGGTGCAAAAATCGCGTGCATCGCGGCTTCAGAAAACTTTCTAAAAATAGCCCTAGAGTTGCCGACCGAGTAGGTGACTCGGTCGAGCAATGCGCTGCTCGTTCGGTCACTCGGACCGAGCAGATGAGCTGCTCGACCGAGCACTACAGGGAATTGAAAATATTCGAAATCGTCGCTCTGCCTACTCGGGCCGAGTCAGCTCTGCTCGGTCCGAGTAGGGGTCGACTCGGTCAGCTGCTTGGGCCGTGTCGCTGGACTGCCTCAGCTATGGAAACTGAGGCTGCTCAACCGAGCAGATGAACTGCTCGGTCCGAGCCATCCCGTATCAGCTCCTCTTCTCAAATTGAAGCTGCTCGGTCGAGCAGCTGAACTGCTCGGACCGAGCATTTCCTGGGAAGCTATCTCCAGGAGCTGCTGGGTGTCTCTCTCTCTTTCCTCTGCTCTCTCTCTTCTCCTCCAATAACTCCGAAAGTGTGGCGAACTCCTCCAGAGCCTCACCAATGAGCTCACGAGCATGTCGGATGTGTCCATATCCAAGTGGGGTCCCAAATCGCTCCAAAATCCCTGAAAACTCATAAAACACTACGAAACTCGAATATATCGTAAGAAATGCAATATCATAGTAAAATGTGGGATTTGGATGCGAAAATGGTATGAGATGCAATGGCATGATGATATGAAAATAGTAGAAAATATGGACACATCAAAATCCCCCAAGCTTACCTCTTACTCGTCCCCAAGGAAGACAAATAATCAGTATGCCGGGAGGAAAACAAAAAGAACTAAGAAGAATGAAAATAGAAAGAGAGGAAAAGTAAAAAAGAGAAGTGAGAGGAGAGTGCTAAGGATGATCGGTCAGATCTCAGGCCTAGATAGTAGATCACGATGCTCGGAATGATAAACATACATACTACTGGCAATTTTTAGCTTTACAAATCATATGACCATGCAATGCAGGCAAGGGATAGGGATCTACTAAAATAACGCCATCAAATCATATCAATCTCATGCAATCCCTAGAGTCTAGTATAAAGATATTGGCAACATCCTTTTCAATCACAGATACACAAGGAGCATAAAGAAATCACACAATATGCAATAGAGAATAGAAAAATTCATGCCATTCAGATACTCATTTCGATTCATGAAAAATCTCCAAAAACTAAAACAATTCGTAAAGTTTAGGTGTTATTAAATCTCCCTGTTATGCACCGTCTCCACTCTAATGTCATGCTCACTCATGTGATCAGTTGGTTTACCCCAAGCTTAGCTTGCGGCGTCGCATCTAAGAATATGATATGGAATTTTTTTCTTTTTCTTCCCAGAATAAATGATAGCTTCTAATGAAATGATATAAAATTTATTCATTTTCTTTCTTTTTCTTTTCTTTTTCACAAATGAATATATACACTTTTTTTTCTTTTTTTTTCCTTTTTTCATTTAGGAGCTATACTTTTTCTTTTTGGGTTTGGGAAGTGAGATGCGGTAAAGATAGTTGTGGGGGTGTAACCAACTAATATGTAGATATATAAATAGATATGTGGAGAAGAAAAAATAGTAGGACTCTTGGTTCACTCATAAGAGGGTGTACAACGGTTTGATAAAATAAAACCCTAACTAAACTCATAGATAGCATGGATATTTTCACTTCTCTAAATGAATACTGAAAAAGGCATGCAGTAAATAGTACCATAGCAGCAGGCATGCAATCAGAAGTGAATACGATAAAAACAGATACTCCAAGTGTTCTAGTGATGCGTGAACATAGGTGCATTTCCCAACATAGATCATACTAGATACTAATTCATGCATTCGATTTTCAATTCATTGTAAGCATTAAATCAGATAGATCAACAATAGAATTGCACGCATATAGATAGTAAAACTGAAATTCACCCTAATAGCATGTCATCGAAAATGAGCACATGAAAGACTAATAAGGCCACGAGAGATATCATTATGCGGACCATCCTTAGCAAATAAAGAAAAATAAGCAGAGAAAAAGGGAAAATAAAGAAAAAGCGATGCATGCATGGGGAAAATGGAAAATATGATGCAAAATGAGAAAAAAAGAAAACGACGTGAAAAAACAGTGGAAAAATGAAATAAAAACTGAAGTAAGGAAGGAAAATGTAAAAGAAAAAATCAAAAATAAAGCGGTAGCGCTCATCCTCCAAGCTAAATCTAGCAGTGTCCTCACTTCTAAGAAAACGCTCGTGAGCGGGAGATGATGCTAAAGGGGTGGGGTGGGTGGGGGAATAAAAGAAAATAAACTAAACCAAACTGTGCAAAAAGAAATAAAATAAAAACATGACATGATGCAATGCGGAATGAAATATGATGCATGTGTGGCTCCTCACCCAAGCTGTGTAAGTGTAAGGCCCCGAACAGATAGATGTGCACAAAATAAATAGGGGATGCAAAAGCGGGTAAGGCCTACATCAAGCAGAGGCACCACCCTCTGGGGGTGGTGATGGGTCCCTCTGATGTGGACCGGGAGTAGTGGGTGGAGGATCTGGCTGGAAGTCATGAGGAGGGCTGGTGATGAGGTCAACGGTGGTAGTGGAGGGCTTAGCAGGAAGTAAAACTAGGGCAGACAGGGGATCTAATGTGACGGCCGACTCTGAAGTAGTAGAAATAGGCTCTGCAGAAGCCTGAGAAAGTGAAGCACGTAGTGGTGCAGAGGGGGTCACAGTGTCAGGTCTAGGTGGTGGAGCGTGTGCAAGAATAATAGAAGACGGGCCACGGTACCGAAGCAGATCTATAATAGAAGTCAGGTCCGACTCGACTCTAGAACGGTGTGTCGCCGTCGACCGTACAAAGTCTTCGAATTCCCGTCGTTAGCGGGAAGTCGACTCCTCTAACGTGGTCAGGCGAGCATCTGAAGTACGCGAGTCAGTCGGAGGGCGAGAGATGAGTCTGTGAGTCACCACTCTAGTGAATCGGTCCTGTGCAGCTGAGGCACAGTGCCGAGCGTGGAAGGTATGAGAGGGTGAGCTCGATGGTAAACCAGCGATGGCAGAAGAAAGAGCTTTCTTCGACACAGAGGTGTGGATAGACGTCGAGACAGACTCCGTTAAAATGGCCACTGGTAAGGAGGAAGTGGTGCTAGAAAGTGGAATGTGTGGACCCAGAGAGAGAGGAACTGATGTTATAAGATCCGAAAGAGGTGGGAGGGTGGGGGCTAGGTCATGCGAGGGAGAATCAAGATCAATGGGGTCGTCAGCAAAAGGTAAATCGGTGCCCTCTGGTACTGATACAGCGGTCAAAGAAATCTGAGTATCGGGGCAAGAGATGTGGACAGTCCTCGAAGACTCGGCAGCGGTGGATACAGCGGCGGTGGAAGAAATGGCTCCAGAAGATGATGGGTGAGGTGGTGGCACTGGGAGGCCAGAAACTAAAGCAGTAATCTCATGTAACTCAAACACCAGGGAGCGTGGGGCCAGGTCATAGGCGGTTGCTTCGACGGGTGCTCCGGGGGGCTCAAGTACATGTATGGGAGGGAGTGGGAAGACCTGAGGAATCATCCAGTCAAGCTGGACGGCAGGGATGTGCGTCAGGTGAGGGGTGGGAAGAACCCTGTGGGGGATATGGTGGATGCCTACGAGATATAGCCAGTGATGATCCCCGTGTGGTCGAATAATATGCATATGCTTGAGCACGCCGATGGTCAAGCGTGTCGGACCAACGGGACGGTGAAGGTCATCTGGGACATGAATACCAAGCATCCTGGCAAAAATGGTGAAGAAACCACCGCAACATTTTTCGGTGGCATGGTAGCTGATGGCTGTCTGGTAAAGTCGGTGACACCGCCAGTGGGCTGCGTCAGAGGGCATGAAGGGTCGTAAGGAGCCGTCAGGGTGAAATCAAAGAGGCCGGGTCATACCCATAAGATGGGTAAGCTCAGGGAGGGACATGGTCCCGACCTCAGGCCTGTAAAAGAGGGTGGAAGCTAAGTGCCTCTGAGCGTAACGAAGGCAAGGGTGCACGATGCACGATGCCTTCGCCCGACTAGGGCGGTACTATGGAAGGCCAGAAATACGCTCCCAAAACTCTCGAGAATCGAAAGAGTCAACATCAAAGAGCTGGAAAAAAGCTGCTCTGGGCTCGGGTACGGCAGGGAAGTGGAAGTACTCCCGGATCATAGCAAATGTGACAGTGCAGTCGTGATCTAGGAGGCAGAAGGTGATGCCGTCACCCGCTGGGGTGAGAGCAATGGAGCTGAGACCTTCGAGTGCTATGTGCGTGTAGGTGGGATCGTGTACACCGAGGAAACGGTCGAAACCGATCGCTCGATACATGTGGTGAACTCCCTGTAGGAGTCCCAGGGATCTAAGGGCGGCCACGTCGATGAACATAATAGGAACGAGACGGCGCTGAGAGAGCCTGAGAAAGTGCTCCCGGTGTGCGGGGTCTCAGAATGTGATGCCATATGTCGGGAGACGTGCAAGGATGTCATCCCTGGTGGGTGCGAGGTGTGGGGGTGATGAGGTAGATACGGTGGAGGCAGCGGTGGAAGGGATCGGGTCTGTGGTGGGGATAATGGCGGATGTGACAGGTGTAGTGGTGGTGGGGATGATAGTGGTGATAGCGGGAGCTATGGTAGACAGTGTCATAGTAGTGGAGGTAGTGGTGGATGTGGTGGTGTGGCGGGCACGACGCTGGGGTCAGGAAGAGGAGGCACCAGACGACGGCCTCTTCCCGCGAACGGGAGGTGTGGTGGCTCTGCGTGTGCGAACCATCGTGTATACGGTATGTAAAATAAATGAGGGAACGTGTGTACCATATGCACGAGCGATGAGAGGGATGCAAGTGCCTAGAGCTCCCCCAAGCTAGCCGCACAGCTGCTACTGATGTGATCAGAGAGTACCTGCAATTGGAAACGATCAAAACGTCAGATAATCGAGTAAAAATGGGCAATACGCAGAATTTAGGTGACTCGACCAAGCAGTGATACTGCTCGTTCCGAGTTGTGCTGTCGGTGGGAACTGACCGAGCAGTATCACTGCTCGGTCAGTGCCCTAGGGCACAGTCGATCGGAAATGGGGGGCTTTGGGCGATCGCCAATAGAGAGAGGGGGTAGGCGGTGGGCGGCGTTTTAAAGGCGGTGGGGGTGGGGTGTTGGGGAGAGGGGGTCAGTGGCACCGTCGACGGTGATGTCGACTAAGGAGAGTGAAGAGGGGGGAAGGGAGGGGAGGGAGCGGAGAGATAGAGAGAGAAAGAGAGAGATAGGGGAGAGAGGCTAACTGGAGTAGGGCGGCGCCGGCGGCGCCGGCGTCGGTGCAGGTGGAGGAAGATGGCGCGGGGGGCGGGGGTTTGAACGAGTAGGGGAGAGGTGAGGCTCGGGGGAGAGAATTAGAGATAAAAAATTTTAGGTTAAATTTTTTTTAACTGCGTTAACTTATAGTCAGGTTTGGGTTCGAAACCCGACCAGACTCGGTCCGAGCATTAAGGCTGCTCGACCGAGTCAATACAAAATTTTGATGCAAAATACTCCCGTGTCTGCTCGACCGAGCAGTGTGGTGCTCGGTCCGAGTCGATTCCTACTCGGGCCGAGCCAATAATAATCTGGTCGGGTTGGCAGAGTGATGATTTCTCCCCTACTTCAAAAGCCTGTAGTACTCGACCGAGCAGTGTGATGCTCAGACCGAGTTGATTTCTACTCGGACCGAGCAGGAGGATGCTCGGGCCATGCAGAAATGGCAATCTATCCTTCCTTTTTCCGTGTCTGCACTGCTCGACCGAGCAGTGAAGCTGCTCGGTCGAGTCTCCTGTGTCTCCTGTATCCTCATATTTTTCTTTGGTTTTCTCCCCAAATCTTCGACTCTGTTGCTCTCCTCCGGCTTCCTTCCGTTTATAATGTCGATACGCATACCCCCACTTGTCCATCCTATACAAAAGACGAACTCATCAAATTTTTGTGAATTTTATAGTTTTGTCTAAAAACACAAAATAAAAATAAAAAAATAAGAAACTGAGAAAGAAAATCCAAAATCTAAGAAATTAGGTTGCCTCCCAATAAGCGCTCGTTTTCAGTCATGAGCTCGACTTCCTCAAATATATCAATTCTCATTTGGTGCGCGCGGGGGGTCGCGTGTCAATCTTCGTAATGGTGTAATCCGGCGGCATTTGATTTCTGCCTACTTCAAGATTCTCCTCTGAGCGGCATATCGTTTCCGATCCTTGTTGAATTGGAGAGCGATGTATAAATTCATCATCCAATACTCGGATGTATGCGGCGACCACTTTGTAGGTTGGGTTGCCGTCATCGTCGATGCTCGTCTTCATTGGGTCCTTCATGACCCCCTCGGAAGTAAAATCTTCAATGGCTTCCTCTTCAAGAAGCTCCAAATAGCTAACCACTTCTACATGGGCTCGCTCTCTCATCGGCTTTTGTAACCAGAACTCAGCTTCAATATTCCCCACGTTGAGAGAGAGGGTTCCTTCTCGGACATCTATCAGAACACTGGCCGTCGCCATAAATGGGTGGCCGATTATAAGTTGGGAGCTCCCTCCCTCAAGCATATCCATGATGATGAAGTCGACTGGGACACATAGTCCTGGGGGTATCTGGAGGATGACGTCCCCTTGCTATTCCCACCAGGTAGGTGATGGAATGATCGGCGAGCTGGATGGACATGCTTGTCGGTTCTAACTCACTCCACGTCTGAAGTCTCTTGAAGATGGAGAGGGACATCAAACTGATGCTAGCCCCCAAGTTAATCAACGCTCTGCTGATAGGCATCTCTCCAATGGAGCATGGCACGGTAAAGCTCCCCAGATCTGGCAGCTTCCGAAGGAAACGATTTTGATAACGGAGGTGGAATCCTCCAATAGCTTGATTTCTTCGGGCCTCCTCTTTCCCGTGATGAGATCCTTTAAAAATTTAGCGTAGATTGGGATCTCCTTGATGGCGTCCATGAACGGGATATTCAGCTGAATTCCCTTTAATAACTCCATGAACTTGGAGTATTTCTTTTCCAATTTGGCTAAGACTAGCCTCTGTGGGTATGGGGCGGAGGTCGGGAGGCTTTATTCTTGGATGCATCGATGGGAGGTGGTGTCGTAGTATGCGTGACGGGAGGGACATCTGCTTTCTCCTCAATGATGATAGGCCCTTCAGTGGCATCTTCTTTATCGCCGTCATCGACACCTTCTTCAATGGAGACTCTCTCCTTGTTTAACACCGGGACCATGACGGGGCCATTCACCCGTCCTCCACGTGTGGTCACTGAAACCATGGCATTAGCTTGGGCTCTAGGGTTTGTCTCCGGTTGTGAGGGTAATCTCCCCTGATTCTTCAAAAGTTGCGACATTTGCCCCCTCAGTTCATCGAGTTAAAAATTTATAGTCTTGAACTGGTTCGAGGTGTCTTGATTGAAGCGGATCTGGCAACTCATGAAAGTTTCCAATGTGGCTTCAAGGTTGGACTTGGGTGGATTCGGCGCATAATTCTGCTTGGGCAGCCGGTTGAACTGATATCCCGACGGCCTGTAAGACCCAGCTGGCCTAAATCCGCCCTGCTGCTGGCTCTGCTGCTGCTGAGGAGGGGGTGGTAGCCTCTGAAATTGTGAAGGTTGAAGCCCTCCACTTGGGTTTCCATATGAAAACCCCGGTGATTCTTCGCAGCTAGATGCTGCCACTGATTCCGTCCCTCTCCTTGGATGTATTGCACGGTCTCCAATGTCTCAGCACCGTCGTAGTGGGCATCACTAGGGATGTAGCCCTGATCGGCATACTCTTCTGCAGGATGGTACGAGGTGCTAGGTGAAGCAGCGATGGAGTCCAGACGCTGCTCAATGCGGGCCACTTGTTTGCACAAGGTCTCTATGTGAGAATCCAAGTGGCTAGCGACCTTGATCTCAGGAGTCCGGGTCACAACAGTCCGCTCATTATTCCATTGTTGGGTGTTGGCCGCCATGTGCTCCAACAAATCTATAGCCTCCTCAGGAGACTTATCAAGTAGGGCACCCGACGCCGTAGCATCGATGATCATCTTGGTGCTAGGCTGGAGCCGGTTGTAGAAGCTCTGCACCAAATCCCATGACTGGATCCCCTGGTGAGGACACTGATGTTGGAGGTCCTTGAACCTCCCACATGCCTCGTAAAGTGACTCATGTGGGAACTGCTTGAAGTTAGAAATAGCTCCATGATCGCTCCGGATATACACCCAAAGAACGGTTGTAGTTTTACCGCAAGTGCACGGTGTAGCAGCGAGCGGGTATCGAACACAGGGATGACGAATGACTGTGCTTGCTCCGAATCAACCTGGCTATTTGAGAACAGAGAAAATTGCCTTGGGCAATCCTGTCACAATCGTCAGACAAATGTGCGAAATATCAAATCAAATAAAGAACGTCTAGGGAATGGGGAATTCCCGCTACTCACCGTACTTCATAAATGTGGTTCGTCGGTATCAAAATTGCTAGAAAGAGAATTCGGATGAACTAGTTGCAACTGAATGTAGAACCAAGCTCACGCTCTCGCGCTGTTGCCGGTCTATAGCTATCCTAGGTTTGGGTCCAATCTCTTGCAAACCCTAGCCTAGGGAAGCTAGCATTAGGATCAACATCATCGTCCAATTGCGCACCGAGCCCAATCTCTTGCAAACTCGGTCCACAATCTAAATTAGGATAGTTCCTACCCGTCCAATCTCTTGCAAACGGGTATTGGCATGGAATTGCAATCGGAAATCCTGGTATCGGTCCAATCTCTTGCAAACCGATACTTCGAAAATCCGACTCCAACCCAATTCGGATTTCTAGGGCTTCCTATCAAATTGGGATCCAATCTCTTGCAAATCCCAATTGATATGAATTCCTAGCTATCCGTAGTAAATCGATCCCAATCTAATCCCTAATAGCAATTCTAGCTCAATTTCTACCAATTCATCACAAATAGGAAATAGGGCTTGTAGGGTTCATCCCCACGCCCCAAGACGTGGAGACTACTCACAAATCATAGCAATAGCACAAAAATAATCAATGAAATAAGCAATTGAATTCATCACAAATATTGGGATAAACAATAAAAATAGAATTTTTAGGGAAGAGAGATGCAAACCAATGGAGTTCTTCAATTTAATCCAACAAAAATCCAAGTTTTTCCTCTTCTCCAATCACAATAATACAGCTAAAAAGTAATCTAAAAAGCTGCAAAAAATCTAAGAGAGATGGCTCCCTCAAACTAGGGTAAAAACAGGGCTTAAATAGCCCCAAAAATCGTCCAAAAATCGTGACCAAAATACCCCTGCACAGCCTGTTTTCCGCAGTTTTCGCTACAGGCAGCGCATCGCACTCGGCCGAGTGACAAAAGTCGCTCGGCCGAGTGAAAACCCTGCAATTTTCCAGAAAGTCGGGGCTTTCAGGGGTCTTCAGTTCGGAGGCGGCTCGGCCGAGTGAGTTGTCGTCACTCGGCCGATGACTTCACTGCACTCGGGCGGACGGGATTCTCCACTCGGCCGAGTGGGTCTTCTGAAGTTCAGGCAGCCGAAAAACAGAAACTTCGATGTTTTGGAAGGGCTTCGTCTGGGCGCCACTCGGGCGGACGTGGTATCGTCACTCGGCCGAGTGGGTCTTCTGTGCTCGGCCGAGTGCACAGGTAACTCGTGTCTGAACTGGTCGGCCGAGCAGTGTCTCGCTGGTCGGCCGAGTGGCTCCTCCACTCGGCCGAGTGGGACACAAAAAATGCCCTATCTCGCACCTCGGGATCACTCCAAATCGCGCCAAATCACCTGAAATGCGACAAAAACAACAAATCGTGAAAAGCATCGCAATATCGTCGATATATCGTGAAAAACATGATTTGGGCGATCCAAATGGCATGCAAATATGCGGAAAAAAGGTGTAAAATAAGGAGTGATCAAAATTCCCCAAGCTTGCCTCTTACTCGTCCTCGAGGAAGATAAGTAAAAGGCGAACCCGGTGGATTCTGAAAACGAAAACGGCGAGAAACGGAAAAATGAAAAAAAAACGAAGAAGAATGAAAACGAAGTGAAAATAAAGAAGAAAGAAAGAAGCGAAGAGGTAGGATGCTAGATCATTTTCTCAGGACGTGGGTTTCACTTACTCTTATAGCATGCACCGAATGAAAAACTCATGTCAAAGGATTTTATTTTGATATCATAGTATAATAATGCAAATAGAGATAGAAAACCCACGAAAAACGATATAATCATGAAAGACGGAATAATTTTAAAATTAACGTCGTCTGAATCATTTAAAGCGGTTTACATATCACAGATCACACACTTTTCAATTGAACGCTTTCTATCTGGAGTATAAGAGTATCACACTATAGAGTAGGGAGAATAGAAAAGTATGGATTTCATGAAATGAACGCTAGGCTTAGATTTCTGGATTTCGTAAAACTAAAAATAATCTCACCGAGTATAGAATATTACTTAGCCTAGGTTGTCGTGCGATGTCAAGTAGTCACTCTCTCACACATCAATGGATCCCCTCCCCCAAGCTTATCTATAAGCGTGCTGGCATAAAAAATACTTTTATTGAGGATTTTTTTTTCTTTTGTTTTTGTTTGTTTTGTTTTTTTTTCTTTTTCTTTGCAATAAGCAAATATATACACAACGATCCCAACTCAGAGAGAGATAATGATGTACAAGAATGTTTTTCTCTCTTTTTTTTAGAATAAGAGATTTGGAGCTAGGAATTAGTAGCGGGGGAAAATGCCATAAAATAGAATCACTAAGGGGAGATTCACCAATGATTTTAAAAGTAGAGAAATGATGTTCAAGATTTGTGGAGAAAGAAATAAATATAACTCTCGGTTCACTCTATAAGACATGCACGACAACTTCAGCAGGGTAATCTAATCTACTCAGTTTCGATCACAAAAAAGCTAACTAATCCAGATTTATCATAGCTAACATCATTCAATCATCCTGAAGTGAAGTGTACAATTCATGCATATAGAAGTGATATAGGAAAAGAAAGTCAGTACTCCAGATATAAGCATTCAATGCGTGAATCTTGGTGTGTTTTCTGTGATAGCATACATATGAATATTCAGACTTAGCTAATAACAAAATTTCATCCATTTTCATGCGGAAAAAGGTGTGGGTTACTATTCTAAATGCAAAGCAAGTCATAGCATCTGATATCTGAAATAAAACCTAAGACAAGACAAATATAGCATGCATATAGAATAAGCTAAATCCAACGTCATCATCATCACAGAAAAATCATCTCTAGCATGAGATGAAAAAGAAATAAAGATAAAGGGAAAATAGAAACTATGCAATGCGGCACACAGGAAAATAGGAAAAACGTGATGCATGGCAAAATAAAAGAAAAGTGATGAAAAATAAGTGCAAAAGTGAAAAAAATGGTGTGAAAAACTAAAAATAAAGGTGGCAAATCGGAAAAGAACGTGAGAACTCACTCCTCCAAGCTCAATGGCACAGTGTCCTCAATGTGCAAAGTGTGGCACACCGAGAGACAATCGATGGGAGGGGCAAGTGAGGATGCATGCATGGAAAAATGAAAAGAAAAAAGGTAAAATAAAGAAATGAAAATATGATGCGGACATGATGCATGCACAGATAGGAGCGGTACATATATATAAGTGTCACCAAAAACTCTCCCTCTCTCCCAAAATAGATATAAAAAGATATGATCAAAAAGAGAATACCAGAATAAGTGAGGGGAGGGGGGTGGACAAAAAGTGCAACAGGACCCAGCAGAAACGGGCAGCACAATGGCAGGAATGGATCAAGGCATCAAGGGTGCCTAAGAAGGTGGTGCTGCGCCGTCTCCGTCCTGAGGCGGAGGAGGTGGTGGTGGTGGTGTAGGCTGCTGAGCTGGGGTGGGCGTGGAAGTGGAAGCAGGTCTAGTGTGTGTGGAAGTGTGTGCGGGAACCTGCTGGGTGGGTGGGGGTACGCGTGGGAGACGCTCCAAGACCTGTGTAAGGCAGTAGTGGATCTGGGGGATCAGCTCGAAGCGTCCAGCCATCGCAGAGACGGTGGAGGACAGGGTCCTAAGGTCACCTCTAAGACCACTCACCGCCAACTCAAGAGCACGTATGCTCTGTAGTACAGTGTCGGGCGGGGGTGGTGCAGAGGGACGCACCGGTCTAGGCTGTGCAGGGCGAGGCTGGCGTACGCGAGTGGAGTATGTAACGGGCTCAGCAGGGAAGGGGACAAAAGGTGCCGCGCCTGCAAATGTGGGCCTGGCCTCAGTGTGAGGCCGGGGCACCGGCTGGTGGGAAGTGGAGGCAGCGGCAGCGAAAGAAGTGTGCAAAGGTGGCAACGAGGCGGCCAGAGAGGTCAGTGGCACAGAAGTGTGGACAGACGCCACGACACTCTCGGAAAATACAGCGGGGGTGGAGACAGAGGTAACTACCGCTGGGGCGGAACTGTGTGGACCAAAAGGCGCAACCCCAGCGGAGATCATGCTAGCCATGGTCTCCACGACCGCGGCAAACGAGGGCTCTCCACTCTCGACAAAGGTCGGCGGGCGCTTGGGGAGTGCGGAGCAAAGAGGCTCCACGGACAGAGGGCCAGAGGTGGCAGTGGGAGTGGTGGGGACAGCCTCAGAAGTGGTGACAGTGGTGGAAGTGGGCTCAGAAAAAGTACTCTCGGCACCGACAGCGGTGTCAGGAGCATCGGAAACATCTGGTATAGGCTGAGGGGCCACTGGGTCAACAGGGTCGGCGGCAGGCTCGGCATGGTGTGCAGCAGGGTCTGCGGGGGTAGCCTGGGCAGCGTGGGCAGCGAGGGCCTGCTCGGCCTCCTCGGCCTCGAGCACGTAGGCGGCGGGGATGAGAACATCCATCGCCGGGAGCCAGTCGACGTGGGCTGGTGCAATCTGAGTCCGAGCAGGGCTCGGGAGAATCATGTAGTCGGCACCGTAAGGGCCGTGCAACCAGACCCAGTGACGCTCACCATACGGACGAAGCATCTTCATCCGGGCCATAACGTCTATCGACAGAGAAGTGGGGCCCGGGACGCGTCGCAGGTCGTCAGGTAGGTCCTCGCCGGTCATCATGGTAAGCAGGGTGATCAGAACGCCGCAGCAGATCGGTGAGCGAGCGCCCACCGATACAATGATGCGGTCTAAAAACCAAGCCGCAATGTCGATCACGACGGTGGGGACAAGCTCGTGTCCATCCCTAGATAGAGCTCTGGGACGTGTCATCGCATAGAGCATGTAGAGCTCTGGCGTAGACATCGTGCCCGGCTCATATCTGGCCAAAAAGGTGGTCGCCATGAGGCGCTGGGCAATGCGTAGGCAGGGGTGGACAATGGCCGAGGCCTTGGCCCTACTGGGGTCAAAGGCGGCGTGGTGGCCTGTAATCCGGGCCCAGAAGGCACCGGCGTCGAAGGAAGGTGGGGGGATATGGGTGGGGCCGTAACCGCGATCGGCTCCGGGGACGGCGGGCCACGAGAAGAATGCTCTCATCATATCGAGAGTGACCTGGCACTCTCGATCCATGAACCGGAATGAGCATCCCTCATCGGTCCGGGCGATCGAACTCAAAACCTCAAGTGTCGGGCGGGTAAAAGTATCCGCCGACACCTGCAGAAAATCTCGCCAGCCCACGTTGTCGTACAACGTGAGCATCCCCTCTAGTACCCCCAGGCGTCCTAGGTCAGCGAGGTGTGCAAACCTGGAGGGTACGATCGAGCGCTGGGAGATACGCTCGAAGACGGCGCGGTGTGCGTCGTCTCGGAACGTAATCCCGAGCGGCCCGACCAGTGGAGCCGGTGGTGGTGGCAGTGGGTCGGCGGGGAGAGGCTGTGCGGGGTGTGGGTGCACTGCAGGCTGTGCGGGGTGTGCGGGGCCTGCAGGCTGTGCTGGGTGTGCGGGGTGTGTGGGGGACGGTGGAGGAGAGTCCTCCAACTCGTGGGAGGGGCCGGCATCATCTGACCGCTTCCGCTTGGCGGTAGCTCTCTTCGACCGCGGCCGTGTCCGGGGCGGCATATCGGCCCCGAGCGCGCGCCGAAAAACGTGAAAAGTGTGACGTGTGCAAAAAGAATGGAAAGAGTATACCCAAACACGCCGCGAGTGCTAAGCAGTGGAAGCGTGCGAAGTCCGCGCCTCCACGAAGTCTAAAACAGCCCGTAGAAGCTCCCCTGAGCTCCCCTAAGCTCCAAAAAGCAACCTGCGCATGAAAAAGCGATATCAGCGAGTAATAATCAAAATGTATGGAGCAATAGGGGTATAATGGATAGATATAGAAATTGATTTGGGTTAGGGGGGCGTTTAGCACATGGATCCTTAAGAAATACACGAAAAGAGGAGAAAACGGCGAAAACAGGGGTACCGGAGGTGATCGGACGGTCGGCCGCCGGCGGCGACTCGGGCGAGGCGTCGGCGGTGCTCGGCCGGCGGTGGCGGGCCGGGCGGCGGCGGGGCGGCGCTGGTCGGGCGAGTGAGGGCGAGAGCGAGGGGGGTTCGGGCGAGGGGAGCTGGAGCGTCGGGGGGTTTGGGGTTTTTTTTTTGCGTTTCGAAATCCGCGCCCCCCCCCTCGGCCCTTTATATAAAAAAGTTACGACTCGGCCGAGTGACGTGGTCACTCGGCCGAGCGAGGCCAATGAAAATTTCCTCCCCGCTATCGCTTCGGCCGAGTGGCTTTGCCAGCCTCGGCCAAGTGGAGTAAGTCCATTCGGCCGAGTGACTGAAGCTACTCGGCATGACTCGCCCTAGGAGGGTATCAGTTTCACTCGGCCGAGTGAACATATATACTCGGCCGAGTAGCAGTTATATCGAAATCAAGAAAATAAACAGAGAGTTGGGTACAGCAGACTTCCCTCGTTCGTGAGCGGCTCGACCGGACGAACTTGTGTACTCGGCCGAGTGACTAGTATACTCGGCCGAGTGAGCCTTGTGTTCTGCTGTTTGTCTTCGTTTTGGCTCTAAACTCCGTCTTTCTTCCTCCAATCGATTTCATCTTCCTCCTAAGTGTCGAGCGCCTTCTTGGGACGCTCCTCGTCGACTCGTTCATCCTCCTCATGATGGATCTACCTATCTCCTCTCCTGTCAAGAAAAATAGGACCCGTTATCACAAAATTTTTGGGCGAACGACTCAAAACACCAAAAATTTCTAAAACGAAAATAAAGAAAAAGTAAAAACAAAGCAAAAACCGTCGGGTTGCCTCCTGACAAGCGCTCGTTTAAGGTCGTGAGCTCGACCCCCTATAATTTTCAATCAATGCCGGATGTTTGGTGCATATGAGATGCACCCATCAAACTTTCCGGGGAGCGCGCTTGGATTTGGATGTGGCGGCGGCGCGTGCTCCCTCGGTGGTCTCCTATCTTGAATAGTGTTGGGGGGAGGCTCCCCCAAGCTAGCATTTGCTCCGGTCAACGGCCTTGCCGGTGGTGCCGATTTCCGTGCCGGCGGAGCTTTCTTTGGAGACTTCAGTTTCGAGAGCTTGCAGAGCTCTCGAATCCTTGCGACATCAGCGTCGCCTTCATCTTCTTCAGCGGAGAAGTCGGGGGAATCATCTTTATTCTCTTCATGGCCTAAATCCGGGCCTTCTTCAAATTCTTCATCAAAAAGAGCGCCAATTGAGTGAGGAATCGCCTCCTCTATCACCTCATCAAGGAGGTCCATGTAGTCAAGTTCCTCGTGATAAGGCATATGCTTCATAGCCTTAGGAATGTGGAGCTCCACCTCGATGTTTCCGACGTTTAAGGTTAAGGTACCTTCGCGCACGTCGACGATGACTCCGGCGGTGGCGAGGAACGGGCGTCCAAGTATCAATGAGGTGTCTCCCTCCTCCTTAACGTCCATGATCACAAAGTCACATGGCAAGCATATTCCACCCGGGACTTGAAGCGGTATGTCTTCGGCGATCCCCACCGGCCTTGTTATCCGTCCATCGGGTAATTGAATGCGCATGTCGGTGGGTTTCAACTTTGTCCCGGTGTTTAGCTTTAAGAACATGGAGAGGGGCATGAGGCTCACACTAGCCCCAAGATCTACCAACGCCTTTTGAAGAGGAACGCCGCCCAAGGTGCAAGGAATCCGAAAACTCCCCGGATCTTTGAATTTTGCCGGCTCCTTCTCTCTCTTGGTGAACCAAGAGCCCTCCTCGGCTAGCATGATCTTCTCCTTCCTTTTCCTCCCTGAAATCAAGTCCTTCAAAAATTTAGCATACGTGGGGATCTCGACGATGGCGTCAAGGAAGGGGATGTTAAGGCTAACTCCTCTTAGGTACTCGAGAAATTTCGCTAGCCTTTTCTCCATTTTCGCTCTAGCGAGCCTTTGGGGGAATGGGACCGGTGGCATGAAGCGCCTTTCCTCAATTAATTGCTCCGCCCTAGATTTCTCCTTGTCTTGTGGCTCCTTCTCCTTTTCAACTTCAACTATCGGCTCAATCGGCTCCAAGCTTTCCTCCACGGCCTCCTCGGTAGGAATCATAGCGGGGGTGGTGTCCTTCCCGCCTCTAGTAGTAACGGCAACTACGGCGTTGATGTGGCAGGTGTTGCCCCGTGGGTTTTGCTCCGGTTGCGCCGGCAATCGTTGAGTGTTCCGATTGAGCAACGCTAATTGCTCCGATATTTGAGCCACTACGGTATTAAGAGAGTCTTGCCCCGCCTTCAAAGTAGCATTCACCTTATTTTGCTCGACCATGAACGCCTCCACTCTAGTTTCGAAATCGGACCGTTGTGGAGCTTGCGGAGGGTTTTGATTTTGATTCCTCCACCCTTGGTTGTAACCGGGCGGCCTATAAGGTGGAACTTGTTGCTTCGGTTGAAAGTTTTGTTGAGTAGGCCCCCTCGGTGGATAGTTTTGTTGTTGGGGTGGTGGTGGTCGAGCTTGTTGAGGTAGTGGTTATGGCGGGTTCAAAGCTCCTTCATTGTTGGCATAGGAGAATCTGGGATGATTTCTTGCGGCCGGATTGGACCAATACCCTTGGTTCCCCGCAACATATTGTACTTGCTCCAAGGATCCTTCTCCTTGCTCTCCTCCCGAGTACATGGCTTGATATTGGTCTTGCCAATCACACATTTGGTTGGTTGGAGCGGAGGTGGAAGGGCTTCCTTGGGGCTCCGTGATGAACTTCTCCAATCTCTCCACCACCTTGTGGAGAGAATCAAATTTGCTCGTGAGCTCCGCTACGGCCTTCGCCTCATAGATGCTAGTTGGCTTTAAGGAGGACGTGAAGTGTCCTCGCTCATCGCCCCATTGTTGGTTATTTGAGGCCATCTCCTCAATTAGGGCCGTAGCTTCTTCGGGAGTCTTTGACAAGATTGCACCATTTGCCGCGGCATCAATAATTTGTTTGGTCCCCGGTTGGAGACCGTTGTAGAAGCTATGAACTAGCTCCCAATCTTCTATACTGTGGTGCGGGCATTGATGCTGCAAATCCTTAAAACGCTCCCAAGCTTCATAGAGCGTCTCCTGTGGTCCTTGCTTAAAGGACATGAGAGCGCTCCGGATCTTCACCGTCTTGGATGGCGGATAGAATTTGTCAATAAATGCACCCGCTACCTCGTCCCAAGTGGTGAAGACTCCGTCCGCCTGCGTCCTCAACCAATAGAGTGCCTTGTCCTTAAGCGTGAAGGGGAAGAGACGCAGTCTGATAGCATCGATGGAGACCCCCGGCATCTGGAATGTGGCGCACTTTGACAAGAATAATTGGATGTGGTAGTGGGGGTTCTCATGGGCGTTCCCATGAAATGGGTCTTGTTGCATCAAAACCACCAATCCAGTCTTCAGCTCGAAGTTCTTGTCAGCCGCCAACTGCGGCACGGCAATGGACGAGGTAGTAGAAGAGGTCTTAGGCCGAAGCCTATCGCGAATAGAAATTATCCTCGCCATCCTTGCCGCCAATTCTTCAGGAGTTTCCGGGTTGGTCATATACCTCCCTTCCGGATCTTGTCTTCTTTCCGCTCTAAGTCTCCGCGCGGTACGTTCGATCTCGGGATCAAATAATAAAGCTTCAGGGTCCGCCGTAGATCTCGTGTACATGCACAGGGGAAACAGAGTTTCAAAGAAATGGTTAGCACCGTGGAAGGGTTAGGTAAGAAGTAAGAAATAAAAATAATGATAATAGTAATAAAAAAAAAGAATAGCTAGGGTGAGAAAGAGTCAAACGTAATCGCCTCCCCGGCAACGGCGCCAAAAACTTGATCGCTCCGGATATACACCCAAAGAACGGTTGTAGTTTTAGCGCAAGTGCACGGTGTAGCAGCGAGCGGGTATCGAACACAGGGAGGACGAATGACTGTGCTTGCTCCGAATCAACATGGCTATTTGAGAACAGAGAAAATTGCCTTGGGCGATCCTGTCACAATCGTCAGACAAATGTGCGAAATATCAAATCAAATAAAGAACGTCTAGGGAATGGGGAATTCCCGCTACTCACCGTACTTCATAAATGTGGTTCGTCGGTATCAAAATTGCTAGAAAGAGAATTCGGATGAACTAGTTGCAACTGAATGTAGAACCAAGCTCACGCTCTCGCGCTGTTGCCGGTCTATAGCTATCCTAGGTTTGGGTCCAATCTCTTACAAACCCTAGCCTAGGGAAGCTAGCATTAGGATCAACATCATCGTCCAATTGCGCACCGAGCCCAATCTCTTGCAAACTCGGTCCACAATCTAAATTAGGATAGTTCCTACCCGTCCAATCTCTTGCAAACGGGTATTGGCATGGAATTGCAATCAGAAATCCTAGTATCGGTCCAATCTCTTGCAAACTGATACTTCGAAAATCCGACTCCAACCCAATTCGGATTTCTAGGGCTTCCTATCAAATTGGGATCCAATCTCTTGCAAATCCCAATTGATATGAATTCCTAGCTATCCGTAGTAAATCGATCCCAATCTAATCCCTAATAGCAATTCTAGCTCAATTTCTACCAATTCATCACAAATAGGAAATAGGGCTTGTAGGGTTCATCCCCACGCCCCAAGACGTGGAGACTACTCACAAATCATAGCAATAGCACAAAAATAATCAATGAAATAAGCAATAGAATTCATCACAAATATTGGGATAAACAATAAAAATAGAATTTTTAGGGAAGAGAGATGCAAACCAATGGAGTTCTTCAATTTAATCCAACAGAAATCCAAGTTTTTCCTCTTCTCCAATCACAATAATAAAGCTAAAAAGTAATCTAAAAAGCTGCAAAAAATCTAAGAGAGATGGCTCCCTCAAACTAGGGTAAAAACAAGGCTTAAATAGCCCCAAAAATCGTCCAAAAATCGTGACCAAAATACCCCTGCACAGCCTGTTTTCCGCAGTTTTCGCTACAGGCAGCGCATCGCACTCGGCCGAGTGACAAAAGTCGCTCGGCCGAGTGAAAACCCTGCAATTTTCCAGAAAGTCGGGGCTTTCAGGGGTCTTCAGTTCGGAGGCGGCTCGGCCGAGTGAGTTGTCGTCACTCGGCCGATGACTTCACTGCACTCGGGCGGACGGGATTCTCCACTCGGCCGAGTGGGTCTTCTGAAGTTCAGGCAGCCGAAAAACAGAAACTTCGATGTTTTGGAAGGGCTTCGTCTGGGCGCCACTCGGGCGGACGTGGTATCGTCACTCGGCCGAGTGGGTCTTCTGTGCTCGGCCGAGTGCACAGGTAACTCGTGTCTGAACTGGTCGGCCGAGCAGTGTCTCGCTGGTCGGCCGAGTGGCTCCTCCACTCGGCCGAGTGGGACACAAAAAATGCCCAATCTGCTTGTTTTGGCCTCCTCGTCGCTCCTGCGATGTCCATTCTTCTTCCGCTCCTCTCCAACAGCAAAATACCCCTCGGGGAGGTCGTTGGTGACCGTCTAGAGTAAGCGCACCTCGGGATCACTCCAAATCGCGCCAAATCACCTGAAATGCGACAAAAACAACAAATCGTGAAAAGCATCGCAATATCGTCGATATATCGTGAAAAACATGATTTGGGCGATCCAAATGGCATGCAAACATGCGGAAAAAAGGTGTAAAATAAGGAGTGATCACTCCACGGATCCGGACCGTCTTCGATGGTGGATAAACCTTATCCACAAATGCAAGCGCAAGCTTCTCCCAGGTGGTGAAATGGTTGGGAGGATGGGCCCGGAGCCAATATGAAGCTTTATCCCTTAAGGTGAACGGGAAAACCCGCAACTTCACAGCATCATCACCAACGTCCTTCGCCTTGAACGTATCACACTTCACCAGGAAGGTGTCAATGTGATGGTTGGAATTTTCATGTGGATGCCCGTGGAAGGGATCCTGCTGTATCAGATTAATCAACCCACGTCTTGAGCTCGAAGTTCACTGCCTCCACTTGCGGTCTAAGAATGGAGGAGTTGTTCCCAAACGTTGGTTTCATGTGGTTCTTGATGGACCCGGTGCGAGGAGGAGGAGGAGGATTGTTTTCCGCCATCTGAGCGTAGGGAGATGAACTTCTACTAGAGGCTCTCAGAGCCCTCGCTGCTTTTTCGATCTCGGAATCAAATAATAATTCTCTTGTAGATCCCTTGTAGAGAGTGTTCATGCACCAACAAAACTCAACAAATACCGTTAGTAGCACCGAAATAAATAAAAAGAATAAAAATGATGGAAGGGTAAGAAATGATTAGAATGCTAGCAAACTTCACAAAATAAAAATAAACTGAGATAGAACACTATTGCCATCCCCCCGACAGCGGCGCCAAAAACTTGAAGCACCCGAAACCTACACCTAGTTCCACCTGGCGGTGTCACGATCGTCAGGCGTGGTATGGCCCCTAGGCTTCAATTTCAAGCTCAATCCACAAGCGGACGGTGTCGAGTTATAGTATAAATGATATCGAATCTCACAGTGACGGTGATAGTGTCAATGGATTCTCAGTTTATTTCTAAGTCTTGAAGTGAGATAGCTATCTGAGTAAAAGATTTGGTTGGGGTGTTGTTGTTGTAATATTAATAAAATGGACTAGGGCGTTAGGGATCACCACTAGGATCATTGGGAGTCGACGTTGGAATAGGATCCTTGCATTGCATTAGGGCTAGGGGATTAATCTCCCAATTCGTACCACTCTCGTGGGTTAGAATTGAGGAGTATTTCGGTGGCTCTCGTTGACGCAATGGCGGTAGCCGTCAACGTAGTGGTATAGTTCGTCGATGGATCCCCTCAAGACACGAGCCGGGCATGGTCACGAGCCTTGGTTGGATTCCCTAGATACCCCTTAAGCACATCAATTCCACAGACCGTGGGCATAATCTCAGTACAGGTTATCTATGGATTCGGTAGGATCTACCGATATACTACCCTAAGTCCCCAATTCAATGTAGGGATCCAGATCTACATTTTCCCCTAGGATTCTAGGGCTAACCCATCAACCCTAGAATAATCTACTCACACATCGCAATAGTAACGGACAAAAACATCATTCTCAGAGACGAAAACATTATAACAATCAAAGGAATAAGGATAAAGAACTTACAACGAGAAATCAATAGAAATTGCAGTTTATAGATCCAAAAAATACCAAGATTCCAAGCGCAAGAGAAATCAAGAACGACAATAATAATCTCCAAGTTTTCGATCCAAAATTCCTTAATACAAATCGATCTAAGAACCCTACAAAAATCGCCTGAGCTCCTGTAAAAAAACTACTTCCCAAAAAAAAACTCTAATGAAAGTCGCCCCCTTTTCGTCGCTCAGCTCCCAGAGCCTTCGGTGCAAAAATCGCGTGCATCGCGGCTTCAGAAAACTTTCCAAAAATAGCCCTAGAGTTGCCGACCGAGTAGGTGACTCGGTCGAGCAATGCGCTGCTCGTTCGGTCGCTCGGACCGAGCAGATGAGCTGCTCGACCGAGCACTACAGGGAATTGAAAATCTTCAAAATCGTCGCTCTGCCTACCCGGACCGAGTCAGCTCTGCTAGGTCCGAGTAGGGGTCGACTCGGTCAGCTGCTTGGGCCGTGTCGCTGGACTACCTCAGCTGTGGAAATTGAGGCTGCTCGACCGAGCAGATGAACTGCTCGGTCCGAGCCATCCCGTATCAGCTCCTCTTCTTAAATTGAAGCTGCTCGGTCGAGCAGCTGAACTGCTCGGACCGAGCATTTCCTGGGAAACTATCTCCAGGAGCTGCTGGGTGTCTCTCTCTCCTCTGCTCTCTCTCTTCTCTCCTCCAATGGCTCCGAAAGTGTGGCGAACTCCTCCAGAGCCTTGCCAATGAGCTCACGAGCATGTCGGATGTGTCCATACCTAAGTGGGGTCCCAAATCGCTCCAAAATCCCTGAAAACTCATAAAACACTACGAAACTCGAATATATCGTCAGAAATGCAATATCGTAGTAAAATGTGGGATTTGGATGCGAAAATGGTATGAGATGCAATGAAATGATGATATGAAAATAGTAGAAAATATGGACACATTAACAGTCGTCTGTGTAGTCTTCTACAGTAGACTATCCTGGCTCAGATTATAGCCGTTGGGATTTTTCTAGCCGTTGAACAGTCGACTGTCACTTGTTCGTCAGTCGACTGTCTGTGCCATAAACTGCCAAAATCTAGCCTTTGCAGATTTCTTCCCTTTGGGTTTTTGGCTTGCTTTATGGGTTCCTTTGGGCTGTCTATATATAGGAGATGGCTTAGTTCATTTAGAACTCTTGGTTAATATTGAATATCTTTGAGAATCAATAGCCCCTCCTAATCTCTCTCATTTCCCTCTCATGAGCACATTTCTCTTCATGCATTGAATCTAGCTCATAGATAAATTTTCCAAGGGATCTAATTCTCATTTCTTTCTTGGAGATCATCTTTCTTCTCTTCATTTCATACACTCAAGTGAGAAGAGTTATGATTCATTCCTAGAAGCGAGAAGGATTATCAAGTGCAATCAAAGCCTCATCTCAAACACTTAAGTTTCACTTGCATGCCTTCTTCTTCACATTGGTAAGATCATATCAAGGCATAGGTAAGTGTTTTTTCGTTTTGTATTTTGTTCGAATCCCTAATTCTCTTTGTGCGAATTAGTTACTCTCTTTGTGGGGGTTACTCTCTGTGTGAGAGTTTGGTTCTTTCTGTGTGAAAGAACAAATCCTCTGTGTGAGGTCTCTCTGTGTGAGAGTAAGGATATCTCTTTGTGGGAATCCTAAATCCTCTGTGTGAGGTATCTCTGTGTGAGATTGTATTCACTTCTCTGTGTGGGAATATAGTGAATACTGGTATGGCTGGACAAACCCAAGTTTTGGGGAACCAGGGTAAAATCCATGTGTTTGCGATTGTTGTTGTTGAGCACTCTGTTTAATTTTCGCTGCTTATTGTGCTTTAATTTCAGTAACTTTTAATTAAGCAATTTGCTTGCCATTACACTATTCATCCCCCCCTCTAGTGTGTGTGTAGCCCCGCAGGGTCCCTTACATCCATCGCTTTTAAATGAGCAACTACCGCCTCTGAACCCGAGCCTGATGTCAACTAGAGGTGCAGCCTTGCTCAAGGAACAAGGAGATCCGACAGCAGATCGGCAGGAGATTTGTATTCACTGCTCTGTGTGGGAATATAGTGAATATTGGTGTGGCTGGATGTACCCAAGTTTGGGGAATCAGTGTAAAACTTTTTGTTTGCGTTTGAATTGATTGAGCCTTTTAATTCCTCTTGCATTTATAATTCCGCATTTGCAAGTTAAATTTTAATTGGATAATTTTATTGCCATTACACTATTCACCCCCCTCTAGTGTGTGTTGTTAGTATTACAAGGGTAAGACGATCCTTACAAGAAGCAGTGTACAAGTATGACAAAAGTAACTGCATACAAACAGACCAGAGTGAAAAGTAAAGTACGGTGTCTGTACAAGTGTAGAAGGTAAAGTGCATGTACTATAAAGAAGGTGATCATGTAAAAGTAACTACGTGACTGAAGTCGGAGAGTACAATATGTGACCATCGAGTTCATCTCTTGCCCGAGTGCGCTTACCCAAACGAATGCCGAAACCCAGGCAGCAGTACATGTATTTTGCCGAAACTCGAGCAGCATGACGGGATGCCAAAACTCAGGCGACATGACGGGAAGATGAACTCCAGTCACTCCCGTACTCTCTCAAACTATGAGTTACCCCAAACCCCCAGTGATGTATCAAGTACATGTTCTTTACAGAATGTTCCACAGGATGTTTCACATGTTGCTAGTCGAATCAGGACAACTGGTTGACTTTCTTATTGAAAACCAGAAAGTAGGAAACTAATTCCAAACAGATTGTGCCAAAGCACAGTGGATACGAAGGAAAAGAGGACAAAGACAAGTCCAACACAAAAGGTATCACTTCCGTGCTTCGAGCACGTGTTAGTGTGGTTGCCACACAATTTACCCAAGTTGATGGTTGTGTGCTACAACCACCAAAGTTGAAAGTTGGTAAAGTAATCTTTGATTGATTACTTCCCTATTAGGTCTCTAGTTTGGTTCAATTTGAATAGCCGTTCTGAGGCTATAGGTGATGTTCTACGGGTTCGTACAAGTACATTAGACTAGTTTTCTATACTTAGAATCTCGTCGTGACTTACAAAATTCGATGTTGTCGTAGCAAGTCGGAATTGGATCTAGGGCATCCACGGAAGTTGGTGCACAAGAATCTGCAACACAAAAATAACTGGTTAGAGACACGACATTTCTATCTAAATAATTAGATCGCTTTGATTTTTAAAACCGGTTGAAACGGTGTCAGAAAACATTCAAAATTTTTACATAGGTTGAAAATGAATATTATAATTTTACTGCAAAACAAAAATATTTTCAGAAGTCTCAGTTATTTTTAATAATTTTCAGAAGCTTAAAAATCACTTTAAAACCCCAATTTACTTAAGTAACGTAATCCTTCCATAATTTATTCCGGGTGCAATACTAGTCGAAAATGTTCAAGTGACTCGAAGATTACTATAACATATATTTTTATCATGTATTAATGTATGTGAAAATAAAGAGTTACGGATTTTAGAAAGAAATTTATGTATTTAAGTTTTAGGCTAAAAATGATTCTGGAAAAACTAAGCGTCTGATCGAGATGAGACCAGCGCCATTGGATCCAGAATATTATTTCCGATTTTCTGGATCTAGTCTCACATTTTTCTGAGGCTTATATCATTAGTTATAAATTTAAAACCTTATTATCCATATAATAAATAATAAAATACGTATTTACGAAAATACGTGTACGTATTTCACCAAAATACGTTCGAAAAATCACCTCGCCTTCGCTTCTCTCTCGTGCAAGCATGCAGCGGAGAGCGGGGGAAGGATCAACGGCAGCGACGACTCGAAGCGACGGCGGCAATGGCGGCGGTCGAAGGGGCGGAGCTCCGGTGGCTTCGTTGGAGGCGAGTGGCTTCGCCGCGTGGAGATCGGAGAGTAGAGCTCGGGTCGGAGGACTGTGAGCGGCAGAGGCGGGAGCTCGAGTGCTCGGCGGTGGCAGGCGGGTCTGTCGGCGTTGTGGCTGGGGCCTCGTTGGAGTACGACGATGAAAGCAGAGACGGGGGGCTCGAAGCTGCTCTGGGGCGACGGTCGACCGTTGCGGGGCCGTGTTGTGCACGTGGTGGCGGGCTCTCGGCAGTGGGTGTCATCGATGGGCAGGGGGCGCGAGCTCGGAGAGCGGGTGGAGAGAAACGGATGAAGGCAGGGTCTCCTCGTCGGAGCGTCGATGGGCCCTCGGTGAGCTCGCGGAGGAGGTCTGAGGCAGGGGCTTCGGGGCTAGGGAGAGGGGAGTCGAGCCAGCCAAAGGGGACGTCTCTTCGACGGTAGTCGTTTGCCGGAGTCAGAGGCAAACGGGCAGAGAGAATACGAAGGGAGGTGGGTTGCGTGGATTTCGAATGAGGGAGAGGGTGAGCTTGGGATTTGTTTTGAGAGGGAGAGAGAGTTAAAGAGAGTGTTGTGGAGATTAAAAGAAGCTGGGGGGGTTAAGGGCTGAGATCAAAAGGAGAAATGGGTTCGAGATGAGATGAGCTTGGGTTGAAATGCTGTGAACGAAGAAGAGGGAGCTTGGTGATGCTATTTATTGGGTTAAGTAATGTATAACGTTTAATATTACGAAATAAAATGTAATAGTAAAAAAACTTAATAAATGGGGTTGTTGAGATCCGAAATTTCGGATCTCATCTGCCATGGAGGGGGTTGAATGAGAGGTAGGGTTAGACTAATTAAGGCTTAGGGTGGTAAAAGGTAATTAGCAATAGTGAAATGTGAGAGTGAAAAGTCATTAATGATAGTAATTAGCAAAAGCGAAGGAATAAAAACCCGTTTTCGCATACGACTCCGAAAAATTACGAAAACATACCCACGGGATTGTATCGTCACGAGGATCGCGAATACGAAAACTATTTTGGGATTTGAGCAATGGAGATACTAGTTTTAGGCCAAAACATTTAGAAAGCGGGTTTGCGGGTTCTAAGTAGATTTGATATCAGAAAATTACGAAATTAATGTGGAGAGACCTAAATAGTCATAGGATGATACTGTAGAAGTTTGAAAACATTTTGAAGATGTTTGTATAGAAAATTAATTCATTAAGCCAAAAACAGTAATAATTGAAAATCAATTTTATCAAGATTACTTAGAGGTATCTGATGAAATCCGAACTTACTGAATTACACTATAATTAGTTTACTTCTTCAAAATATTTTTTAATAAATTTTTGAAATCAGTTTTGTTATAAAACTCTTGACCAACATTTATAAAGTAATTTTGCAAATACGTAAAAATACGTAAATTGATGTGTTGAAAAATATCAGTCATTACATCCTACCCTCCTTAAAATAATTCCGTCTTCGGAATTTCTCAAACTTATTAAAACAAATAATTGTTGTTATGAAGAAGCTCAAGCAAATAAATGATAGAAAAATTTTATGAAATATAATGTGATATCACAGCATCTAGAAAACAAGAGATGTTGTTTATGAATACATACTATTGACATCACTATAGGTTCCATAATTAGTCCTGAGACCAGTATCATCATGGTAATTATCCCAACATTTCGAGTAGCCAAAATTAAGATGAGATAATGGCATCACATGAAAATGAGAGCTATTATGATGATGACATCTGTTCGAACTTGGAACCTGAGGTGATAAGTCAGTAGCAAGCTATTTAAACCACATCAAAAAGAAGAACATAAAGTTTAAAACTCATCCTAATGATGACTACTGGGTCCTAACCAAGTAAATCATCAATATAGCATACAAAAACGTAATGACTAATCCATATGCATTGGCGCTGTTACACCTTAACCAGTCAAACACAAAAGACATCAACTGCCATGATACCCAACTACAAGACAATATCCAGATCGACCTCAAAAGACAAATATAAGTCCAACTTTCAAGGGTCAATATAATCGTTACCACTTCTTCCAGCAATTCCCATAACATCCAACAAGAAACCTGCATCAAAACTGTCTCCCAAATCCAAGCACAAGATTGACATCTAACTTCAACACCTAGGGCCAATAGTAAGCCAATACTCATCCCCAATGATACTCCGTGCCAACACCATTGGTTGACATCCACGGTCATCACCATCAACCCTAAACAATACAACAACCAAAAACTCACGGTACAATAAACACGAAGGAGTGGACCCAAGAAGGTGTAGGAGAATATATGCCCATAAGGCATTTATCCATAAGTATACGTCTTATTCATACCGTATATGGTACCTATTACTCTAAGTATAAATCGTTCGTATTAATATACTTAGATAATATCCATAGACTTATAGTTAGGTCCTTACGTATCTAGATGAGATCTCGATTATGAGTAAGTAAGTGACCGAATAGAAACGTAAGTCTTAAACGGTTCATGGTCATAGATGTGTCGAGAACTGGATATCGACACATCGGATAAACCATTGTGTCTTAGTCTTACCTTAGGGTAATGATGATCTCATAGTCATTCGACTTGGTGAAGTCGGAGACAAGACACAGGTGCTCATTGGAGAATGAGTTCACTGAACGACCACATTAGAGTTATTAAATGGTCAACTTTAACTGAACTGTCTTTAATAACTCTAGGGTGATGATAGGTTAGCTGGTACTTAAGACCTGAAGTCATTTGTACAAACCTGTGAGTGAACGGTGTAGCTTAGACCCATGATCTAGCTTCAAGGCTAGGCCTGCTGAAAGATCTTAAGTTGAGCTGCACCCGAAGCTCTCGAGGCGAGTAGATGACTAAGATGGGATTCGTCACTTCCGTTAAAGGGAAGTTAGTGTTACAGGCTCAGTACGGTCTTTATGTTAATCCTCGGCCGGGGTACGTTGTAAGAAGTACAACGTGTATACAACAAAGACCGCCGTATACTGACCAATGTTGTCTAATAGGGTTGACAGTGAACCATACCTTAGGCCAACAAGAACACAGTCTTGACGAAGGGACTATGGCTAACGGAGTTCGTCACTAACACAGCCAATACAAACCCAATGATGCTTTTGTCAAAGGATCGATCACGTTATGATGATTCTGAAACAGGGACGACAGCTACTGCTCGTAGTGACCGTCGTCTATGGGTTCCGAGCCCCAACCTATAGTAAGGTCAGGCTGTAGGGTCTCACACCGAGTAGTGTTCGTGTCTTAGTAATAGGAAGATAGAATAGAGAGAGATATCATTTGATGATATTCACAAAGCTTGTTGTGAAAGTTAGTCGCAATAGCAATAGGGACAAACATTGCATTTGATGCAAACTATGATTAAACGTGTAGTAAATTGGTTACGACAAATTTAGTAGGAACAAATATATTGGAAAGGGTTACCTGGATGACGGGATCGTCCCGGTCTAAACACAGGTTCAAACCGCGTCCAAATCGGAGCTCAAACGAGCTCGGAAACGCGAAAACAGTCCAAGGCGAAGTGGGTTAGACCCACTGGGCTAATAAGCCCATAGACAAAGGCAAACGGGCGCAACCCGCTGGCTGCAGCGGGTGCACGCCCACTGCACAGTGGGCGCACACCCGCTGGCTGCAGCGGGCGGGCGCCCGCTGCAGGAGCGGGTGTGGCCCGCTGCAACAGTGGGCGCTTGCACAGCGGGCCAGCGCCCGCTGCAAGCGGGCGCGGCCCGCTGCTTGCAGCGAGAGCACGCCCGCTGCCCAGCGGGCGTGCAGCCCGCCCTTGTCCCCTTGGGCGGGCGCGCCCGCAACTTAAGTCATTTAGGGTTTTTTTGAAACCCCAAATGACGGCTACGAAAATCGATTGTTTGCCCAACTTTGGGCAATTGTTTGAGGGGTCAAACGAAGTCGAAATTCGTCGCCGTCGGTTCCTACGCGTTCACCATTCAAAGCTCTTCGGATTGATAGCTTGTTTGGTG
Organism: Scilla litardierei; assembly: GCA_030789695.1. Taxonomy (NCBI): domain Eukaryota; kingdom Viridiplantae; phylum Streptophyta; class Magnoliopsida; order Asparagales; family Asparagaceae; genus Scilla; species Scilla litardierei. Next base: position 24,018,806 of record CM061131.1, on the reverse strand, counting down.
TCTAAAGTTTAATGAGCAAAGAGAATTAATTAGTCAAAGTTTGCTTTTATGAAAAGCTCACTTAAACTAGAAATTAAGCCAAATTGGCTTAATTAATTTTTTCTCCCATTTACGAATGTCCCACATTGCTCGCAACGAAGGAGTGAGTGCCGACTCCCAATAAAAATAGGGGTGCACTCTCTTCGTTGAAAAACACACCAAGTCATCGATCGAGTAGCTCCAGACTTTTAGACCAAGCTCGATCGGCGACTAAATTATTCTCTCTCTCTCTTCCTATTCTCCGGAGTAGTCCTAGCAAGACTACGAAGGAGGTTTGGATTTTGATCCGGACGTCTAAGACGCGGGTTCTTCTCAAGTGAAACTTTCTACCGCGTGTGATCGGCTTGGAGGCGAAAGTCGGCTCGGGCGGATCGGTGCGAGGGTGCGAGGCGGCTCAGGCGGATCGAGTCAAGGCGGCTCGGCTACAAGGAGCTTCTGAAGACGGTGCGGTACATCTTGCCTACTCCAGGGCCAAGATTCCGGGTATGTGGTTAAGTAATTTTAGTGTAGATTTAAATTAGTTGCTTTAGAGTAGATCCCTCTTGGGGTGGTCAGATCCACCCCAAGTTGGCATAGATCGGGCTAGGTTCTGGCTCCCTCAGAGCCTAGCTAAATAGTTTAGCTAGTCTAGAAAATTTTGATTTTCGATTTCCGTTGCGCTTTTGTGCCCCTGTGGTCTGTCGGACTTAGGACGGACACAGATCTGAGCTCTGGGGGTCCGCCAAAACCCCAACAGTGGTATCAGAGCCACGGTTATGCTATAGATCTATTATAGCGATTTTTTAAATCTTTAAATTGCTTAATTTTAAACATACAAACTATTTTAGATTTATGTTAAATTAGTTTAAAATTGTTTTGTGTTTTAAAAATTGGTTTTACAACACAGAAATTTTTTTTGAGACGATTTAATTTTATGCGATAATTTTAAATGAATCTCGAATGTTCAAATGCTTAATAAATTTTTTTTATGAGATATAAATATTTTTTCGAGCATTTAAATGTTTATGTAATTTTAAGAAATATTTTATTTTTGAAATTTAATTTTTTCTTAAGTTACATAAAGATTAGAAATTTTTAAAAACTTTGTTTGAAAGCTTTTAAATCATTTCTAATGTTTTAAAAGGTGTTTTAAAATTGCTTTAGTAGATATGTAAATCATAGAACTATTTTATTTTCATGAGATGAAAAGATAATTAGTTTCTTTTAAATTACATATAAGTTTCTAAAATTATTTATGCGATATTTTAATTTTAGAAATAATTGATTAAAATTTTAAAGCCTAGGTTTTAGAATTATTTGATAATTTTATACCTAGTTTTATGTGATAAAATGTTTTGAAGCTTTAAAAATTTTATCTTCGAATTTAATTGTTAAATTTTAGATTTGCGTGTTTTTTATTATACAGATAATTTTAAACTTGCAAATACTCTTTATATGTCACAAATATGAAACTTTCATTTATGCGGATAAATTAGTTGTTTCATTTTTTTAATGGACATATTGAATAATGTATTCATGAACCTTATTAGGTTAGCCATTAAATGTTTAAAATTTTATGAGATGAAATTTTAATTAACTAGTGACATGTTATGTTTGATAAAACAAAACAACATCAAAACCTAATACCAGATTAGGGTAGTCCCTTTGTTTGTAAATCATTTCATTAAAACGTTTAATTTATGATTTTCATAAAAGACTAATGTTGAATTGTTTTATAAAATCCTAATTAGATTGGGGTAGCACGTTGAACGAATAGACCTTATAGTTGATAAGGACTTAATAAAAATTGTTCAACCAATCCATAAAATTTCGAATTTTAGTATCCACTAGTTGATATGGATTAACTAGTTTTCTTAATTAAAAGCCATTTAGTTGTTTAGACAAACATAGAATTGATGAAAACTTCTTCAATGGATCATGATGTCGGTCAATGTGCTTGGCTAAGTTTGCTGGACCAACCTAGCTAGACTGGGTAACAAGTGGTCCTGGCTTAGTCAATTCCCTGGCCGCGTCCGTTGGACCGCAAGGAGTCGATTCATGACTATGAAAGTCCATCGACTATACCTAAGTCAATACGATAATAATCTTGTTCAAGATAAATCGTAGCCCTCCTTATTTTAGGAGTTGGCAACTGTAAGAAACATGTTACGGTTGTTGAGCTACACCAAGCCGTGACATGTCAATCTTATAGAAACCGATTTCTTGATTGACATCTTGACCTGACTGAAACCGTTGTCTCATCCTTCGAGCATCGGTGTAAGTCTAACCAAGAATGTAGTCTAAGTCCTGACCCAAACCAAAGTGTCGTGCATACACCGAGCGTGGGGCAAGTCAGGCTAGACACGAAAACAAGGGTCCGACTAGGCTAGCCATTGTGATCCGGTTGAGCACACTCATGATCAAAAATGACTAGGGGTAAAAATCGATAGGGAATCATAATAGATATGATTGACGACGAGTTCGTCTACCGACTGCAGAGTCGGACAACTTGTTGAGATACACTCAAGGTTGTCAGACTCAGGGTAGTCGGATCCCTCTCTCACAAATATTATTTTATAATAAATTGTTTATTATTATGGCTTTAATAAATTTAGTGGGAGAATATAGTTTTATAAAACCCATTAAAACTATACTACGAACAAATACTGACTAAAGTATCTATAAAAATGTAGAATGGATTCAGGTCTTAGATATATGGTTGAGAAGAACGTGCTCGATGGAACGAACTATAAAGACTGGCTTAGGAACATTAAGTTGGTCCTTTCCCTAGCCGGGATAGGATACGTACTGTTCGAGGACGCTCCGGATAAGCCCGAAGAAGATTCGACCTTCGAGGAAAAGGAAGCCTACAAGCTGTACCAGAGGGATGCAGAGAAGGCCATGTGCCTTACTCTGGCTTCGATGAGTAACGAGCTGCAGAGGAAGCATGAATATATGAATGTTCAAAGTATACTTCTCAATGCACAAGAGTTATACGGTAAGCGATCTCGAGCTGCCAAGTTCGAAGCCACCAGCAACCTCTGGGGCACAAAGATGAAGGCAGTGCCCGTACAGGATCATGTTATCAAGATGATCGGGTACGTAGAGGACGCCGCCCAGTTAGGATTTGTCCTGGACAATGAGATGTCCATAGACATTATCCTAAAGTCTTTAACTCCTGAGTTTAAGCCTTTCATCACTGGTTTTATAATGAACAGTCTTGAAACGGATCTTCCTGGTCTCCTCAATATGCTTAGGAAATTTGAGGAGATTGAGAAGAAGCCGACTGCATTGGTTGTTGGCTCTGCTTCTTTCGACCAGCCGAAAGGCAAGGGTAAGAAGAGGCAGGTCCTGCAACCTGCGAAGGCAAAGAAAGAGAAGAAAAAGACTAAAGGGGCCTCGTCGAAATCTGAGTGCATCCATTGCCACAAGATTGGCCACTGGAAGAGGAACTGTAAGATCTATCTTGCAGAGAAGAAGAAGGGGCATACGGATGCCTCCACCTCAGGTACAAATTCAATTCAATAAAACGTAATTATTTCCAATCATATAGTATGAGATACTAAAAGACATCTGTGTAATGTATACATGTGGCTGATATAAAGCGGAGATTGGGAGAAGTGCGGAGGACGGTCGGCAATCTGAGCAATCGTTGCTGCTAGGGCCGTTCAACGACTTCGAGAGACATGATCAAGAAGGAGATGATACTAATCTTAGTTAAATAAATTGTATCATTTCTTGAAAGTTGAAAACAATGATTGAGTGTTCTACACTCAAAGTTTATGGGATAAACAAATTACGGTTCATCTTAATGAATCCGTTGTTTTAATGAATGTCTCGGAAATTACGTTTTTGTTGAGTTGAAATTTGATTGGCTTAAATTTTCTGTAATTGTGGCTTTCTGAGATGGTTGCGAAAATTCTCGAATGATGATGCGAAGCTTCGGAAAATGTTGATTTTTGAGCTGACTTAATGTTATAGTCAATTGGTAGTTAAGTATAAGTTCTAGGGGCGTATAAATTGTGTGCGATCATAATTATACGCATATTAAGATTAATTCTTAATAAACCGTATTTAATTATTAAAGATTTAATATTAAATGTTGGTTAAGGGAAAAGTACAGTGTAGGACGTTTTGATTGAGCGAGTCATTGTCAAGATTCATTCAACCGATCTTGACTTGACTCATTCGTCAAACCGAACCTGACACTACTACATTCCATCTAAACCACTTATCTAATGGTTATATCTTCGTATATATAATCTAAATACGATTTAGATATAATATTGAAGTATTTAACCAGATAATTCTTAAAGTCAGTGAGAGCTAGCTCGTATACTTAGTTCCGGTCTTTCGGACTAAGTAAAAAGGATTTTCTACTTATAGATCATCTATATAAAACATTGAATCAAAATTGTTTTGATTTAATCGAATATATAGAGACTCGGGGTGTCATGTATGTGCTTGACATATTGGCACAAGAAAAGTGGAATGATCTGAGACTGACTTATAGATTATAATGTTAGACCCTACATCTAGATTGTATAAGCTAATTGTTAGCTATACAAAGATAGGAAATATTGATCCAGATCTTTTTTCCAAAGGATCAACCCTGTGTGATCAAGAGATGTATTAATCCATTAAAATTCGTTGTAGATACTCATTAGTAAAACCACTCTTAGGGTTGTCATATAAATGTCAATGTGACTGATATGCTATAGCGGTATGAGATACCGTGATAAATAGCCTAAGTGCAAGTGGGAGATGTAGGAGAATATATGCCCATAAGGCATTTATCCATAAGTATACGTCTTGTTCATACCGTATATGGTACCTATTACTCTAAGTATAAATCGTTCGTATTAATATACTTAGATAATTCCATAGACTTATAGTTAGGTCCTTACGTATCTAGATGAGATCTCGATTATGAGTAAGTAAGTGACCGAATAGAAACGTAAGTCTTAAACGGTTCATGGTCATAGATGTGTCGAGAACTGGATATCGACACATCGGATAGACCATTGTGTCTTAGTCTTACCTTAGGGTAATGATGATCTCATAGTCATTCGACTTGGTGAAGTCGGAGACAAGACACAAGTGCTCATTGGAGAATGAGTTCACTGAACGACCACATTAGAGTTATTAAATGGTCAACTTTAACTGAACTGTCTTTAATAACTCTAGGGTGATGATAGGTTAGCTGGTACTTAAGACCTGAAGTCATTTGTACAAACCTGTGAGTGAAAGGTGTAGCTTAGACCCATGATCTAGCTTCGAGGCTAGGCCTGCTGAAAGATCTTAGGGTGAGCTGCACCCGAAGCTCTCGAGGCGAGTAGATGACTAAGATGGGATTCGTCACTTCCGTTAAAGGGAAGTTAGTGTTACAGGCTCAGTACGATCTTCATGTTAATCCTCGGCCAGGGTACGTTGTAAGAAGTACAACGTGTATACAACAAAGACCGCCGTATACTGACCAATGTTGTCTAATAGGGTTGACAGTAAACCATACCCTAGGCCAACAAGAACACAGTCTTGATGAAGGGACTATGGCTAACGGAGTTCGTCACTAACACAGCCAATACAAACCCAATGATGCTCTTGTCAAAGGGTCGATCACGTTATGATGATTCTGAAACAGAGACGACAGCTACTGCTCGTAGTGACCGTCGTCTAGGGGTTCCGAGCCCCAACCTGTAGTAAGGTCGGGCTGTATTGTAATGCCCTACCAGCTACTGCACAAGTACTAGAGGGGGGGGTGAATAGTACTTTAAAATAATAAGGCGTATAATTCCAAATTAAATTGCAAACAACTACCAAATCAATTTGCGGAAGCTTAAATTGAATGACAACAATGAAATTACCAAAGCTAACAAACGATGTTAATGGGTTCGGATCCACCCAAGTCTCCCCGACTTGTTCCCGGTGATCCTACGTCCCAACCACCCGGATCCCCTCCGGATACTTGAGTTAGAAACCCTAACTCAAGATTTCCACTATGAATATCTTGTGAAAAACCTTCACAAGATCAAATCATACATGCAATGGCAAAGTGAATCCCACAACCCGGGATCACAAACTTCTCTCACAACCGAGAGAGCCAACAAGCAATATAAAGAGTTTAAATGAAATAAATACTCTTACCACAAAATCCTATACCTTGAGTTTTTCTTACCCAATAGGTTGAATGAAGGATTTGAGGAAGATGAAGTCACCAAGCCCTAGCACCAAGGATATGAGCAGCAATGGGTGCCTAGGGAAGAGTTGGAGACTTGGTTCAAGCAATAGCTTGAAGAGCTCACCAAGAACAAGCTTCTCTCTAGATCTAGAAATGAGAGAGAATGGGTTTCTTGTGAGGAAGAGAGCTTTAGATTTGAGGGAGAATAGCTATCTCTTTAGGGCTCAATGAATCTCTTAATGGCAGCTCTATTGAAGATAGAAATGACCTAGGTTCCTATTTATAGGAACCCAAAAACATAAGTTAGGTCAATCTCCAACGGAAAGAAATCTGAGAGAATTAGTCGGTCAAAGAACAAACACTGACCGACTAGTTCATCAACTAGTCGGTCAGTCACAAAGCATGGACCGACTAAGAGCACAACAGAGAAGAGATAGAATTTCAGACCTAGAAAACTAGTCGGTCCAAGAACACTGTCTGACCGACTAGTTTCACAACTAGTCGGTCATCAAATGAACGTAGACCGACTAACGGAAAACAGTAGCTTAGGAGAAATTTGGCATGTACAGTAAATCACAACTAGTCGGTCAAAGAAGCATCACTGACCGACTAGTTCACAGACTAGTCGGTCGGTGAGTCAACGTAGACCGACTAACTGTAAACAGTAAAGAACAAAGATTTAACTGACTGAAACTAGTCGGTCCAAGAACAGTGGCCGACCGACTAGATCTCCATCTAGTCGGTCAGTACTTGTTCTTGTACCAACTAACATGCACAACAAGGTCCGAATCGAAGCGCGACGCTTCGAGGAAATTAGAGTGAACTTGTGCAAGAATCCTAGAGCTACGAAATGAGCGAAATGAAGATAGAAACGTAAGATATACTCAAGGCTTAACATTCTATCAATCGAAACTAAAAGACTATAAATAAAACCTTAATAAATGGTCTTTGAGAGCTTCGATTGAATCTTCATTATTTCCAAAGCGTTGCATGAGCTTCAACGAAGCTTTAGGCTTGAATACGAGCTTTTGGAAGTGTTGAGATGTCGCTTTAAATATTCTCGTGAAATTGGCGACGATCTCCAATACTGCGCTCACAAATTGTTAGTTCATGAATTATTTATGTTTGCTCATCATCCAAAACCAAATCCGGGGAGTCCAATATTCAACATTCTCCCCCTTTTTGGTGATGACAAACCAACATAAATAATAATCAAAGATAATAATTCAAATGTAAAAATACTTACTCCCCCTGCATTGATGACACGTTAATTCCAAAATGAATATAAATGAATTGTATCAAGCAGACGAGTAAGATAAATAAAGTGAATTGATTTTTGAAATATCGGATTTTGAAAATCCTTATTTGTATCTTAACTCCCCCTGAATCTAACATATCAAACTAGATTCTTGGAAATTGAGTTAAATTTTTCATTTGCGCTATTTATTATCATTATCTCTCCCCCTTTGGCATTATCCCAAAAATGGGGGGCATACAACGACAACAATTAGGAAATGTAAAATCCAACATCTGGAGTCGTAGACGAAGACAATGGACCAACTTGACACCAAGGGAAAAAAATGTGGAAATCAAAACAAGGTGTGTCAAATTTTCCATTATAAAAAAAAAATCAACGATAATCAAAATCATCAAAAATACCAAATGTTTATTCATGTCTTGAATAAAGAAACATACTCTTCAATATTCAATATTCTTGGTTAATTTTGAGCATGGAAAACAATTCTATAAAATCCATTTAACCAACTTTTTATGCGTCGATTCGATATCACATTTCAAATATATTCAACGAATATTCAATTTGCACGACGTATAAAAGATAAAGTGATCGATGATGAACATATATATACATGGAGACAACATGAGTACATCCAAGAGATATCACATCGAATATAAGAGATACATCATATCAAGCGCTACATATCATCAAAAAGAAATACATCATCATCAATATATCATACAATCCAACACCAACAACCATAAAGCACAAAAACAATGTAACAAGGCATCTCTCAACCCCATCCTAACCCAAAACTCTCTCACAAGAATACATCATCCAAAGTGTATATGGAGAGTCCTCGGAACAACGATCACGAGGAGGAGGCAGGATCTGCAGCGTCCGTGGGTCCAGTCGACGGAGTGGACTCAGGATCTGCAGGGAGTAGAGGTGTCTCAACAGATGGAATCGTCGGTGCAGGAGTCGAGATCTCAGCAACAAGCTCAGCAGCAGCAGGAGTCTCGACAGAAGCAGCAGCAGCAGATACATGAGCAGGCTCGGAAACTGGGTCAACAGCAGATGACTCTGGAACACCTGAAGAGGTGGCAGCTCCAGGAGCAGAAGAGAATGTACCAGCAGCAGCAGAGGTGCCCTTGGGGGCACGAGTCGAAGTACGACAGATCTCCTCAACGTCCTCCTCATCCATCTCATCCATCTCCTCTCCCTCAGACACGGAAGGAGGAAGCTCAACACCCATCTGACGTGCCATACGGCAGACCACCTCCTCGGTACGAGCCAAGCGGGACTCGTGACGAAGAAGTATCCGGACGACGTCATCAAGGGTGGCAACGGGAGAAGCAGAGGCAGAGGCAGAGGCAGGGACAGACGCTGAAGGAGTCGTCCTCTGAACGTGACGAAGCGCCGCAAGAGATTTCTTGACGGCCGTCGCATTCAGCGGAGGACCGAGGGGACGCTCATCGTCAAGAGGCAATGTGACACGAAAGTGACGGAACACGAGGGTCAACATGCAAGGAAAAGGAATATGAGCTGATTTATTGGACTTTCGAATACACTCGAAAGAATCAATCTTATCGAGTATAATTCGAGCCCAATTAATCGAGCTCCCCATGAAGATCGCATAGATAAGCTTCAGAAATGGCTGGGAAGGTAAAGATGAGGAGCCGTACTTGGGAAGCAAGCACGACTTCAGAATCAAATTTAGGACCCAAGCATTAGGCTTAAAAGATTTAGAGGGCACGCCAATCAAAGCAGGAGGAATCTGATGGAAAATCTCTGAAAGAATGGTCTGATCAAGAGAAGAGATATCATCAACCGAGATATCAGAAGGAAGAAGGCCAGACGAAGAGATACCCAGAATCTCTCCTAAGATTTCCGCAGTGAGGACTATAGGAGTCCCCAAAACGGTCGTCTCAATAGAGTGGGTCTGATCGTACTGACCCCGGATCCTATTGGCATAGAAAAGCTTTACTAATCTAGGGTAAGGACGAGGATTCGCCTTCGGGTCAAATCGAAGATAATCGAGAAGACCCGACGACGACAGAAGATCAGCTAGCCCTATGAAGTCGCTGAACTGGACGAAATGCTCCAGAAGCAGCGGACAATGTTCGATACGGTTATATGCCGCAAGACACAAAGGGTCATCGCGACATAAGGAAATATCGACACCGCCCACCGGCATCGGAGCCTTTCCCTTAGGCTTTCGAGAAGACGTACGAGGGTGGGTGCTAGACTCGGGATGACTAGGAGGAGTGGGTTCCCTATGAGTCTGGGTCTCGGGGTTATACTCCGTATCGGAATCGGTAGGAGTAAGGAACGAAGAACGAGAGGCAAGAACTTTGGCCTTGGGTTTAGGTTTGGGCTTTGGTTGACCTCTAGGCTTGGCGGTCGTCGTCCTCTTCTTCTTGGGAGGAGGCGAAGACGACGAAGGATGGGTGGTCTTGGCTCTACGCTTCGGAGGGGTTGGATGCTCGGGATCCGAAGAGATTGGATCAACGGTCATCGGAGAGGGGTCAGAGGAAGGGATCGGAATGCGTGTTCTTGCCATAGTCGAAGCAAGACACGAGATCAAATCAACGAATCCTAGCACAACCCTAGAAATCCGAAACCCTAGAAATTTAGAAATTTGAAACCCTAGAGAAACCTAACCCTAGAGCAGAAAACAAAACCCTAGAGAGGAGAGGGAGGAGGTAGGTTTACCCTAGGAGGAAGAGCGACGGCCGGCGACGGCGGGGATGGTCGGAAATAGGCCGGAAGTCGATCGGAAGGGGAAGGGTCGGGGTTTTGAGCGGAGGAGAAAGAGTTTTCGATCGATTAGAATGGAAATCGATCGATTAAATCGAGTTTAAGTCGGTCGATTTCCCAAATGACCAAACAGCCCCTGGCACAACTAGTCGGTCACAGTTCAAGCACTGACCGACTAGATCACGATCTAGTCGGTCGGTCAATGAGCTTGAACCGACTAGGTGCAAACAGTGGCTGAATCCAAGAAGACTGACAAGATTTAGTCGGTCTGCGTTCAAGCACTGACCGACTAGATCTCAATCTAGTCGGTCGGTCACTGAACATGAACCGACTAAAGAGTCAAAAACTTGAAAATCAAGTTCTCTCCATCATACGCTTGGATGATAAATCTCAAAACTCTCAATGGACATCTAAACTATCCCATTAAACATCGAAAAACAGAAATTTGACGATTACGCACAAATCGAACGAAAAATTAAGATATCACTTAAAATTCCCGAAAAATCCAATAATTCTAGCATGAATGAGATATTGTCAAGAATAATAGCATGCAAAATTATTGAATGAAACATGAATCCTATATTTCGGATTCACCCATAATCCCCAATTCTCGACGCAACCTCACAAAGGAGTCCTCCTTTAGGGGTTTCGTGAAAATATCGGCGATTTGCTTTTGGGTTTCAACGTACACTAGAATGATGTCCTTTTTAGCAACATGGTCATCTAAAAAGTGGTGGCGGACATCTATGTGTTTCGAACGGGAATGATGTACCGGGTTCTTGGAAAGACATATTGCACTTTGGTTGTCAACCATGATAGGGCAAGTATCACAATTTATACCAAAGTCTTTAAGAGTGTGTCTCATCCAAAGAACTTGAGCACACGCGGCACCGGCGGCAATATATTCCGCCTCGGTGGTTGAAAGTGATACGGAATTTTGCTTCTTGGAAAACCAAGAGACAAGAGAATTTCCTATAAAATGGCAAGTGCCACTAGTACTTTTCCTGTCGGATTTGCATCCCGCATAATCGGCATCACTATATGAGATTAACTCATATGTGCTAGATCTCGGATAAAGTAATCCAAAATCTAAAGTGTAACTTAGATAGCGGAAAATACGCTTTACCGCTACTAAGTGAGACTCCTTAGGTTGAGACTGATAACGAGCACATATACATACGGCAAACATAATATCGGGCCTACTTGCGGTAAGATAAAGCAAACTACCAATCATACCTCGATATAAACGAATGTCTACATCCTTACCGCCCGTATCCTTGTCAAGATGCGTAGTCGTGCTCATTGGAGTCTTTTTCCCGGAGGTATTCTCCATTCCAAATCGCTTTAGCAACTCCACCGTGTACTTCGTTTGGTGGATGAAGATTGCATCGTTCATTTGGCGAATTTGGAGTCCTAAGAAATATTTGAGTTCGCCCATGTGGCTCATCTCAAATTGTTCCTTCATAACATTAGAAAACTCTTCACAAAGAGTGAAGTTAGTAGCACCGAAAATGATATCATCAACATAAATTTGAACTAATAAAATATCATTATTCGCATGCTTAACAAAAAGAGTTGAATCGGCTTCGCCCATTTTAAAATGCAAATCCAAAAGAAAATTCTTTAGGCGATCATACCAAGCTCGAGGAGCTTGTCTCAAACCATAAAGAGCTTTCTTTAGTTTAAAAACGTGATTTGGAAATTTTTCATTTATGAAGCCCGGAGGTTGAGAAACGTAAACTTCCTCAACGACATCTCCGTTTAAAAATGCACTTTTAACATCCATTTGAAATAATTTAAAATTCTTATGGCATGCAAAAGACAAAAGTAATCTAATTGATTCTAATCTAGCTACCGGAGCGAAGGATTCTTTGAAATCAATACCTTCCTCTTGTCGATAGCCTTGAGCTACTAACCGAGCTTTGTTCCGGACGACGACTTGGTTTTCGTCGGTTTTGTTCTTGAAAATCCACTTTGTCCCTATGACGGTGTGGTTCTTCGAAGGCAATGGAACAAGCTCCCACACTTCATTCCTCTCGAATTGAATGAGCTCCTCCTCCATGGCAAGTATCCAAGCACTATCTTCGCATGCTTCAACTATATTCTTTGGCTCTATTGATGAGGCAAAGGCACAATTGGCGAAGTGGTGAACTTGCGATCTTGTCTTGACACTATCTTGAATATTGCCAATTACTTGCTCATGGGGATGGTCGCGAATGACATGAAGTCGCTTGGGAATACCTTGATCACTTGGAACATTCTCAACAACTTCATTAGTCGGGTTAGTCTCAATAGAATCAATAGACTTAGAATTATCAAATGAATCACATAAAACATCCATAGAATCATTATCATTTGAAATTCTAGTTGGAACAAATCCTTCATTAAATGAGACATGAAGCGATTCCTCGATCGTCGAGGTTCGTTTGTTGAATATCCGGTAGGCTTTGCTACGCGAAGAATATCCCACAAAAATCCCCTCATCGGATCTCGGATCGAATTTGTCCAAACTACCATATGTGTTCTTAATAAAACATTTCGAACCAAAAACACGAAAATGTTTAACTTGAGGCAACCTACCAAACAACAATTCATAACAAGTTTGTTTAGTGCCGGGCCTCAAAAGTATTCTATTAAACACATAGCAAGCGGTGTGTACCGCTTCCGCCCAAAATTGATGGCCAAGTTGGCTATCATCAAGCATAGTGCGAGCACACTCCACTAGCGTCCTATTCTTTCTCTCAACTACACCATTTTGAGGCGGTGCACGAGGAAAAGAGAAGGTGTGAGTAATACCAACTTCATCACAAAATGTCTCAAAAGACTCATTCTCAAATTCACCTCCATGATCACTACGAATAGTGACAATGGTGGTTCCTAAGAGATTTTGTACTTTCTTAACAAAAATTGTGAAGTTTTCAAAAGCTTCATTTTTATTGCACAAGAAAAATACCCAAGTAAATCTTGAATAGTCATCTACGATGACAAGTCCATACCTTGCATTTCCTAAGGAAGCTACTCTAGTTGGCCCAAATAAATCTAGATGTAATAGCTCTAGTGGCCGTTTTGTAGAGATGCTTTTCTTAGGTTTAAATGAAGATCTAGGAAGCTTGCCGCGTTGACAACAATCACAAAAACTTTTCTTTTCAAAAACAAGCTTCGGAAAACCTTTAATAGAATTCAATTTTGAAAGCTTATATAGTGTTCCAAAGTTCACATGTCCAAAGCGTCGATGCCATAAGTGTTGTTCACTTGTGTTGGCAACGAGACATTGTTCATATGACTTAGGAAGATCCAAAATATAAATGTCTTTACGACGAGTTCCGGAAAATAATAATTTTTCATTATCCTTTCTTAAAATATGACACAATCCTTTCGCAAAGCTAACTTTGTAACCTTTGTCACAAAGTTGACTTATTGAAATAAGATTATGATTTAAACCACTAACAAGATACACATCACTAATTAATGGTTTAGAAGGGTTACCGACATTACCAACACCTATGACGGTTCCGCTCTCGTTGCCTCCAAATACGACGCGGTTTCCATTCACAATGGGAACCACTCCGGAGAGCAATCGAGCGTCACCCGTCATGTGTTTGGAGCACCCGCTATCGAGTATCCAATTCCCTTTGGAGCTAAATTTAAACTTGTTGCTCCTTTTCTTTTTCTTTTCCTTGAGTACCTAAAGATAGATAAGTTTCATATCATGGTACCCAAGGTCATTGGGTCCAAGGGATTAGACCTTTGGAAGCCAAGTCCAAGTGGACTTAGTCTTCCCCACATAATTCTTACTATGCACGACATCCGAAAAATATGCATTCATATATATTTGTTTTTCGTCCATGCTTGTGTCCTTTGGGCTCCAAATCGTGAAAACTTTGGGAGCCATCATCCTATTGGGTGCATGCATGCGACGTTGATTTCTACGTGATGCATGTTGTGGATAGGCATACGGGACATGATGGAATGGTGCACGACGAGAATTATTCATATGATGAGGTGGGTGTACATATGCATGTGTGGGAATACGTGCGTGAGGGTGTCTCACTTGGTGTGCACGTGCCCGGGAATGTGTTGCATAAAAATCATCATAAGTGTGAGACGGTGGAGTAGGACGTGTGTTCCTACGTGGCATGGAATTGGTGTACATATAAGCATGCCCCTTCCTTGGAGGTCCACCCAATGTGGGTTTCTTTCCGAAAGAGGGTGTGGACGAGGTGGAAGCACCATTGGTAGATGAACTACCAATAGAGTGTTTGCTCCCACTCGTTGAGGCTTCGGAAGTTGGCCTAACAAAGGTAGTGACCGACTTGGAAGAATTTCCCATCATATACCCCAAGCCAATGTGGTGTTTGGCCGGAAGTAAATCTTTTAGGATATTATCCAAATGGCCTTTACCCTTGTTGAATTTGTTGATTCGGCCCAATGTGTCCTCATATTTCTCTTTGAGAGAACGCAAGGAAGTATCCAAAGTGGATATTTGCGAAGTGAGCACATAAACACGAGATTTAAGATTCTCGTTCTCAATACTCAAAGTCGAGTTTTGAGAAGTTAAATCCGCTATCTCATGTTCTTCCGCATCCTCAATGCTAACATGTTCAAGTTTAGATTTGAGATTCACTATCTCATTTCTTAACTCTTCAACAACGGTGTCGTTGTTGGTGATGATAGTCTTAGGCGATGTTTGAATGCTAGCTAGGTCATCTTTTACCTTAGTATATCTATTTACTAACTTAGTATATTTTGACCAAAGTTGAGTGTTAGCATCCCTAAGATCATCCATCGTTACCTCATCGCTTTCTTCATCACTATCATCGGAAGAGGAGGATCCTTGATCGTGCTCCTCTCTTGCCATGAAACACATGTGTGCTTGCTCCACGTGCTCATCGTCCGACTCTCCGCTTGAGGAATCCTCGGAGTCGGTGAAGGTAGCTCCGACAAGTCCCTTCTTGTTTCCTTTCGTGTACTTCTTGGACTTGTCATACTTTGGCGCCTTCCACTTCTCCTTTTGCTTGTTTTGAGGACAATCCGCTTTGATGTGTCCTGGCTTATTGCATTTAAAGCACAAAGGTGGAGAGGCGTTAGTAGATGTAAACTTAGATTTGTGTTTGAAGTTACCCTTTCGGAAGAAGCGATTGAACTTCTTTGCCATGAGTGCAATGGATTCCATGTCCATTTCTTCTTCCGAGTTCTCATCATCGGTAGAGGTGGATGAAGCCGCCTTGAATGCAATCGCCTTTTTCTTAGGCGCATCTAGGTTCAAATATGACTTCATCTTTTCTTGTAGCTTCACCTTGCTATCTTTGCGTACCTCATATGACATCAAAGTACCCATTAGTTGAACTACGGTATATTTGTCCATGTCATTACCTTCCTCGATGGCGAAGGTACGTTTTTCCCAAGAAGAGGGAAGTCCTTCAATAAGCTTTAAGCACTTCTCCTTCTGAGTGTGGATTTTGCCGAGGGCCTCTAACTCGTTTATTATGTCAACGAAACGAGCGTAATATTCTTTCATCTTCTCGCCCTGTTGCATATGAAACATTTCGTAATCTTTGGTTACGACTACGAGTTTAGAGTCTCTTACCCTACTCGTCCCTTCGTGTAGAATGAGGAGGGAGTTCCAAATTTGATATGCACTCTTACATGTGCATATCTTATTGAAATCCTCGGGCTCCAATGCACATTGCAAGGCGTTCATTGCCTTGGCATTGCTTACCTCCGCGGCGACCTCCGCGGTAGTCCATTTCTCAAAATCTTCTTCTTCGGGTTCAATATACTCCTTCATTGTAGTTCTCCATAAAGATGCACTTCGGAGGAAGGTTTCCATCCGACACTTCCAGTACCCGTAGTTGGTACCGTTGAAGAATGGAGGCCTCGTAGAGGAATGTCCTTCCATCACGGAAGATGCTCCTTCACGGTTCCTGAAGGTGTCATAGTTGGAAGGTGGACGCACGGTCTTGTTGTCGTTGGCAGACATAGCTGAGAATCTGGCTCTGATACCAAATGTAATGCCCTACCAGCTACTGCACAAGTACTAGAGGGGGGGGTGAATAGTACTTTAAAATAATAAGGCGTATAATTCCAAATTAAATTGCAAACAACTACCAAATCAATTTGCGGAAGCTTAAATTGAATGACAACAATGAAATTACCAAAGCTAACAAACGATGTTAATGGGTTCGGATCCACCCAAGTCTCCCCGACTTGTTCCCGGTGATCCTACGTCCCAACCACCCGGATCCCCTCCGGATACTTGAGTTAGAAACCCTAACTCAAGATTTCCACTATGAATATCTTGTGAAAAACCTTCACAAGATCAAATCATACATGCAATGGCAAAGTGAATCCCACAACCCGGGATCACAAACTTCTCTCACAACCGAGAGAGCCAACAAGCAATATAAAGAGTTTAAATGAAATAAATACTCTTACCACAAAATCCTATACCTTGAGTTTTTCTTACCCAATAGGTTGAATGAAGGATTTGAGGAAGATGAAGTCACCAAGCCCTAGCACCAAGGATATGAGCAGCAATGGGTGCCTAGGGAAGAGTTGGAGACTTGGTTCAAGCAATAGCTTGAAGAGCTCACCAAGAACAAGCTTCTCTCTAGATCTAGAAATGAGAGAGAATGGGTTTCTTGTGAGGAAGAGAGCTTTAGATTTGAGGGAGAATAGCTATCTCTTTAGGGCTCAATGAATCTCTTAATGGCAGCTCTATTGAAGATAGAAATGACCTAGGTTCCTATTTATAGGAACCCAAAAACATAAGTTAGGTCAATCTCCAACGGAAAGAAATCTGAGAGAATTAGTCGGTCAAAGAACAAACACTGACCGACTAGTTCATCAACTAGTCGGTCAGTCACAAAGCATGGACCGACTAAGAGCACAACAGAGAAGAGATAGAATTTCAGACCTAGAAAACTAGTCGGTCCAAGAACACTGTCTGACCGACTAGTTTCACAACTAGTCGGTCATCAAATGAACGTAGACCGACTAACGGAAAACAGTAGCTTAGGAGAAATTTGGCATGTACAGTAAATCACAACTAGTCGGTCAAAGAAGCATCACTGACCGACTAGTTCACAGACTAGTCGGTCGGTGAGTCAACGTAGACCGACTAACTGTAAACAGTAAAGAACAAAGATTTAACTGACTGAAACTAGTCGGTCCAAGAACAGTGGCCGACCGACTAGATCTCCATCTAGTCGGTCAGTACTTGTTCTTGTACCAACTAACATGCACAACAAGGTCCGAATCGAAGCGCGACGCTTCGAGGAAATTAGAGTGAACTTGTGCAAGAATCCTAGAGCTACGAAATGAGCGAAATGAAGATAGAAACGTAAGATATACTCAAGGCTTAACATTCTATCAATCGAAACTAAAAGACTATAAATAAAACCTTAATAAATGGTCTTTGAGAGCTTCGATTGAATCTTCATTATTTCCAAAGCGTTGCATGAGCTTCAACGAAGCTTTAGGCTTGAATACGAGCTTTTGGAAGTGTTGAGATGTCGCTTTAAATATTCTCGTGAAATTGGCGACGATCTCCAATACTGCGCTCACAAATTGTTAGTTCATGAATTATTTATGTTTGCTCATCATCCAAAACCAAATCCGGGGAGTCCAATATTCAACATGTATGGTCTCACACCGAGTAGTGTTCGTGTCTTAGTAATAGGAAGATAGAATAGAGAGAGATATCATTTGATGATATTCACAAAGCTTGTTGTGAAAGTTAGTCGCAATAGCAATAGGGACAAACATTGCATTTGATGCAAACTATAATTAAACGTGTCGTAAATTGGTTACGACAAATTTAGTAGGAACAAATATATTGGAAAGGGTTGCCTGGATGATGGGATCGTCCTGGTCTAAACACAGGTTCAAACCGCGTCCAAATCGGAGCTCAAACGAGCCCGGAAACGTGAAAACAATCCAAGGCGAAGTGGGTTAGACCCACTGGGCTAATAAGCCTATAGACAAAGGCAAACGGCCGTAGCCTGCTGGCTGCCGCGGGCGCACGCCTGTTGCATGCAGCGGGCCAGCACCCGCTGCCCAGCGGGCGTGCAGCCCGCCCTTGTCCCCTTGGGCGGGCGCGCCCGCAAAGCTTAGCGGGCGCGCCCGCAACTTAAGTCATTTAGGGTTTTTTTTGAAACCCCAAATGACGGCTACGAAAATTGATTGTTTGCCCAACTTTGGGCAATTGTTTGAGGGGTCAAACGAAGTCGAAATTCGTCGCCGTCGGTTCCTACGCGTTCACCATTCGAAGCTCTTCAGATTAATAGCTTGTTTGGTGTCTAAAGTTTAATGAGCAAAGAGAATTAATTAGGCAAAGTTTGCTTTTATGAAAAGCTCACTTAAAATAGAAATTAAGCCAAATTGGCTTAATTAATTTTTTCTCCCATTTGCGAATGTCCCACATTGCTCGTAACGAAGGAGTGAGTGCCGACTCCCATATAAATAGGGGTGCACTCTCTTCGTTGAAAAACACACCAAGTCATCGATCGAGTAGCTCCAGACTTTTAGAGCAAGCTCGATGGCGACTAAATTATTCTCTCTCTCTTCCTATTCTCCGGAGTAGTCCTAGCAAGACTACGAAGGAGGTTTGGATTTTTATCTGGACGTCTAAGACGCGGGTTCTTCTTAATTGAAACTTTCTACCGCGTGTGATCGGCTCGGAGGCGAAAGTCGGCTCGGGCGGATCGGTGCGAGGGTGCGAGGCGGCTCAGGCGGATCGAGTCAAGGCGGCTCGGCTACGAGGAGCTTCTGAAGACGGCGCGGTACATCTTGCCAACTCCAGGGCCAAGATTCCGGATATATGGTTAAGTAATTTTAGTGTAGATTTAAATTAGTCGCTTTAGAGTAGATCCATCTTGGGGTGGTCAGATCCACCCCAAGTTGGCATAGATCGGGCTAGGTTCTGGCTCCCTCAGAGCCTAGCTAAATAGTTTAGCTAGTCTAGATAATTTTGATTTTCGATTTCCGCTGCGCTTTTGTGCCCCTGTGGTCCGTCCGACTTAGGACGGATACAGATCCGAGCTCTGGGGGTCTGCCAAAACCCCAACAGAAGGGAACGAAGCGAGGCACCTTAAGGGGTAAGACCCAGGACAAGGCGCTCGAAAGAACACCAAGAACATCGACTTCCCAAGATCTCAACCACATGGCCACATCGAGGGTGGCGGCAAGGGTTGTTGCCAAGTCCAACAATCTCCAAAATCGTCGGTGGGCCATCGGTGGCTGTCGATCCATGGCGTGCGACGGATGCGACGGCTCGACGTGGCGGGTGCCACCGGAATGAGGTGGAGTGGTGGAGCTTCGGGTGAGGCCGGAGGAGCTCAAGGCGAGATGGGTTGGTCTCGCTGGGAGAGAGGCAGGGTGAGTGAGAGGGTGTTGTCGGGGCAAAGGGGAAGCCACGTGATGGCTTGGTGAGGAAGAAGAGGGGGTTTAAAAGGGGGGAGGCCAAAAGTAGACAATAGGGTAGGGAAGGGTGGGCTAGGTTAGGCGGGATCGGGGCTCGAGGCGAGGATGAGGACAAAAGGCAATAATGAGGAGGACGTGGTAGTTGGGAAAAGGATTCAAATCCATGGAAAATCAGGTACAAGATTAGAATAGAAACAGAGCTCAAGACAGATGAATAATACGCAACAGCCTACACTTGTATGCCGGTTTTGGCTCGTTTCAAGCACCATCCTCAAATAATTCTGAGCGTCCTTCCGATCGGCTTCCGTTGAGGAATTCGAACTTAGGATGGTTAGGTATTTCAAATTATACCCACTTTTGACGACAGTCAAATGGTAGCATGAAATGACCCTAACCAATCCATTCCAAGGACAGCATCGAAGCTTGGCATCTCTATCACCATGAAATCGACAAAAAGGTCTCGGGTGGAGTGACCGGAATTGTTGTATCCCTCCATCGGGATTCTGTTCTCCTCTGATAGCTTGCACCATCTCTCACAATGCGAGATCAAAGATCTGATGCACCGTGGGAGGTGGTCCATTGCTGGTCTAGTTGCTGGCTCCAGATTGGTCAGCTCTATAGGGGGGTCTCCGAAGTGTTTTCGTCCATCGTTTTGAGTGTCAAACCTGCATACATAGAGAAATGTCAGCTTAGTCGAGTATTGTATACGGTACATCCTGATTTTACTATACTGTTCACGAGGTATTATGCGTGGACCTGCATGGGCCGCCAAACTTGTAACGACTCGCTCTCGGTGGCCCATTACTTATTTGATTTATTTGCAGGTCTTGCAGTTTACCAGTGAAATCAATATAGCTACAATCCAGAGATATACCAAATACTCAAACCAGCGTACAGACATTATTACAGTCCAAATTAAAGTACAACAAGCAGCAGCACTCTCTCACCCAAAATACATAAAAGAAGTATGAAAAGGAAATACGAATTGGAAATACATAGTACAACACATACACCAACAGAAAAGCTGCTAAAACTCTGCAGCCTCCGGGCAAACTCCGGCTCCTCGAACTCTGGGGCAACCTCCTCGATCAGGTCGTCGTCTGTCGGTGCTAAAATAGAACCATAGGTAAGTCATAATAATTCTAAATATAGAAAAGAAGCAGTATACAAGTATGACAAAAGTAACGGTATACAAACTGACCAGAGTGAAAAGTAAAGTACGGTGTCTGTACAAGTGTAGAAAGTAAAGTTCATGTACTGCAAAGAAGGTGACATGCAAAAGTAACTACGTGAATGAAGTCGGAGAGTACAATATGTGACCATCGAGTTCATCTCTTGCCCGGGTGCGCTTAACCAGACGAATGCCGAAACCCAGGCAGCAGTACATGTATTTTACCGAAACTCGGGCAGCAGGACGGGATGCCAAAACTCAGGCGACATGATGGAAAGATGAACTCCAGTCACTCCTGTACGCTCTCAAACTATGAGTTACCCCCAAACCCCCAGTGATGTGTCAAGTACAAGTTCTTTACATGATGTTCCACAGGATGTTCCACATGTTGCTAGTCGAATCAGGACAACTGGTTGACTTTCTTATTAAAAACCAGAAAGTAGGAAACTCGTTCCAAACAGACTGTGCCAAAGCACAGTGGATACAAAGGAAAAGAGGACAAAGACAAGTCCAACACAAAAGGTATCACTTCCGTGCTTCGAGCACGTGTTAGTGTGGTTGAGCACACAATTTACCCAAGTTGATGGTTGTGTGCTACAACCACCAAAGTTGAAAGTTGGTAAAGTAATCTTTGGTTGATTACTTTCCTATTAGGTATCAATTTCGGTTCAATTTGAATAGCCACTCTAAGGCTATAGGTGATGTTCTACGGGTTCGTACAAGTACATTAGACTAGTTTTCTAAATTTAGAATCTCGTCGTGACTTACAAAATTCGATGGTGTCTAACAAGCCGGAATTGGATCTAGGACCTCCACGGAAGTCGGTGCACAAGAATCTGCAACACAAAAATAACTGGTTAGAGACACGACATTTCTATCTAAATACTTAGATCGCTTTGATTTTTAAAACCGGTTGAAACGGTGTCGGAAAACGTTCAAAATTTTTATATATGCTTAAAATGAATATTATAATTTTACTGCAAAATGAAAATATTTTCAGAAGTCTCTGCTATTTTTTATAATTTTCAGAAGCTTAAAAATCACTTTGAAAACCCAATTTACTTAAGTAACGTAATCCTTCCATAATTTATTCCGGGTGCAATACTTGTCGAAAAAGTTCAAGTGAGCAATCAAAACGACCGTCTCGAATATTACTATAACATATATTTTTATCACGTATCAATGTACGTGAAAATAAAGAGTTACGGATTTTAGAAAGAAATTTATGTATTTAAGTTTTAGGCTGAAAAATGATTCTGGAAAAACTAAGCATTTGATCGAGATGAGACCAGCGCCATTGGATCCAGAATATTATTTCTGATTTTCTGGAGCTAATCTCACATTTTTCTGAGGCTTATATCATTAGTTATGAATTTAAAACCATTATTACACATATAATAAATAATAAAATACGTATTTACGAAAATACGTAAACGTATTTCACCAAAATACGTTCGGAAAATCACCTCGCCTTCGCTTCTCTCTCGTGCGAGCATGCGGCGGAGAGCGGGGGAAGGATCGACGGCAGCGGCGACTCGAAGCGGCGGCGACGACGGCGGTGGTCGAGGGATGGAGTTCCGATGGCTTCGTCGGATGAGAGTGGCTTCGTCGCATGTAGATCAGAGAGCGGAGCTCGGGTTGGAGGACGACAAGCGGCGGAGGCAGGAGCTCGAGTGCTCGGCGGTGGCGGGCGGGTCTGTTGACGCTGTGGCGAGGGCCTCGTTGGAGTACGTCGATGAAGGTGGAAACGGGGCCTCGAAGCTGCTCTGGGGCGGTGGTCGATCGTGGCAGGGTGGCTTCATGCACGTGGTGGTGGGCTCTCGGCTGTGGGTGTCGTCGATGGTCAGGGTGCGCGAGCTCGGAGAGCGGGCGGAGAGAAACAGAGGAAGGCGGTGTCTCCTCGTCGGAGTGTCGATGAGCCGCTCGATGAGCTCACGAAGGAGGTCTGAGGCAGGGGCTTCGGGTCAGGGGAGAGAGGAGTCGAGCCAGCCAAAGGGGACATCGCTTCGGCGGTATTCGTTTTCCGGAGTCGGAGGCGAAGGGGCAGAGAGAGTACGAAGGGAGGTGGGTTGCGTGGCTTTCGAACGAGGGAGAGGGTGAGCTTGGGATTTGTTTTGAGAGGGAGAGAGAGTTAAAGAGAGTGTTGGGAAGATGAAAAGAAGCTGGGGGGTTAAGGGCTGAGATCAAAAGGAGGAGCGGGATGAGATGAGCTTGGGTTGAGCTGCTGTGAATGAAGAAGAGGGAGCCCGATGATGCTATTTATAGGGTTAAGTAATGTATAACATTTAATATTACGAAATAAAATGTAATAGTAAAAAAACTTAATAAATGGGGTCATTGAGATCTGAAATTTCAGATCTCATCTGCCATGGAGGTGGTTGGATGAGAGGTGGGGTTAGGCTAATTAAGGCTTAGGATGGTAAAAGGTAATTAGCAATAGTGAAAGGCGAGAGTGAAAAGTCATTAGTGATAGTAATTTTCAAAAGCGGAGGAATACAAACCTATTTTTGCATACGACTCTGAAAAATTACAAAAACATACACATGGGATCGTATCGTCACGAGGATCGCGAATGCGAAAACCATTTTTGGGATTTGAGCTATGGAGATACTGGTTTTAGGCCAAAACGTTTAGAAAGCGGGTTTGCAGGTTCTAAGTCGATTTGATATCAGAAAATTACGAAATTAATGTGAGGAGCCCTAAATGGTCATAGGATGATACTGGTAGAAGTTTGAAAATATTTTGAAGATATTTGTATAGAAAATTAATTCATTAAGCCAGAAACAGTAATAATTGAAAACGAATTTTATCAAGATTACTTAGAGGTATCTGATGAAATCTGAACTTACAGAATTACTCTATAATTAGTTTACTGCTTCAAAATATTTTTAAAAAAATTTTTGAAATCAGTTTTGTTATAAAACTCTTGACCAACATTTATAAAGTAATTTTGAAAATACGTAAAAATACGTAAATTGATGTGCTGAAAAATACCGATCATTATAGAAGGGGCCGACCCTTCACCACTGAACAACTCTCCTAATGTGTCGTCAGCCATAAGTCGAAGGGGCCACCCCTTTGCTACTGAACGACTCTCCTTATGCGTCGTCAGCCGTAAGTCGAAGGGGCCACCCCTTCGCCACTGAACGACTCTCCTAATGCGTCGTCAGCCGTAAGTCGAAGGGGCCACCCCTTCGTCACTGAACGACTCTCCTATTACATCGTCAGCCGAAGGGGACACCCCTTCGCCACTGAACGATGCTCCTAACGCGTCATCAGCCGTAAGTTGAAGGGGCCACCCCTTCGCCACTAAACAACCCTACCACATCGTCAACCATAAGTCGAAGGGGACACCCCTTCGCCACTAAACGACCCTACTGTATCGTCAGCCATAAAACGAAGGTCCACCCTTTTGCCACTGAACGATTCATCATGTTGTCAGCCATAAGTCGAAAGGGCCATCCTTTTGCCACTGAATGACTCCCTCATGTCGTTGGCCATACTTCGAGGGAATCGCTCCCTCATGCTAAACATTGCGGTCTATTTCATACAGGGTTCGATAGCTTACCCTCGATCATCTTGAGCAAGGGACTAACCCATCGAAAGGGGCTATCAGGAATTATGACCACACGACATGAGCGACGACAAACAAAGAGATACAACAACAAATAAAGATATGCAAACCAACTCTCCTGGAGCTTTTGCTACAAAATTGTTTTCATTTACATCTACATTACCTCCTATACATTCAAAAATTAAAACAAGAGTAGAAGGAGTGCCAAGATTCTATAACGGCTGGCTAGGCCCTTGGTCTCCCTCTGACACGACCACGGGCTCTTGGCCTCCCGAAGCAAGCGCTTCGCCTCCCGAAGCATCATCTCTTGCATTGTCACCCGTCATGGTGACAACTTCGACGGTGGGAGTAGCCTCCTCAGTGCCTTAACTCAATTCATCATCACTGAGGTCCTGAAACAGCACCGAAATTCAATCGATCTCAGCAGAGAGGTCAGGGAATCGGTCCTTCAGTTTCGATCAACATCGCTTGTAGCTTTCCGTGTACAACTCGTCGAAATCGGGCAGAGAATCCTTGAATTCCTGGACCACCCTCTCCGCTATGACCTCGACGTTGGCTCTCTCTTCCAACAGAGCCTTCTCTGCTCACTCCCTTACAGCGGTTTGTTCTGCATCCCTCTTGCGAGACTCGTGTAGCTCACGATCAAGCCACAAAAGGTGATCCATTCTCGATTTGCAAAGAAAGTTGATCCTAGTCAGCTCAACTTGAGACTTCTCCACGGCTGACCTAACAGCCTCCAGGGTGACTTCGTGATTAGCCACTACCGGGATGCGTCGATGCAACACAGTAGTGGCCACAAGAGCTTGCAAACAACGCACGATAGTTAACATCCGTGCTTGCATCACCCACAATGGAGGCTGGTGCAGTGGTTACATGGACGTTAGCATGGAAGGTTATCGACACAAGCCTCTCGTAATCGACCCTCTCTACGACAGCACTGTCCCGTAGAAGGGTTGCATTTTCAGCAATCCGGGAGGCGGTCCCGCAATCCAGAAGCACAGAATCTTCCCGCCTCATGACAAACTCCATCCAAATGAGTCGTCTCTATTTGCTTCAGCGGCTTTTTACTCTCAAGATGAAGTCTGGATCCACAGTGAATGATCACATGGATGAATTGAACCGTATAGTGCTAGAATTCGGGGTGTGGATGTGAATATTGAAGATGAACAACAGACTATTTTCTTGTTGTGTTCATTGTCTGAGGAGTTTAACCAGTTTGTTCGATCGATGATTTATAACCGAACGACTCTCACCGTGGAAGAGGTGAAGACGGCGCTTTACACCGAGCAGCTATGTGGCAAGGTTCAAGGTAGAGACCATGTAAGTAACCGTGAAGAGGCACTACATGTGAGAGGTCGACAGGAAAGGAGAGAATGTCACAAGAAGCACAATGCTTGCTCTAAGTCGAGACATTCACAGGATAGGTTTGCGAAGATCACATGCTACAATTGCCAGTAGAAGGGCCATTTTGCGAACTGGTGTCCTAACAAGAATAGGAAGAAAGGCAAGGATGCTGATAAAGAGTCCGGTTCAGCATCATTGGGGACAGATGATATACACATCCATGATGAAGGTAGAGATCCGGAGATGTTTGTCATAGGGATTGCAGGTGAAGCAAACATTGTGTGGCTTATGGATAGTTGGTGCTCATACCATATGATTCCACATAGGAGTTGGTTCACGACATACCGTCCCAAGGAAGATGGAAGTTCAATTCTCATGGGGAACAATGCAGTGTGCAAGACTGCATGTATTGGAACCGTCTGGATCAATATGCATGATGGCATAGTGCGTACATTAGCCGATGTGTGGCATGTCCCAGATCTGCGGAATAGCCTAATCTCCATAGGCGTTTTGGACAATGACGGATGCAAGTCGGTCTTTGAGAAAGACCAATTGAGAGTATCGAAAGGAGCCATGGTTGTGATGAATGGAAGAAAAGTGGAAAACTTATATGCCCTTCAAGGTACCACATTGAAAGGAGATGTAGACATTGACGCTACTAGCTCAAGTTTCGAAGATTCAGCCAAGTTGTGGCACTATCGCTTGGATCATCCGTGTGACAAGACCCTCGATGTTCTTCGGAGGAGAAAATTGATTGATGCTACGAATGAGAGTCTAGAATTCTGCGAGTCATGTGTGTATTAAAAGAAGACAAAGGTGCCGTTCAGCACGGGAAAGCACACTAGCAGGGGACCACTTGACTATGTTCACACAGATGTGTGGGGACCGTGCCCTGAGCCGTCAAGAGGAGGAGCTAGATACTTTTTTCTTTTCATAGATGACTACTCTCGCAAAGTCTAGACGTACTTGATGAAGTCGAAGAACCAGAAATTTGAGTTCTTCAGACAGTGGAAGACCATGGTAGAGAAGCAAACCGAAAAGCAGTGAAGGTGCTGAGGTCTGACAATGGAGGTGAGTACACCTCAAGGTAATTTAGGAATTTCTGCAAATTCCATGGGATTCAGCGTCATGTTAGCACACCTGGAGATCAACAGTCGAATGATGTAGTGGAGCAGATGAATAGAACGTTGTTGGAGCGATTGCGATGCTTGAGGCACTCAGCCGGTTTGGAGAAGAAATTTTGGGGAGAGATTCTCACCACTGATGTGCACATCGTGAACAGAGTTCCATAGTGGTTATTGGTTACAAGATTCCTGAAGAGATGTGGAGTGGTGAAGCTGGAGGTTATTCTTACTAGCGCATTGTGGGTTGCCCAGTGTATCTGCACGAGAGGGGTGACAAGTTGGATCCAAGAGCACAGAAGTGTACTTTTTTGGATATGGCCACGGCGTCAAGGGATATCGCTTATGGGATCCAGATGGTCAGAAAGAGATTATGAGCCGACATATCACCTTTGATGAGGATGCAATGCTCAAGGCGGAGCATTCTCATTCAAAAGAGGACACGTTAGCAGAGAAGACATTGACAGACATTGTCAACCTTCCAGTCCAGCCCACTCAACGACAAGGAAACGAGTTGATGGTCGACGTTCCAGTTGATGGATGTGATGAGGTCCTTGTTGAGGACCTTGATCATACACCCGGTTCTTCTCAGGTACGCGTTGACACTTATGCAGGTGATGAAGGAACGTGGAAATCTAAGAGGGTGAAGAAGGCACACGAGAGATTTGGAGCATAGGACTATGCTGGATATTCTTTCGATGACATGGCGCCATATGCACTTAACCTTGAGCATGAAGAGCCGGCGACATATGGTGGAGCCATAGACTCGGTTGATTCCGCTCAGTGGCAAGGAGCTATGGAGGAGAAGATGGAGTCCCTTCACCGCAACGACACTTAGGAGTTGGTGATGTTACCCAGCGAGAAGCACGCCATTGGATTTCGTTGGATTTACAAGGTAAATGAGAGCTCAACCCAAGATGTCAATGATGTCATGTACAAGGCCAGACTGGTGGCCAAGGGTTCACACAAAGGACTGAGAGGACTACAACGAGATATTCTCACCTATTGTATGACACACATCCATTCGGGTGATGTTGGCAATAATGGATAGCATGGACATGGAGTTAGAGCAACTCGATGTTAAAATCACCTTTCTGCATGGAGATCTTGATGAAGAAATCTACATGCAACAGCCAGAGGGGTTCAAAGTTGAGGGGAAAGAAAAATTGGTCTGCATGCTAAAGAAGTCGGTGTATGGGTTGAAGCAGTCACCCATGCAGTGGTACATACAATTTAACAGCTTCATGATGGGAGTAGGCTTTGAGAAGAGCATCAAAGATCAGTGTGTGTATGTGCACACACTAGAGACTGGCATGAAGATCTATTTGTTGCTCTACGTGGACAACATGCCTATTACTTCTAATAACATGTCTGAGGTGAAGAAGCTGAAAGCAAAGCTGGGGCAAGAGTTCGACACGAAAGACTTAGGGCCAGCAAAGAAGATTCTTGGACTGGAGATTTTCCGAGATAGAAGGAAGCATGAGCTAAGGTTGTCATAGCATTGGTACATTCAGAAGGTGCTGACTCATTTTGGGATGGAGAGCGCAAAGCCCGTGACAACACTGCTATGAGCTCATTTTCAACTGTCTACAACACAGTCACCAAGCACTGAGGATGAGAAGACGTATATGTCTTAGGTGTCGTATGCAAGTGCAATAGGAAGTTTGATGTACGTGATAGTATGCACGTGTCCAGATATTGCACAGGCCGTGGGAGTGGTTTGCACGTATATGGCCAACCCAGGCAAGAAGCATTGGCAGGCCGTTAAGTGGATTCTGAGGTATCTGTGAGGCACAGCTAGTGTTAGGATTCTCTACGGGAGAGGAGACGAAAAGAAGGTGACGATACATTGCGACAGTGACTATGCAGGAGATATGGACAGGCGGCGATCTACCACGGGGTATGTGTTCACTTTGGGCACTGCTGCAGTATCGTGGAGGTCGGTCCTACAATCTATGGTTGAGTTATCGACCACAGAGGCCGAGTTGATTGCAGCAGTAGAAGCTGTGAAAGAGGCCAAATATCTGAGGAGTCTGCTAGAGATTTGGGGGTGTCGCAGAGTTCGTCACAAGTGTATTGTGACAGTCAGAGTGCCATTCATCTGGCAAATCACCAAGCATACAGTTCGAGGACGAAGCACATTGAGATGCGAGATTCCTTCCTAGAGTTGGAGAAGAAGGAAGTAGAGCTTCAGAAGATCCCAACTGAGAAGAACCTCGCAGACATGTTGATTCGGGTTCAATATTACATATTTAACCCCCCATTTAGCCATGTTTTGTACTCATGTGATGCTACATTGTTCTCTAATTCATACGTATTTTCTACACATTTATTTATTAGAGAAAACACACTATTTGAGCACAAAACAGCATTTAACGATGCAATTCTGCACATTTTATATTTTTCATAGCTTGGTCTCGATCTCACGATTCCAACGACTATTTATTTGTATTTTTCTGAGATCTGTGCTAATTACTGTGTATTTTTGAATGCAGAATACCAATTAATTGAAGAAATACGGAAGAAATACGTTAAAATACGTATATACGGTCGACGCGGAGCGATCTAGGCCGTTGGATCGAGATCCAACGGACCGTACGCGAGGAAATCGAACGGGCGACGTGGAATTTTCAGGACCGTCCGATCGAGATCTAATGGCATCGATCGGCGCTGACAGCATTCGAATTTTGCATCGACGTGGCTAATTGATGAACCGTCAGATGCGCATCCAACGGTCGAAGTCGACCCCGAAGCGACCGAGAAGCGGAATCTTCCGCATGGCGACGTGGCCTCTCCACATCGCTCCGATCGGGATCCTACGGACGAGCAGACCCCCGCAATTTGAAAGCTGAAGGATGCGCAAACGTGGCGACGTGGCATCTATCGGAGCGTCGATCTGGAATCGGACGGTGGTGAGTCAACCCGAGATGATCTCGGATGCAGATCGGAGCAGCGCAATCTCGGCCGTCCGCCCTTGGATCCGACGGTCAGGATTGACTTCGAGCAGCACTCAGAGATGTAAGCAGGTTGCGGGTGCGGTCGAGACTCAAACCCGATTAGAAAGGGCACGTGTCAAGCTGCTGTGCGATCCCGCATGGATCGTGCGGCTCTCATTTGTGCCGGCTGTTTTGAAGCGGGTTTAGGCGTAAATGATGCGGGTTTGGAACCCATTAAGCACAATAAACCCGCAAGCCTATTATATAAGCGTATTTAGGGTTTTTGTGCGGATACAAGCAGATTGGGGCGTATTTTGAGCGTATTGGAGGCTCTAGGAGCCGTATTTTCCCCCTGAAAAATTCTGTAAAATTCCAGAGGCTTGTTTTATTATTTCCAGAGAGTTTGAATTCTTTTCAAGGAGAATTGGTGATATATTTCTTAACTTAAACCCCTTATTTGATGCTTTTCTACCGTATTTTGCTATAATCTTGATGTATTTTGCCATGAAAGTTGTTTATTATTGCATGATGAGTAGCTAAATCTCTGTTGTGCATGGTATGGCATAGTTAGGGGCTATGATTTGTGTTAGTTTGGTTGTATTCCATGTGCTAAATCGTTAAACGTCGTTAAAATTGTAATCTTTTGTTCGTAAATCGTCTCTTTCATCTTCCAAAAGAAGTGATTGAGTTGATGATCGCCCCAAAAGGGTGAGTTTTGATCTCCCCAAAAGGGAGTTTCATACCGTAGTTCTAATCTCTCCAAAAGAGAGTTTCATATCGTATTATAACTTTAGCGACGATCTTTTTGAATATTGTGTTTGAACCCCCAAAAGGGCATCTTCCGATGAATTGCTCCCAAAAGGAGAATTCATTGAGTTATCTTGGGTATTTTCCGGTGAATTGCTCCCAAAAGGAGAATTCATTGCGTTATACCTATCAACCAAATTAATACGAATCGTTGATCCTAACGAACCCATACCATGTGCATACTTTTTATAGGTATTTTCATACATGAATTTCTTTGTTCGCACATCACCATCACGCACTTTCACACCATCGCCATCATTTGTGAAGTGGTTAGTTTCTCTTCGTTGGCTTTCTATTTGATTTGAATTGTGGTTGCAACAGATTTCTTCCCGTGGATTCGACATCTGGACTCCCAGATTTTACTACTTGTATGGACTCTTGCGCTTGAGAGAGCGCACCTTTCCGAGCCCACCAAGTTTTTGGCGCCGTTGCCGGGGAGGAATGGTTTGTGACTACGGTTTATTTCATTTAGATGACCTTCGGTGAGATCTTTCCACTTTACTGTACATAAACTTTTTTTTATTATTTTATTTTATTTTATTTCAAAATGGAATATATGAACTTCTATTGCACAAACAATCTTTATGATGCACGATATGCTAATGCACACAAACATAGAATGGAGAAGCTCAAAATTGTCAATTTTAATCAAACTGACTGTGAAACTTTCTTTCAGGCCTGGAGAAGGTTCACAGACATCATATCGAGCTATCCGCAGCATGGGTATACAAATGAAGAGCTTATGGCGTTCTTCCTAGATGGACTACAATCACAGCTGCAGGAATTATTGGGAGGCATGACGCCGACAGAGGCGTGGGAATATATGGAGTCTCTGCAAGAAAACGAAGAAACCATGGAAGAGACTTCAGAGAGCGATTCAACGGAGCCTTCGTGCCTTGATCAAGAAGAGCAAAGCGTAGATGTACCTTTGTAATCCTTGAAAGAGGACGCTTACCTGATTATTCAGAAACAGGAGGCCACATCCCATCAATTCCAAGAGAATTTCCTTGATCGGAGCCGGCAGATTCAAAAATCTATTGAAGATCTTAATTTGATTGCCACTTGCTTAGAAGAAAGTAAGGCTTTTGAAACTCAATTTCAAGATTCTAATACGAGTTTATCTTCTATTGCAGGTATATCGAGCGAGCCATGTCACGTTGATGACACGAAAAATAATATCTACATGGCAGAAAATGTGTGCAAAAGAGAGGACGAGCTAGCAATTTTGGATGAACGAGAGGAGGAGACAGCTAGGGACAAGGGTTTTGAGATTATCGCCATGGAGTCAGAACCATGCCCTCCTCCAGTTTTGTCCCAAAATCATTTATCCCTCTCCCCAACGATCGAACATCGTATAAAGAGTAGTGCAAATCTTTCAGGGAGTAGTCGTCAACTTGCTTTAATTTCTTTCACTTATTTTGATGACTACATTTGGAACGTTTTTGTTGAAAGGAACTTTAAATTAATTTGGACTGACATAACTCATCTCTCGCAGGACATTGGTAAACAGCTTATAGAGATGCTTGGAGTTGTGTTGCTGGGGTCCAAAATAGTTTTTAGAGGAAGAATAATCGCCGAGGAGCGCAAGGAGCAAATTGAACAACTTCCTCCACCATCAAAGATTCGGGATCCGCCATTTGATCACGGTGTGTTCTTTTCAGTAGTGTATTTTTTATATGCTTTCTAGGTTGCTTGCTTGAATAAACTCGTACCCCTTTCGACATTGAGGACAATGTCCATCTTTAGTTGGGGGTGTGTGTATGATACCTTAGGAATTTTTTTTTGAGAAGAATAAATCGCCAAATCTCATCATTTTAAAAACTCATTCATATGCCTCAAATACGGATGATTACGCATTAATTGAGTTCTAAAAATTTGTTTATGGCTTGAGTTAATTATTTTTCTCTTCATGGAATTACTTTTAATATACTATTCAAGAAAACTTCCAATTTCCATGATTAATATTTCGAAATAGTTTGAATATATTTCATGCATGCTAATGTGATGAAAACGCTTAAGTATACACGATTTTTAAGAATAGTCTTCAAGTTGAAGAGGAATTTGGCCTTTGTTATTCATGTTTATATTCAAAAAAAAATGGGTGTTGAGTTGCTTACAAAAGAACAAAGAAAGAACAGAACAGAAAGAAAGAAATGAAGAAAAAATGAATGAATAAGTATGTCACTAATACATAACTTGGTTGGCTCGAGTAGTACAGTCCGAGGGGTCCTTTTTGGCCTAATGCCCTATTATCGTCTGATTTGGGAGCCATTGACAGGAAACTCACTCATTTGATGGAGCGATCCAAGTTATACATTTTTCTGCGAATGTTGCTTGATGCGCGTTACGCGGAACGAATAAAAGAAAAGAAATAGTGAATATACTAAGCAACTTCAATACCCATGTCTTGAACGATTGTTTTGATAGGCCAATTCCTTGGAAACAAGAAAACTAGAGAAAAACGACGTGTTATACTTTCGCTTACGCAAAACGATGTTTGCATGTTATTTATTCATACTAAATTAGAGAAAATATCTTGTGAATGATTTTGTTCATGGATGTGTATATTGATGGTCAACATCATGTTGGAATGCGTATTATTGTGCCATGCCATGAGCAATTTGAAAGAATTTATTATTTTATCGATCATCCGTATTTATCGCTCTTTTTGCTAGAGACTAGCAAATCGCTAGTTGGGGGGTGTGATTCGGGTTCAATATTACATATTTAACCCCTCATTTAGCCCTGTTTTGTACTCATGTGATGCTACATTGTTCTCTAATTCATACGTATTTTCTACACATTTATTTATTAGAGAAAACACACTATTTGAGCACAAAATAGCATTTAACGATGCAATTCTGCACATTTTATATTTTTCATAGCTTGGTCTCGATCTCACGATTCCAACGACTATTTATTTGTATTTTTCTGAGATCTGTGCTAATTACTGTGTATTTTTGAATGCAGAATACCAATTAATTGAAGAAATACGGAAGAAATACGTTAAAATACGTATATACGGTCGACGCGGAGCGATCTAGGCCGTTGGATCGAGATCCAACGGACCGTACGCGAGGAAATCGAGCGGGCGACGTGGAATTTTCAGGACCGTCCGATCGAGATCTAACGGCATCGATCGGCGCTGACAGCATTCGAATTTTGCGTCGACGTGGCTAATTGATGAACCGTCGGATGCGCATCCAACGGTCGAAGTCGACCCCGAAGCGACCGAGAAGCGGAATCTTCCGCATGGCGATGTGGCCTCTCCACATCGCTCCGATCGGGATCCTACGGACGAGCAGACCCCCGCAATTTGAAAGCTGAAGGATGCGCAAACGTGGCGACGTGGCATCTATCGGAGCGTCGATCTGGAATCGGACGGCGGTGAGTCAACCCGAGATGATCTCGGATGCAGATCGGAGCAGTGCAATCTCGGCCGTCCGCCCTTGGATCCGACGGTCAGGATTGACTTCGAGCAGCACTCGGAGATGTAAGCGGGTTGCGGGTGCGGTCGAGACTCAAACCCGATTAGAAAGGGCACGTGTCAAGCTGCTGTGCGATCCCGCATGGATCGTGCGGCTCTCATTTGTGCCGGCTGTTTTGAAGCGGGTTTAGGCGTAAATGGTGCGGGTTTGGAACCCATTAAGCACAGTAAACCCGCAAGCCTATTATATAAGCGTATTTAGGGTTTTTGTGCGGATACAAGCAGATTGGGGCGTATTTTGAGCGTATTGGAGGCTCTAGGAGCCGTATTTTCCCCCTGAAAAATTCTGTAAAATTCCAGAGGCTTGTTTTATTATTTCCAGAGAGTTTGAATTCTTTTCAAGGAGAATTGGTGATATATTTCTTAACTTAAACCCCTTATTTGATGCTTTTCTACCGTATTTTGCTATAATCTTGATGTATTTTGCCATGAAAGTTGTTTATTATTGCATGATGAGTAGCTAAATCTCTGTTGTGCATGGTATGGCGTAGTTAGGGGCTATGATTTGTGTTAGTTTGGTTGTATTCCATGTGCCGAATCGTTAAACGTCGTTAAAATTGTAATCTTTTGTTCGTAAATCGTCTCTTTCATCTTCCAAAAGAAGTGATTGAGTTGATGATCGCCCCAAAAGGGTGAGTTTTGATCTCCCCAAAAGGGAGTTTCATACCGTAGTTTTGATCTCTCCAAAAGAGAGTTTCATATCGTATTATAACTTTAGCGACGATCTTTTTGAATATTGTGTTTGAACCCCCAAAAGGGCATCTTCCGATGAATTGCTCCCAAAAGGAGAATTCATTGAGTTATCTTGGGTATTTTCCGGTGAATTGCTCCCAAAAAGGAGAATGCATTGCGTTATACCTATCAACCAAATTAATACGAATCATTGATCCTAACGAACCCATACCATGTGCATACTTTTTATAGGTATTTTCATACACGAATTTCTTTGTTCGCACATCACCATCACGCACTTTCACACCATCGCCATCATTTGTGAAGTGGTTAGTTTCTCTTCGTTGGCTTTCTATTTGATTTGAATTGTGGTTGCAACAGATTTCTTCCCGTGGATTCGACATCTGGACTCCCAGATTTTACTACTTGTACGGACTCTTGCGCTTGAGAGAGAGCACCTTTCCGAGCCCACCACATGTTTACTAAGTCAGTTCCCACCGTCAAGCTCCAGGTGTGCATGGAGTTGATCTCTTTGTTGGCTTAGGTGGCGCCAAAGGGCACGATTCCGAGATGAAGATGAAACCCAGAGAGAGGGTCATGGTGAGCAGCGTAGACAAGCAAGAGCATGTGTGAAGAGATTTGGATCAAGGTATTTGGTGATTCAACTCTTTCACACAACATACCTAGGTCGCTCGGTCGAGCGTGCACGTCGCTCGACCGAGTTGGAAGCTTTGAGCTGAGGACGAGCTGAGAAGCCCATTTATTCGATCGAGTACTCTACCACTCGACCGAGTTACTGTCCGCTCAATCGAGTGGTTTGAGTACTCAACCGAGTGAATTAAACGCAATTTTTAATAGAGAGTTGGCATGTTTTGAAGCTCTGCAAATATTGTCAACTCGGACAAGTGAAGTTGATAGTCGGCCAAGCGATTGTCAACTCAGTCCAGCGAAGTTGACGCTCGACCGAGCGCCATGCTTTTCCACCCCATCGGTAGCAGCAGTGGAGAGACCGCTCGGTCGAGCGTCGAGCTTGCTCGACCGGCGGCACGGGGCCAGGCGATTTCAGTCGACAGCCCAGATGATATCAAGCCTGTTTTTGGGAGCCCTATTTAATCTAAACTGTTGCTTAGATTAGGGTTAATGGTTTTTTCGAGATCTGGAGTTAGAGAGAGATGTAGCCGCCGCCATTGAAGATTGTTGTCGAGAGATTAGGGTTAGGAGTTTGTTTGTGAAGTTGAGTGATTCTCTTCATTACTCTTTTGATTTCTTCTTTCCTGCGTGAGATTGTGAGGGCGTGTGCTTTCCGCCAAGTTATTACTCCCGTCAGTGGAAGATAGATTGTAAACCCATTGTGGATCTCTCTAACAGTGAAATCATCTCGGAATTGCTGGACGTAGGTTGTGCGCAACAGAATTAGGGTAAACTCGTGTGTGTCTGCGATTGATATTATCATTGTTGCTATATTCGTTTGCTACTTACCTTTGCAAGGTCGTATGGATTTTGTTGGGTGTTTGAGGATCCAATTTTGCTAGTCCTAGATTCCTGATCAGCTTGTATGATTGGTTATTCCGCACGGATCTCAATTTTGGCATCGTCAATAGATTTATTTACCAACAATAATCTCATAATGCTTAACATGTGCTCGTCAGTGTCAACACATATACTCAGTGTTTCTTTGGCCGGTCGACGGCCTAAATATTCAATTCCTAATTGTGTTCGTGCTCTTTGTTTGATCGCTGCTCGTCGACTCACCGCCACCGGATCGTCCGACAATCCTTGGCTTCCGCAACCCCGCGCGCAACAGAATGATAGTCACATGATGACTAATTGATGATTTATAAAAACCACGGTCTCCGTGCTTAATATCTCCGCGAGTCCTAATTGCTTTCCCTCAACCACAACCGCCCTTCGCTATTAGGAGTTGGCATCAATCGTCATCTTTCATTAAAGACTGAACCATAATCACATTCACAACTCAAGTGCAGGACCAACACCGACTTTGCCCACAGTAGAAAGCCAGCCCACACAGTTGGCGCAACATTATAGTAAGATCGTAGACCTGCTGTTGGTTTCAAATCTTTTTGCTTGAATCGATGCTTTCCTTCACCCACAATCCCCCATTCTCTACGTGCTCGCTTTAATTAGGGTGGGGGTTGGCCTCAACATGCATGCATGCATGCATGCAGCCCACACTTCATCTCTTGCCCACTGAATACTTTTCTTCTCTCCATGTGAAGTGTCTCAACTTGTGTGTGGAGTAGGACCCGTGAATATAAAATATGAAACTATAATAATTATAATATCTGTAATAATTGTTGCATGTTGGGTGCAGTTAGTTATACCTTGAAAATGCTAGTTAAGATTAAACTTGAATTTGACCATGAAAGTCAAGTACACCTCCACTATCCCAACTGTCCATATACACACTATATAGAGGGCTATAATTAGTCCGAAATGCAGTTGGAAAAATAAAAACATTGAAGTACTTATTCACATTCACGAATTGGAAGTGCAATATGACCTTATAGTATAGTTTTACTATGCAATAGTTATTGGTGGAGCCAAGGTTTTCTTGCAGATGGGGCAACACCCCGTATGGATATGCTTTCTGCTTGACTAGTCTGATCGAATGCAAATTAATATTGTAACGCCGGTGTGAAATTAATGGTTCGTGTGGCTTAAATGCCTAAAATTTACATTAAGCTTCTTGATGCAATCTTGGCTCTTCAAGATCTCTTTCTTGATGCAATCTAACCCTCAGGACACATAAGCAAACATTTCTCTGGCTATTGTGATTAAATTAAAGACCTGGTAACTTGAGCAATCAGAGTTGCATGTAACTTCAGCATGCAAGTTGGCTCCAACGTTCATTAAAAAAAAGCTCTAACGTGGTATATGTACTCAAATAATTAATTAAAAGAACATGGAAATCAAGTACTAAAGAAGTCAATGAGCTCACTGCTCATATACTACACATATACATCTCTTGAATCCTCTTTAATTCTTCCTACAGTTGAGAAGATGACGATGGAAAACAACTGATCTCTGTAATCAAATCATTTCTCTTAGTGTTTTGGATTGGCATAACATACGTGTCGGAAAGATACCTAACTATAGACATGAATGATATATGCAACAACCTATTATGCTACTAATCAGTCAATAATTCTTCCCTTTTTTTGGCGGTTTTGAAATTATCCTTTCGTTAGGTGTGTGCTAGGTTACACTCGACCAACCCTCGTCTTTCAACATCTCAATTATTAAAGTGTGGCACTGTTGCACCCATGCATCAAGTGTCTTAGTCTTTGATCACACAAAAATTTACGCTAACCAACTTTTTATTTATAGCCTTCACTTCATACTTAGTGCATGTAAGCTGTCTCTCTAAAGTAAAAGAAAGTTAAATAATAATTCATAAAGCCAATCTCAAGCACAATCTTTCTAAAAGCCACATGAAACACCGAAGACTACGCGTTTTCAGTTTCAAACTTGGCTACTTGAAACTGGATGCACACTAAAAGCCACATGGTACTTTGGCCAGCCAAAGAGAAAAATGAAGAGAATGAAAGAACACGTACGAACTTTGAGTTTCTTTCCCTTCGGTTTAGGACCTGTTCTTTTGCTGGAAAAGAGAAATGAGAAAGTTGGAAAAGTTTGTATTCTGAGGAGAGAGAAAATAGAGTTTTGTGTTTTTTTTTTGTGGAAAGTTGTATGGAAAGTGTGGGTTGGAAAGTAAAGAAGGGTCCACTCTCCTTTCTTGTGTTGTTTTGGGTATTAAAAGTTGGAATGATAAAGTGGAAAGTTGGTGAGTTGGAGGGGAGAGAGAGAGAGATGGGATAGTGGGACCCACAAATTTGTGGAATCCTCAACTTTCCCAACAATTCTCATGGATTACAAACTTCCCAAAACCGGTCAATTCATCCGTCACGTCAGCAAACTTTCCACTTTTTACTTTCAAGCAAAAGAACAGGATTTGGAAAAGTTGTGAGGGAAAGTAGTGTTACGGTACATGAATAATAACTTTCCCAACTTTCTCATTCACTTTCCATGCAAAAGAACTGACGCTTAAAGCCACAACCAACAGGATAATAGTTTGGGTGGGTTTTTTTTTTTTTTTTTTTTTTGGGTGGGGGGTTGGGGGGGGGGGGGGGGGGCCCTCAAATTCTAGAGATTTTAGAAAACCCTAAAGCTTTATCCGAAGCCGCGTTCAATAAATATGCCCATGTTCTCATGCAATAGCATGCATTTATTCTCCATCTACATCTTGGCCTGCCTGTACTCAACCATCCATCTTTATATATGCCTCTGGACTCCTTTGGACTAAATGTATGCTTGTGGGGACAAATTTGTTCTCCTTGCAGCCTTAAAGTTGCTGAAGGCCTCCTCATTAAATGAGGATCCCATTGGATAGGGTTTATGATGTTGAGGCTGGAGGTGGAAGCTGATTTGCTATAGGAAAGTTGCTAGGTCTTAGCTGTAATCCTTGAGGATATGCATAGGCATTAATGAGGGATTAGGAGGTTAATATGCCATGTCTAAATCTTTCAATGCTACCATTCGAAGAGAGCTCTTCATGTTTAGTAAAGAACGATGCTGAAACGTTGAAGTAAATAAACAATCAAATAGAAAGCAAAGCCATAGAACAGAAACACAGAGCATTAGTTAGTGGTAAATCAAACCCTAGCGTG
Organism: Scilla litardierei; assembly: GCA_030789695.1. Lineage (NCBI taxonomy): Eukaryota > Viridiplantae > Streptophyta > Magnoliopsida > Asparagales > Asparagaceae > Scilla > Scilla litardierei. Next base: position 23,979,390 of record CM061131.1, on the reverse strand, counting down.
ACGTAACATCTTCATCTACATGCAATTTACAATTAAATCATTTGATTCATGATTTGGTCCCTCAAATTGACGCAGTAGCTCAAAAAAGATGTTTCCTAGCTAGTTAACTTTAGTTTACAATCAAGGCATATTCAATTAAAACCGATAGAACACTATGTCGTCTCCAATATCCTCATCATACTCATCATACTCATCCTCCAATTCTTCCTCCCTCTTCTCCTTTCCCCCGCAACTCCTATCATTGACCTTAACTCTATCATCTCCGTCGAGCATCAACCCCACCCCCACCCCCACTTCCTTCCCCTTTTATCCCTCATCCTTCAGGAAATTCCTCTATAAACTCTAACCCAAAGCTTATTCCCATAATTTCTTTTATCCTTTAAGGAGTCTCTCAAACCCTAACTATAATCCCATTCCCTTCTTCCCTTTCATACTTCGAGAGACATTCCTAACCCCTACTATTAGCCTCATCTCCCTCATCCATCCTTTCATTTTCTCAAGAAATCCTATCACTAATACAAACTCTAACATATATATCTCCCTCATGTTGGGTATTAGATTTCCCAATACATGTTTTGATGATGAGCAAACATTATGTTTTGGTCGAATGAATTTCTTTACTGTGAAAGGAATAAAAAGACCAAGTGTTTATTGCTCAAGCATGGAGGACAATAACGCAAGAACACAAAGTAACGCTTGAAAATTATTAGGTGGTGGTGTAACTCCAAGACATCAAGAGGAATTAACAAATTCTATGGCAAGATCATGGAGCTTAAAGACTACAACAAATCAAGCTTATGAAGACAAATTATATAATTTGTTGTAATATTTTATTCTTGTCTTAGAATTCATTTTAAGGCCTTGAAGATATCACACGGACACATGAAACTGTAGGTAAATAACGTAAATAATAAATATTAATTCATGTACAAAACCCTAGGTTTCATAGCCAAACTTTGCATGTCTATGTGTATTACTCGACCAACATGATCCTTTAGTCGACTAATAAGTTACTAAAATTATACTAGATTTTAGTCTATTATGTGATCAATTAGTTGACTAGTCACTATAGAACTAGTCGACTAGTTAGTCCTCTAGTGACTAGTAATTGAACTGTACATGGCTGAACAATGGTTGCTCCATGTCCTGACTGGCCTAGTCAATTAAAGTGTATTAATTAGTCGACGAGCTACGATTAGTTGACTAATCCTTGTACTAAAGTCGACTAGCAACTAACGGTTGCAGAAAACAAATTTTCTGTAACTTGCCGTTTTCTAACCGTTGGGAAGGGTATTTTAGGGTGTTTTGCATACTATTCTTCACATCTATTAATAAAAATCATCTCAGATTATTTAGATATGATTCTTAGTGATTTTAGATGAGAAAGAAAAAGTCCCAAAATAGCCCTAAAGCTCTAGCTCATTCTCCAATCTTTTGAGCTTTGTTTCTATTCTTCAAAGAGTCAAATCCTATAGAATAGAAATCATTTCCTAGCTACACTACAATACACAAGCTTCATCCTCAAGGCATAGGGAAGTTGTATTCATTGCTCAACAAAGATTGCCTCAAGTGTGAGGTTATTGGCCTCAAGTGTGAGAGTGGTGGTGTGAGGCGAGGATTGTTCACCAAGTTGCAAGGTGTACTATTCTTCAAAACTTGGGAGGCGGCTAATAGTGGAAAGCCTAAGTAGGACTGGAGAACTGGACATAGGTCACAGGAGTTGATCAAACCAGGATAAGTATTGGTGTTTGCATTTGATTTTGTATTGATCTCCTCTCTTGCAATCTTGTGTTTATATTTCTGCAATTTATATTTGCAAGTGATTTGTTGATTACGAAATAATTTGGTAACACAAATTGATTTCTTGGGCAGAAAGCTAGAGTTTGTTATTAAATTTCGGGTTATTTAGTACTGACCCCCTGTGTTTTCTCGGAAATTAGTAGTACCCCCCTATGGTTTCAATAATTAGTAAGACCCCCCTCCGCAATTAGTATCACCCCCCAGGGTTTCTCAAAAATTAGTATTACCCCCCTATGGCAGGGGGGTCTTACTAATTATGGAAACCATAGGGGGGTACTACTAATTTCCGAGAAAACACAGGGGGTCAGTACTAAATAACCCTTAAATTTCAAAAACAATATTTTCCCCTCTATTGTTTTTGCTTGCCTCCTCAGGATCCTATCAGTTGGTATCAGAGCTGGTTTTGGATGGCGTCAACAAACTTTGCATTTCTTGAAGGACAATCTCCCAATAGACCACCTATGTTAGACGGGTCCAACTATCAATATTGGAGAAGATGAATGATGTACTACATCAAATCCATTAACTACGATTATTGGAGTCTTATGGAGATGCCTTATTGCAAACTAACAACACCTATGTGGAAGTTGCTCGATTCAGCACAGTAGAGGCATTGGTCGAACAGACGAGTTATCTTGTACAGAGATAATTCGACTGTGCTCGGGTTTGACCTATCTGACTCTGCACAAGTCAGATACGAGGATGCTAAGCATTTGGTCTTCTACAGCGCAGTTGGTGGCTCAGTCGTCAATTCGAGTCTAATGGTCGATCGCTCGGCATTGGGTCGTTCGGTCGTAACTTGGTTCGAGTCCGTGTTCGGTCGAACGGTCGTATGGTGGCTCGATGGTTGATGGCTCGTACACGTTACTCAGTACTTCGGGCATTCGATACAGAAGGAAGATCGCTCGGTTGAAGGGAGCCCATCGGGATGCGGTCTACTAGGGTGTGGCGTATTAATTGTGTAAAGCGGTGATTGGATTGGATGGCGTAATTGTCGGGATCCGTATCCTTAGGAGATCCTAGACAATGATGACACATATTGTAACCTATGATTATAAATATATGGTTTTAGGTTAGGGTTCGGTGTGGAACATTAGAGGAACCATTGAGAGAGCCGCCATTTGTGAGAGCGAACTTTGAGAGATATTGTTGTGAGCTTTTGGAGAGATCATTGTGTTCTTCTTCTTCGTTGGACGAAGAGAAGATTTGTATTTTCTCTTTCCTATAGTAATAAAGCTCATTGGTATTCCCCCTGGGCCGATCCACGGCCTAATAGTTGTTATCTCTCTTACCGCTTCTAGTTTGATTGTTGTGTTGCTGATCTTTGTCCCGGACTTGGACGATCGTGTGTATTCCGCTATATTGATTCTTCCTCCTCCTCTGCGGTGGGTGTGGACGAACAACAAATTGGTATCAGAGCTTTACGGTGTCTGAGATCAACGTAGAAGACAAAGATGAGTAGCTATGGCAATGATGATTCCTTAAAAGCATCGATTTCTGGCTATTCTTCATCTGCTCGGACTATTGTGTCTAACACAAATTTTGAAATTGAGAAGTTTGATGGAAAGATCAACTTCAGTCGGTGGAGATGTGAATTCATGGATATCTTGAACCAACTTGGTCAAGATATTATATTGGACGAGAAGCCGACGGGCATGTCCAATCAGGAGTGGAGAACTCTTAATCGAAGTGCATATGGTACCATCTGTTAGTATTTATTGAAGGAAAAAAATACCCGTACATGGAGGAGACAAGTGCAAGCAAGTTATGGAAGGAGCTCGGCGACAAGCACATGAAGAAGAACATCAGAACGGGCTACACTTGAAGAAGAAGCTTTTATGTTTGAATTTAGCCGAGGGGGTTTCTATGGAGGAACACATCAACTACTACAATAAGCTTCTTACCGACAGAGGAACATCGACGTGAAGGTTGACGATGAAGACAAGTCGATGATATGAATGCTTTCCTTACCACCAGGAACTACCCTTCTCAACAAGTCCAACAACATCTCAAAATGTGTAATTCCCATTCCGCTAAGTGTTTGGATATGTAGAAGTCTAATCATGAAGTCTAATCATGAATGATAGCCTCGTAAACTTAGTGCATCCTTCGTATAAATCTGATTCATTATCCTCCACTAATTTCATCAAGCAATCAAAGCCAACGGAGTGAAGATCATCATCTGAATGGTTTCTGCTCAGAGCACCAATATCTTCCATCTTTGTATCTATGTCATTTGCCCTTTGATCTCTATGCACAATACGCTCTTCTACCCGAAGCATCGCCTCTGTTACGGCACCTTCACCTTGGTCACTCCAAAATTTATAATTGGGGTCGAACCCTTGAGAAACCAAATGGACACGAACAATATACTTATGAAGGAACTCATTGTTCTGGTACCTCTTGCAAGGGCAACGGATTTTGCCACTGGACATGCGTAGAGGCTTGTCATCAGAGTATGCTAAGAATGCATCTATCTCCTCTGCGTTTCATTGGTTTCCAGTCATAGTTGGATCCGATATTTCCATAAACAACTTGTCATGAACCACCCGCATCTGTAATTGACAATGAAATTTACATGTTTACTCACTATCACACATTTATGAACTGTTAGTGTCATGGTCGCTTTTCGATCGTACGTCTTTCGTGCGCGTACTTTCATTCGTACGCGTATTTTTAGTTGCCTCTTCTTGTAACCCAAACGTACGATGTGATATGTCGTTGTGACCCTCTGGAAGAGAACTTATTTTTGGAATTATTTTTAAACGTCATTTCACGGGTCGTTAATTCTCCCACAAAACTGAAGGGTTTTCTAGGACCCTTAGGGCACAAAAACTCTATTCCCGTCCTAGGTCGGACGGAATATAGACATAAAATTTTACAGCGGAAGAATAAACAAGTTAATCTAATTAACATGCAGTTAAACTAGTTAACTTAGCCCTAAGGTACAAGACCCTTAGCCAAGATCTATGCCGACTTGGGATGGATCTGACCATCCCAAGAAGGATCTAACCTACTGCGATTAAATTAAACTAATGATTATAAAACACATACCCGGAATCTCAACCCTGGGGCAGGCAATATGTTCTGCACCGTCTTCCAAGTCGCTCCCCATCACACGCCGAGCCGCTCCTCGAACCGCTTCTTGAACCGCTCAGCATCTCGAGGCGAGCAATCCTTGTGTCACCGAGCCAACCGCGAGCCGAAGAAAGTTATACGCGAGTGAAACCTTCGCCTAGATTTTGGATCCGAATCTGAACTCCTTTGCGACTTTGCTAGAGCCCTCAAGAGTAAGGCAGAAATATAGGGAGATAGAATAATATTAATTTAAGCCTAGATCCGAGCGTGCTCCATCATTTACGGGAGCCGCTCAGATCTAGAGCTTTGGACGAGTTTGGAGGAAGGGGGAGGCCCTATTTATATAAGCGGCGGACTCTTTCCTTTTCCGCACAACCGATGTGGGACTAATAAATTAGAGTTAATTAAATCAAGTTAGATTGCCCTTCACAAAGTGTAAACTTCCGTGAATTTTAACTCCCTCACCGTTGAGCTTCATGATTGATACAACCTATCAATACGAAAGGCGTTCAACGGTAAACGCATAGGAAAAAACGGTTCGTCAATTGGAGTTTGTTTGACACTCCAATTGATCGTGCAAAGATCAGCCCAAGGCTTATTTTTCGCAAAAACTGAGCCGTCAAAAACTGCTCAACCTAGGTTTCAGAAAACCTACTCTGCGGGGCCTACTAGGCCAGCTGGGCGAGCCCAGCCCAGGCTGGACACCTGGTCTGGGCGCGCCCAGACTGGGGAGCCTGGCCAGGACGCCTGGCCTGGGCCAGGCGCCCAGGCGCCTGGGCCTGGGCCGGGCATCCTGGCTCAGCTGGGTCTGGCCAGGCGCCCAGGCCAGACCTGGTCTGGCCTGGGTCAGCTTGGCATGTCCCGGTCTGATCTATTTGGCTGTTTTTGACGTATCTTGAGCATCTGGCGTCCGAATTGGACGTCGTTCGAACCTGGGCGTAGACCGGGACATTATCGTCTTATCCGTGAGCTTTTTCTTGTGTTTCTTATATTAAATATAGTCTTAAACAATTTAAGACACATTTAATCTCTTTTGCGTCATATGCAAATTAGTCACTATCTAGACTTAAATTATCATATTGCATCAAATGCAATTATTCCATCCCTTGCATCAAAAATGCAAAATATTCTCCCTAACTAATTTCTACCTATTACTAGACGAATGTCGCACTCTGTGTATGACCCTACGGCCTGACCCTACTACAGGTTGGGCTCGAAGCCCTATACAACGGTGACCACGAGCAGTGGCTGCCGTCCCTGTTTCAGAATCATCATAATGTGGTTAGCTCATCAACATGAGAATTGTCGGGACCACTCTGACCGTGTCTGTGATGATTTCTGCAGTTATAGTCTCTTCGTCTAAACTATGTCGTGTAGATCAAGTCTAGGGTACGATATAACTGTCAACCCCAATAACTTGACTCTGGTTAGTTTCTATCGATCTTTAGTCAACTAATATTGGACTTCTTCCAACATACTCTGCACAGAGATTTTACTAAAGACCGAACTAACTCTACGACACTAACTCCCATTGACCGGGAGAGACGAATCCTCTCTTGGTCATTACTCGCCTCGTACGCTTCAAGTGACACACAATCAAAGACCTTTCGACATGCCTAGCCTCGAAGCTAGGTCAGTGATCTAAGTGACACTGTTCATGCACAGGTTCGTAAATCGACCTCAAGTCAAAAGACCAACTTGCCTATCATCACTAAGAGTTATTATTGACAGATTGATCAATGTAACTATATGATAACTCTTGTGGATCGTTCAGTGAACTCATTCTCTAATGAGCACATGTGTCTCGTCTTCGACTTCGCCAAGTCGAACGATCATGAGATCATCGCCACCGCTAAACGGTGAAGACTAAGACACAATGGTCTATCCGATGTTTCGATATCCTTGTCTCTAAACATCTACGACCATGAACCCTTCTAGACTTATGCTACAGATGGTCAAACATTTCTCCATAATCGAGATACTCATCTCGATACCTGTTTGACCTTGCATAAAGTCTCAGGACTTTACCTAAGTTAATATCTAATGTTTACTACATCATAACTTAGATAAATCATTACCAAACAGCTTACTGTTATTTCGAACAAGACGTTTGTGCTATTCACACAGAGATAATAGCCTCAAGGGCATCATACCTCTACAAAAACAACTTCGTTCGAAGGGGTGTCGTAGCTTCCACCTTCATCGTTAGACCTTTTTATTTTTAGTTCCTATTTTCCATTACCCTAGCCCGTAACCAACCTTCTTAGTCTCGATCCTCTCGTCGACACGGTCGTCCCGGTATTTTTCTCATAATTATCGGGCATCGTTAAACCAACTATTTCTACTAATCCCCTTCTATTACACTTAGCCTAATTAATTTGATAATTTAACTAACCTAATTAAAACTATAGGGTTAAAACGTATCATATGAAATAATTCCTAGCCATTCGCCATCCCATATTAACCTAAGTCTACCACCTCCCTCTCACAACTTCTCTCTCCAATCATCTAAGCGTACCCCACTTTCAAAACCATTTATCAAAACAATTCTCTTATGTTCACCACTTTTGGCTATTCATCTTCCAATTGGGACTAAACTATACCCCCTCTATCTCTCCCTCTCTCCTCCTATAACCCTTAAAATCAATAAACCCTAGACCTATATAGCCATTTTTCATCTTCTTATACAAAGCAAGCTAGGTTAACTCACGCACCCTTCCGCAGCCGCCGCATCAAAACCCCACGCCCGGCCACCTCTGTCCACTGCCGGCCATCCAACTCACGGCTTGGCCTCCCCTCGCCGTCCTCCACCTCCGGCAGTCTTCCCCCTCGACAAGACCCCCTCCTCCTCGCTTTAAAACCTGTGCAAACACCCAAACCCCCTTAAAAACTTTCACAGCCCGTCCCCCTACAAATTTTCGGCCAGCACCACCCAAGCCGCCGCCAGCCGTCCCCCGTCGCCGGTGACCTCCTCTCGATGTCCCCTATCCACTACTAGCCTCCCCTCACGTCAGTTCTTCCTCCTCCTTCCGTAAACAGCACGCAAACACCCGGAACCCTAAAACCTGTCCTCCTTCATCCATTCCCACGGCCAGGAGCTTCTGGGCCACCGCCGGTAGTCCCCCTGCCATCGGCCGCCCCCTCAGGTCCTCCTCTAGCCGTGCAGGTCCTTCCCTAGTCGCTGCAACCCTGGAGCTCTTCCCTTGCGCGTGCAAACTTCAGATTCGCGCCCAACTTCAGATCTACGCTACCCGAACCCACGGCCAAATCTGTCCGCCATCTCTCATGCTTCCCGTGCCGCTGTCCGTGCCTTCCCGATGCCATAGGACACTGTGCCGCTGTCCATCCCCTTTGCATCATTGTCCGGTAATCGTACCGCTACCCGGTTGATCGTCGTTCGTCGCCGCTGTCTGCCGTACCGTTCGCGCTACCAGAGTCCAACCCCTGACGTTGCTATCCGACGTCAGTGTAGCTCTCGCATCGTGCTAAGGGTAATATCTGAACCGTAGAAACCCCACATCGCATGCTAATCAAGACTAAAATCAGTAACTTTACTATTTTGGGCAATTCATTAATCAAGATCTAAAACAGGGACTGTAGGCTGGATCACGACTTGAGCACATAGGTAGTCTTAGACTTGATTGAACGGGATCGCAACGTGATTGTCCTCAGGCAACTGATACTTGCCAGTAATTGTTTTGGCCATGTTTTAGGCCAATTTGTGTAGTAGCATAAAAGAGACTAGGCAATGAAATGATAGTCACCTAGATGCCTTATTTTGATCTAGCTTGACAATGAAGCTAGATCTGACACCATTGTTATGCTATCATTTCATGCTGCCTGTCACATTTACTTTCAATTAACTGTATGCACCCTTATCTGCATCTTGCCATGTCATTTCATGCATCAAGTTGTTCCATCGTGATTGCATAGCACACGCTACAATAAATTGTAACTATTGAGGCTATGCACCTGCTTTGTGGGCACAACCCTATGCCAAACAAAAACCACTTCGTGGCTCGTGATCCAGAAGCGAGCTCAGCGTTGTTGGGAAACCGACGCTTGATACACGTAGAGGGGTAGGGTTAGCTATCACGCAGCATAGAAGTGTGCCTGATCCGTACCTTCAGCTAAAAGGAGTAAACCCTGTGCACAATGTGAAAAGTTAGAGATTCGTGAATTCGTGAAATAGTGATTCGTAGCTTCTGCTACGACGTGCATGCTTGTTACCATCATGTCATTTTAAATTGTTTCATCCTTTAAATGTCATGTCATATTATCATGTTAAAAACTGCTAGTTGCATTACTTTTATTTGTACCTTGCACAAAAGTCCTCCGCTTTCCTTTGGGAGACTTTTGCTGACATGTGCCCTCTTCTCTTTGGGTGTCACATGTCAGATTTAGAGACAGAGCAGTTGCAGATAATGAGCAGTACGTAGACGTTGAGTTCGAGGTTCCTGCTGAGACGGAGCTTGAGGACACTGGTGACCAGGTCCTAGTCTTACTTGGAGACTTCTTTTAGTTGTTGTTGATTTAGTAGTTGGTGTTAGGTTTCGGTGCGTAGCATCTCTCTCTCTCTCTGTTTTATGTTTCGACCATGTTTTAGGCCTTTGTTCAGACTATGTACTTCTTTGTGACTTTTCTCTGTAATGTTTGGAATAATTGTTGGCTGTTGTTTGGTGGATATTTTTATGTCTGCTTTTCATTTCTTATTGTTGTTGTTTCGCCACGATGCAAGAATCTGCTATTGGTATCATACACAGACGTTTATCAGACTGCTGCTTCACAGCTCCAAGTCTGAGCGGACCTTCTCACGTCTCGCCTTCCATACTTGGGAAGCGGGGCGTGACATGTTTTAGTGGTGGCCCATGCAGGCCCTCTTTGCATCTGCGAAATATCGGAACAATAATAATGATAAAAACATCCATTTAAATATTCGGAACATCCAAGTCATGGATTGAGTCTAATCTAAACGTTTCCTTGTCTTAGATGGCTGGAAGACGTATAATAGGGGTAATCCATCAGACCTGGACTATATGAAGATTTAGTTAGGTGCACGTGCTTGCTAGTTAGGCATCCATGATTATTAGTTAGACATTCTACTAAGAATTGGTATAATCATCTTAGGTATTTCCTTAGTGGTTTCTTACATAGCTCAGACCATATTAGATTTTTAGAGTTTCTTTAGTCGTTCGCCTGGGTTCATCAAATTTTGGGCCCAGCAGAACGTAACCTTGATCCTCTTAGAACCCTTCACTGAGATCTCTAGTAAGTATAGTTCATTAGAAAGTCTTAGTGCTAAGTTCCTCCTAATCTTTCATCGGCCCGGTAATTAGAACCCCTGATTTCTGTCGTTTCCTACATTACACTTCTGTGTTATCGACCATAGAATTCAATCGTAGCCTTTCATAAATCATATCCTAGGCGTATTCATCATGCAATCATATTCTTTGCCCTCGTTTCACGTGCTCGCTTCATGACGATTATCGTTAATTTTTTTTCGAATCTTCTCCATCGTAAATCCTGATTCTTCTAAAAGTATTTTCAATATCCCTTATTAAATTCTTCGCTCAGTTTATAACTTCTTTGAAAACCCCTTATTATATATTTAAATTTCTTGCTTTTCGATTGAGTTAAAATTCTTTCTTGGATTTTGAAACCTTCTTGGTCGTAATTTTTAGTTACTATCTCGTAACCATTTTCTAATCGGTATCCTTCGTATTTCAATTATAAAACCTTGTCACCATTTTGATAATTCAATATATCATCCTTTTCTAAACTACGAAATTTATTTTAACCACTTACCTTACATACTTTTAGAATATTTTTCTAAGCTAAATAGAACTTAAATTTTTTTATATATCAGTTCTATGTTCATCGTGCTCATACTTCAAAAATCTTTGTATAAATCTATTTTCATTTGCAAACCAATCACTACCTCACCCTACTCATTATTTTCTTCGTCTAAAACTTTTTACGTGTCTTCAAATTTTACAGCCTGCTCGTTATTTCTACATATTTTTATAAGAATAGATATATACGCTATCATATTTTACACATGTCTCTCTTTCGTTTATTTAATTTTTTAGAACAATATTTTTGTCCCACCCAACCAGCTAGCTCCTTATCATCGCCTTATCTGAACTCGTTCTTTCCGACCTTATTTCGTTACGCTTTTGGTTTCTGTTTCCTTTCTATTGTTTAAACATTAGTGCGTGTCGTTGCCTGTGTCAACTCTAGTTTAGTAGTTGGCCCATTGGTTTTTGTGATATCATCGTGGTGCATGTATATAGGTAGAGTGTGTGGACCTGTATGAGTGTGCTACCCATAGGATAGTAATGATTGTTTCTTGTGTTATGTATGTATACTCAGTGTTATTTGTGATATATGTATAAAGTTGTATTAATGATGGTATTTATATATGTGTGGATAGCTATACCACTTTAGGGATGTCTGCGTATATTAGATTTAGTGTTGGAATATCTACTAGTGGAGTATGTGGTTTGAAGATACTTGTAAATGCTTGAAATATTATACTAGTAAGTCATGTGCATGTTAAGTGTAATGATAATAGGTGTGTTTATAGTTAAGTGTGTAGGCCTATTATATGATCTATATGTTAGTACGTGTGGACGTGTGCTCGTACGTAGATATGTATGTGCTTAGGCATAGGTAGATATATACCTACTGTATGAATATATGTGATATACGTATGGTAATAGAGTTCATTTTGCATAGTATTGTTTGCTCTTACGGGATGTTGTGTGTGTGCGCGTATACCATAAGGTATACACGATTATCGTATGTCATAACTATGAATGGATAGGTGTATGTATTAGTATACTAATTATATGTAAATTGCTATGGTGTGAATATATTATAGGTATGTGGTTATACGGTGCATGCATATATGGAATAGTGTATTTGATTATATACGTGTGCTGATGTTTGTAATATTATTATGGTATGTATGTGGTTACGTTGGTAGATATATATATTGGAGTGGTGTTGGTGTAGGTATAAATATCGTGTTATGTATATAGAGTATTCTGATATGGGTTTTGAGTCTCACTTAAGCTTGAGTAGGTATACTCTAAGTATATTGTTACATATGTCTGTGGTTTGTGTATAGTACTATGAATATAGTAATGGATGATGTATGTATAGTGATAGGATTGGTTGTATCTGTTTGTGTTACGCACATGGTTGTGGGTGACTACCATTATATATTTATAGATGTTGGTCTTGTTGTATAGTTATTTACTAAGGACTTACATGTTTGAATGTATATGTGCTAGCTAAACTAGGTGTGTAGTTGTGCTAAGTATATAGTGGTACGAGTGGTATGTATGAAAGGTATGTTAGCGTGTGTGGGCATGCACCATGCACGGGTAAGTATGTGCTTAGTTATAGGTATTTGTGGCTATGGTATGTGTGGTGTGTCTTGAATATAGTTATAGGACTGTATGTGATGTGAATATATAGTGAAATATCTGCGTGCATTTGAATAACTATATATTTGTGAAATTATAGTAGTGGTGAATGTATATTAGATATAGTAAACATGATTTAATATTGTGTGGTGTGATTACATGTGTTGATATGTTTGGTGTTGGATGTATACTAGGAGATATAGGGAGTAGTATATCCATGTTTGTTTGTACATAGGTAGTTATCTATACGTGAGTACTACGATCGTGTTTGCTAGTGTGAAACTATTTTTATGTAAGTATGTGTAACTTGGTTATGTGATAGTGAGTGATAGTTATATAAGGATGTACGTGACTATATGAATGATTGAAGTACGTGTATGAATTTGACTGTCTATGATAGGTACAAGTATAGAATGTGCATATATATATATATATATATATATATATATATATATATATATATATATATATATATATATATATATATATATATATATATATATATATATATATATATATATATACATGTTTGTAGTGTTAATGTTTGACTATATAGTGCATATATAAGCACTTGTAGTGATTATATCTGGTTTGAATTATAACGTGGTATAATTGGGATAGTTGCTGGAGTGACTAGATATATTTATAGTTAGAAATTCCGAGGACGGACTTTATTCTAAGGTGGGTATGATGTCACGGTCGCTTTTCGATCGTACGTCTTTCGTGCGCGTACTTTCTTTCGTACGCATATTTTTAGTTGCCTCTTCTTGTAACCCAAACATACGATGTGATATGTCGTTGTGACCCTCTAGAATAGAATTTATTTGTGGAATTATTTTTGAACGTCATTTCACGGGTCGTTCTCCCACAAAACAACTCCGTTCGAAGGGGTGTCGTAGCTTCCACCTTCGTCGTTAGACCTTTTTATTTTTAGTTCCGATTTTTCGTTACCCCTAGCCCATGATCGACCTTCTTAGTCTCGAACCTCTCGTCGACACGGTCGTTCCGGTATTTTTCTCATAATTATCGGACACCGTTAGACCCACTTTTTCTACTAATCCCCTTCTAATACACTTAGCCTAATTAATTTGATAATTTAACTAACCTAATTAGAACTATAGGGTTAAAACGTATCATATGAAATAATTTATAGCTATTCGCCATCCCATATTAACCTAAGTCTACCCCCTCCCTCTCACAACTTCTCTCTCCAATCACCTAAGCGTACCCCACTTTCAAAACCGTTTATCAAAACAACTCTCTTATGTTCACCACTTTTGGCTATTCATCTTCCAATTGGGACTAAACTATACTCCCTCTATCTCTCCCTCTCTCCACATATAACCCTTAAAATCAATAAACCCTAGACCTATATAGCCATTTTTCATCTTCTTACACAAACGCAAGCTAGGTTAACTCACGCACCCTTCCGCAACCTCCGCACCAAAACCCCACGCCCAGCCACCTCTGTCCACCGCCGGCCACCCAACTCACGGCTTGGCCTCCTCTCGCCGTCCTCCACCTCCGGCAGCCTTCCCCCTCGACAAGACCCCCTTCTCCTCGCTTTAAAACCCGTGCAAACACCCAAACCCCCTTAAAAACTGTCACAGCCAGTCCCCCTACAAATTTTCGGCCAGCACCACCCAGGCCGCCCCCCCCCCCCCCCCCCCTCGCCACCGGTGACCTCCTCTCGACATCCCCTATCCACTACTAGCCTCCCCTCGCGTTATCCTCCTCCTTCCGCAAACAGCGCGCAAACACCCGGAACCCTAAAAACTGTCCTCCTTCATCCATCCTCATGGCCATGAGCTTCTGGGCCGCCGCCAACCATCCCCCTTCCATCGACCGACCCCTCAGGTCCCAGGTCCCCCTCTAGCCGCGCAGGTCCTTCCCTAGCCGATGCAACCCCTGGAGCTCTTCCTTGCGCGTGCAAACTTCAGATTCGAGTGCAACTTCAGATTTGCGCTACCCGAACCTACGGCCAAATCTGTCCGCCATCTCTCGTGCTTCCCGTGCCGCTGTCCGTGCCTTCCCAACGCCGTAGGACACTGTGCCGCTATCCATCCCCTTCTCATCGTCGTCCAGTGATCGTACCGCTACCCGGTTGACCGTCGTTCGTCGCCGCTGTCCGTCGTACCGTTCGAGCTACCGGAGTCCAACCCCTGACGTTGCTATCCGACGTCAGTGTAGCTCTCGCGTCGTGCTAAGAGTAATCTAGGAACCCCACATCGCATGCTAATCAAGACTAAAATCCGTAACTTTATTGTTTTGGGTAATTCATTAATCAAGATCTAAAAACTGGGACTGTAGGCTGGATCGCGACTTGAGCACATAGGTAGTCTTGGACTTGATTGAACGTGATTGCAACGTGATTTTCCTCAAGCAAGAGATACTTGCCAGTAATTGTTTAGGCCACGTTTTAGGCCAATTTGTGTAATAGCGTAAAAGAGACTAGGCGATGAAATGATAGTCGCCTAGACGCCTTATTTTGATCTAGCTTGACAACGAAGCTAGATCAAACACCATTGTTATGCTATCATTTCATGTTGCCTGTCACGTTTACTTTCAATTAACTGTACGTACTCTTATCTATATCTTGCCATGTCATTTCATGCATCAAGTTGTTCCATCGTGATTGCGTAGCACACGCTACAATAAATTGTAACTATTGAGGCTAGGTACCTGCTTTGCGGGCACAACTCTATGTCAAACCAAAAACACTTCCTGGCTTATATTTCAGAAGTGAGCTCACCGTTGATGGGAAACCGACGCTCGATACATGTGGAGGGGTAGGGTTAAGCTATCACGCAGCATAGAAGTGTGCCTGATCTGCACCTTCAACTGTAAGGAGTAAACCCTGTGCACAATGTGAAAAGTTAGTGATTCGTGAATTCGTGAAATAGTGATTCGTAGCTTCTGCTACGACGTGCATGCTTGTTACCATCACGTCATTTTAAATTGTTGCTCCTTTAAATGTCATGTCATATCATCATGTTAAAAACTACTAGTTGCATTACTTTTATTTGTACCTTGCACAGAAGTCCTCAGCTTTCCTTTGGAAGACTTTTGCTGACATGTACCCTCTTCTCTTTGGGTGTCACATGTCAAGTTTAGAGATAGAGCAGTTGCAGAGGACGAGCAGTACGCAGACGTTGTGTTCAAGGTTTCTGCTGAGGCGGAGCTTGAAGACACTGGTGACCAGTCCTAGTCTCACTTGGAGACTTCATTTAGTTGGTGTTGCTTTAGTAGTTGTTTTTAGGTTTCGATGCATAGCACCTCTCTCTGTTTTATGTTTTGCCCATGCTTTAGGCCTTTGTTCAGACTATGTACTTCTATGTGACTTTTCTCTGTGATGTTTAGAATAATTGTTGGATGTTGCTTGGTGGATATTTTTATGTCTTCTTTTCATTTCTTGTTGTTTTTGTTTCATCGCGATGTAAGAATCTGCTATTGGTATCATATACAGACGCTTATCAGATTGCAGTTTCACAGCTCCAAGTCTGAGCGGACCTTCTTACGTCTTGCCTTCTATACTTGGAAAGAGGGGCGTGACAATTAGTTTGTGTGAACTTTATTTTCATTACCGGCTGTAAATGGAAAGGCTTCTATCCCAATAGATATGCAACGCAATGCGTAATCTTGTATCAATGTTTAGTGTCTGTGTGTTCTTTCATTTCATGAGAATTTCGGCCGCAGCTACCCACTGTTCTCCGAGTACACTGTAACGGTAAGAAAATGTATTCACAACTTCTTCCCGCATTTGTACTCGAAGAACAATGTATAGATGCTCCCAAAATTCTCACAAAATTAAAGAATACACATTCGAATAAAACATGATACACGATTAATACGCGATGTATTTGCATATATAACCCCTCCACACTAGACATATCCAATAAATATTTATATGTAAATTCCCAATCACATGCGGCCACGAACCAGTTTAATGATCTGAACACGAATGTTTCGATACCGTCAACCGATCCGTGCACACATGTATTCAAGAATACTACACATAACATTTATTGGACGGAAAAATCTACTGCTCGACTTAATCTACGCGCGCGTGTGTGTGTATATCTAGTTTTTAAATTCAGAATAACATAATTTCATTTTAAAATTAACTCATAACACAAATTATATGTACACAACTATACACATAATAAATACACAATTCACATGTCAACATAAATAAAGTGTATCAACCATCTATGTGCCAAAATAAAATTTTCAATGGCAAATTAACTATTTTAAGAATCATTAAATAGTAGTCGACTCTTTCCCAAAAGTAGTCGGCTATAATTGTGATACCTAGTGTGCATGTTTTAACATGGATAGGTTCTCACTAATCTAAAATTAAAATAAATTCTATTTTTCCTTGATATCGACAATATAATAACTTAAATAGACATGGGTAATGAGTGTCAAAATAAGATATCATAAGACAATCTTAAAGATTATATGCAATGATTATCTATAAAGTGAAGCATGAGCTCAAACTAAATAATCAATATTTGAACCATGTGATATTAATTCCAATCTAATAGAACTTATTTCGACATAAACATAAAGTATATACGTGAAATTATAACAAATGAATCTTAAATCCAATATCACAAATCCAAAAGCAAAATATGTTCAACATGGCATGGATGCATCAATTTTTCAAGACGCTTCACATGGGAAGGGAGCCCGCCAGGGCAGGGTGCCCGCTGGGGTAGGGAGCCTGCCGAGGGGGGGAAGGGAGGCTGACCTCTGGGCAGGGATGGGGGAGGAGGAGACGGGCGGTCGGAGGAGAGGGAGGGGCCGGAGGGGGATGATCTCTGGGGGGGGTTGGGGGAGGAGGAGTGGGGTTGGGGGAGGAGGAGTCGGAGTTCGGCAACCGGAGGGGTTGGAGGAGAAGCAGGGTTCGGAGGGGGTCGGAGGTGGCTGACCTCTGGGGTGATTGGGGGAGGTGGAGGGGGGATCAAAAACCAGAGTGGTCAGAGGATATGGAGGGGTCAGAGGGGGCGTCGGCAACCGTCGCTGCCCCAGCTCCCGCTCTCCTCCTTCAGATCGGAAGGAGGAGAGGGAAGCTGGGGCGGTGGCAGGGGTCGACACCCCCTCCGACCACTATCTCTTCATATTTAGGGCAAATGCCATCGAATCCGAAGTCATAAGCATGGGATTTACCTTATCTCGGTTACGTTGAGGATGCTGGAAGGTGTCGGCATCGGCGTCAGTAGATCGAAGGTTTAGTGGATCGCAATTTAGGGTTTGATCTCTCTCTATCTGTCAAATCGCAAATTTCGTTTAGGGTGCTCACGTGGGCTCCCCCCCCCCCCAATTTAGGTAATGTTTTTGCATGGCCACAGACTATTGTCCACAGACAAATCCGTGGCCACTATAGACTACTGGCCATGGAAATATCCATGGCTAAAGAATTAAGGCAACGAATATTTTTTACCCAGACTCCGTGACCACAAGTTTTATGTCACGGTCTTATCCGTGGCTAATAGTCTCTATTGGCCACAGATTTCATCGTGGCTAATTATTTCCTGCCATGGAATTATTTTTGCATACATGTTGGGGCTAGAACGTTATTTCCACAGACAAATCCATGGCTGATTGTTTACTATCGACCAAGGATTTGTCTGTGACCAAAAATCCGTTGGCCATGTTTATATTCGGCCACAGATTCTTGGTCACGGACATTTCCATGGCCGATAGTCAATTATTGGCCACGGATTTGTCTGTGGTTGGTCACGGATATTTCCGTGGCCGATAGTCAACTATCGGCCATAGATTTGTCTGTGGCCAAAAATCCGCGGCTGAATACCCTTTTCTACCAGTGTTATATGGTTTATAGGATAGTTGCATTTGAATAAACTCGTACCATTTTTGACATTGAGGACAATGTCCATCTTTAGTTGGGGAGAGTATGAGACCTTAAGATTTTTTTCAAAAAAGAGAGAGAAAAGAATCAATCACCATTGTTTATCATTTAACACTCCTTCACATATCACTTTATCGGATGATTATATATAGATGGCACTCCAAAAAAATTTATGACTTGAATTAATTATTTCTCTCATGGAATTAATCATTAATATGCCTTTTATGAGAAAAAAATTTAAATTCCCATGACTAGTATCCTGAAATAGTTTGAATTTATTTCATGCAAGTTATTGTGATGCATAAGTTTAAGCAGACACGGTTGATTAGATTAGTTTTCTTATTGAAGAGGAATTTAGCCATTATTTATGCTAAAGTTTTTATCAGATGAATGGGTGTTGAATTGCTTACAAAAACAAAAATTAAAAAAAATGAGAAAAGGAATAAAATGCACTGTTCCCTTGAGTTTTATTAAGTAGCCAGGTCTTCATGCCTCAAGAAGCATTGGAGATTCGAGTCGAAAGATGTACGATAGGGAGTGCATTAGAAAAAGAGATAATAAAAGCTTAGATGATTCGAGTTATTAGGTTCGAGGGGCTCATCTAAGCCTAATAGCCGAAGATCGTCTTCCCTGGGAGTCATTAACCGAAAAATTATTATATGAATCATCCTAAGTCGTTAAAATATACATATATCAAAAAAAAGAGGAAGAAAAATGATGAGTAAATAAACCACACTCAACACCGAGTTGAGAAAATTTTTGTAACGCAAATTCCTTGGAAATTAGAAAATTATGACATGATGTTGTGTTATACTTTAGCTTATGTAGAACAATATTTATATGTTATTTATTTAAGCCAAATTTGGGAAAGTGCCATAGGTTTGATCTTCTTCATAAATAGTGTACATTGATGGTAGAGATCATGATGGAAAACAAGTTGTTGAGCCAAGTCATAGACGATTGATATAATTTAATATTAAAAATACGATCTAATCGCTCTTTTTGCTAGGGACTAGCAACAATCTAGTTGGGGCGTGATTCAGGGTAATATTACATATTTAACCCCTAGTTTATTATCATTTTGTGCATATATGATGCGTTTTTGGCTTCTAATACAAGCGCATTAAGCTTATTCATAATTATTAGAAGAATCTCTTGATTTATGCACAAAATACTATTTTACTGATAATTTTTGTCTTCTCACATTTGTCATGTGTATATCTCAATTTTACGATTCCAACGGTAATTTTTCAATATTTTTCTGAGATATGTGCTATTTTCTATGAATTTTTAAAGGCAAAATATCATTTAAATGAAGAAATTCGAAGCAGATAAGAATAAAATACGGCACAAAATACGTGCCCCGCTCTGGGGCAGGACACTCCCACATAGGGGTTGGAGTACCACATGAACATAGGTCTCATTCAAGCATATCATTAACCATGTGGGATGTGACATGCTCAAGAATGCGGCATGCAACATGCCAGGATGTTTATGAAGTCCTTAATTATGGCTATTGATGTTGCTGACATGCATGTGTGTTGTCAGCCATTGAACAAATTGGGTAATTGAGGGTATGTGTATTGTGGGGCTGGATATCCCGTGTGTGGGGTGGCAATTCAGGTAGAGCGCATGGCCGTCTACTACAAAAGTAGTATCCTGTTTGGGTTGCAGGGATGCATAGAACCACGCATGGATAGAAACCATGGCACCCAGGTCGACCATATATAAGAATGTTGTTGTGCTGGTATGATGGAAGGTAACTTGTTTCATGTGCAGAGAATTCAAGTGGCAGCATATGCAAATTGAAACCTTAAGAAGAACACGGGTCGGCATTAACCACATATACCATGGAGAATAGAATTTTATCATCCATTCTTATAGTAGATCAATTGATCCTCGACTTATGAAATGATATGTGCAATTCAATGAGAACATGCTATTCTACATATGCATTTCAAATGTTTGTCCACCTTGCTAAAGTAACAATATGACAAAATGGGTGAAGGCCAATAATTTCAACATTGAAAATTTTAAGGTAGCAAAACAAAAACCGCAGGGGTCCCAAGCTAGTCTAGTGTCAAGCACCCCAGTTCTACCAAGTGGGAGTTCATGGGTACTTTGCTTCCTCACATATATGCACGGTACGAGGATGTGCCTATACATAGCTCGCAATATGAGGCTACCCAAGTAAGGAAGTCAGTAGTGCAAACCCATGCGATGTGAACTTGGTATGCGGGGACCTATCTTATCAACCATGTGCACTACTTAAGGTCATGCTTGCTAGTTGCAATTAATCACATTATGGGCAAGTTAATGGGTGAATAAGAATTTAATTTTAATCGTTTTCCCCTCAGTTTGACACTTTTATATTAACAAATAGTTATCTCTTGAAGTTCATCCATCTAACCAACAAAAATATCCTAGATGGTAGGAATTCGGTACTCAGGGCTCATTACTTGAATGAACGATAAATTTTAGGCTGGGGTTAGCATTTTGTCATGCCCTATTTAGCACTATACGGGTATTCTACTGAACACACGTGGTATTTCTACCTACGGTGCATACGTAGGCATGAAATAAACGTAGATATCGATGTATATAACGTAGTGCAATGGGGATCGAGCCGTAATACGTGGCTAAGGAAAGTGAATGCGAAGTGTGAATGCGGGAGAAGTGTGAATGACGTCGTGTGTGTAAAACAACAAGAATGCATTAGACGTGTGTGTGTGATGCATGTATGCATGCATGGATGTGCGTGGATGTGTGTAGGGAGAGACATGCTAGTGTGAAAAGGGTTAGGGGTCAATGGCAACCCCCGTAAATTTTTAGAAAGGCGAGGGACAAAACGGTCATTTGGACTAAAACTGCTGTGCGTACAGACTAAAGATGTGTGTGCATAAAGTAATGGCAAACTTGTAAATACCTAGATGGTGGAGGGGTATTTTAGTCATTTAAAATGATGCATGCTTATCTTAAAGATAAGGCTAAGGAGGAGATTTTTTTTCATGGGAAGTTTCTACCCATTTCTAAACTTCTCTTCTTCTTTTCTTATCTTTTCTTCTTCTTTTCTTCCCTTATCCTTATCTCCTCCCTCCCAACCTCCCCCCTCTCTTTCAATTTCGTGCTCCCCCTCTTCCCCTTTTATGTTGACCAAAATCCATTAAAAAGAGAGAAGAAGAAGAAGAAGAAGAAGAAGCTGGAAGGAAGAGAGAGAAGAGAAGAAGAGAAGGGTTCTCTTGAGGTAGGAACTATTTGGATTTGGAAATCAAATTAGGGTTTCTTTTTATCATGAATTTATATCATGTTTGCTCAATATGTGTTAGGAGAAATCAAATTTTATGTGCCATGATTAAATTTCACTAATAACTCCTTGAAATTCCAAGCAAAATCTGCCCTTTAGGAATCTGAAATTCTGTTGCATGTTGTAAGCTGAATTTTGGTCATTGTAGCTTGAATCAAGTTTCGAAAAAAAATATACCCTTATAGATCTTGAAGTTCTACCCCAAAATCGTATAAATTTTGATATATGTTCAATTCAGAAATTAGTAGTAAAAATTCCATCTTCACAACATGTCTGTACGATCTTCAGTCCTGACACAGTTCAGTATAATTGTTCTAAATTCCTGCACACGCTATGGAATTTTGTGTTCTTGGTCTCGTTGGAAAGTTAACAAGTTTTTCTAAAAATTCATCTCAATGCATGTATTTCGAAATTCTGGCTAGAACATGCCTAAAAACAGAAATCTTTACAGGCTCTGAAATCTGTCTGGAAAACAGACCTGACACACTTCACCAAATAAGTCACTATAAATCACCTACTTAATAGTTTTTTTACGAAATTGTATCTGTGAATCCAAAACTACCATATCTACAACTTTCATTTGGGAAGTTTTGTCCAATTCTCAATGAAAACTGATGATTGGTGGTCATTGTTCTGACTGTTTACAATTTACAGCAAGTTGAGCCATTCTATGGGATGTTACATTATGTATAATTGCTAATTTTACTCATATCGTCCATACTTGTTAATGCATCAAGAAAATTTGATTGTTGTGATATGCTATCATATTGCTAATGTGATTGAGATGTTGTATATAATGCATGCCACGTGTTTGTTGAAATGCCTCAATGGAATGGAAATTGAGAAAACATGAGAAGTGTGCTTCCATTAACCATGTTATGGATTTGTGATGTTGCGAGACATGTATGACATGATTTCATAAGTGATGTATCAATGATTTGTGATGGAGGGCATGTCACTTTGGTGCATGACCCATGTTGATATGTGATGTGGTTATGATAGAGGGCATGACACTTAGGTGTATGACCCAGATTGATATGAATGAGAAACGTTGACACTGTGAAATCATGCCATCATGACTCTTATAAGATGACTTATGATGTTTAATTAATGAATTAGAATGTCTCAATCCTGTCTAAGAAGGGTGAGTTAGTAGAACCCGGGTTTTAGGTGGGATTTGCGTAAATTGTGGATATGAGGCCTGGACTTTGAAGTTGGGAGATGAGTATGTGATATGTGATATTTATACACACTCGCCTTTACCGGGAGTGGAGGGGATATTTATACCCACTCGCCTTTACCGGGTGTAACGACCACTTATCGTTGTACGTTTTTCGTGCACGTGCTTTGGCCGTGCACGTGTTTGTTTTAGACGTTGTTCGTTTGTGAACACTTTCGTGTGATATACCGTTGTGAACGTCTCTGAGAGTATTAAAAAGTGGCACTAATTTGGAACGACGTTTCTCGAGTCGTTTTCCCACAATTTAATCTTACTCGATGAGACGTGACGATTCTCACTTTTGACGGGAGACGTTTCTAATTTTAGTTTCGTCGTCCGACGTCGAAATTGAGATCCGTCTTCTTAGTTAGCTCACATTTGTCACCACGAGCACCACGATATTTATTTTATAATTTTTGGAGTTTATTTGACCACTTTTATAATTTTTACAAGTTTTATAATATTTTTTAATAATTTATTTTTAAATTATTTCGGCCAAATAAAATTTATTTGAGTTTTAAACGTTTTAAAGAATTTTTGAGCCAATTTCCAGCTCATTTGGACCAGGTCAAACCCTTGGATAAGTCAGAATAGTTTAAATTCAAATTTCAAATCTTTTTGAACTTCTAATCCTATTAGATTTAGCCCTAGACCAAGTCAACCCACCTATACTATATAAGCAACCCCTAGCAAGTCCTATTTTCGCAAGAAATTAGCCCTAGTCTCTTCCAAACTCATTTTGGACGTTGCGACGAATCGTCGCAACGTTGCGACGTTCAGCCCCCGCACGACCGAAGAAAACCCCCGCAATCCCCCGCTCCGACCGAGGGCAAGCTCCACATCCGCCCCGTCCGCACCGCTGCAGCAACCCCCGCCCCGTTCCCCCGCTTGACCGATGGATCCCCTCGGTCTGACCGAGAAGCACAGCCCGCATCGCTGCTTCTCCGCATCCCCGCTCCGCACCAAGCCCCCGCTCAGCGCCCGCACCGTTCACCCGCATCTCTCCGTGCCCGACCGGCCCGCATCTCCGCATCGACCGCTGCTCCGCAACGTTGCAGCCGTTGCAACGTTGCAGCGTTGCGCTCCCCGCAACCAACCCGCACGACCGATGGCCTCCCCCGCTCCGACCGAGAGACCCAGCTTCCGCCCGCTGCTGCGACCGACCAAGCGCTGTGCAGCACCCGTTCCCCAGTGTCTGACCGAGCCACACCCCCGCATTTGGTTGTGTACGACCGATGGCCAATCGTCGCAACCCCGCATCCGTCGCACCACTTGCCACCGTGGGCCCCCCAAGTTCTCCAGAGGTATGTGGGTCCCCCAAAGGCCCCTAGGACTACTGTGGGCCCCACCTAGGTGCTTGCTCTTCGAGGATCCGTCGCGTACGACGTCGTCGCATGTCGTAGCCCGTCGTCGCACGTGCTAGCTTTGGAATCTGGAACCGTCGCTCCGGTTGAAGCTCTGAATTTTCCAGCGAGGAATATATTTTGGAATCAGGACTTGGAGCGCGTTCTATTATTCCAACCCCCGGTGTCGCTACCCGACGCCGGTGTAGCTTTCGCGTCGTGTTGAGGTAACGTTTTGCACCCCTAGGACCCCCAACCCAATTGCATGCTAATCAAGACTAAAAATCAATATTTTAAAGTATTTTAAATGTTTTAGAATTCACTAATCAAGATTAATAAAACGGATGTAGGCTGGTGGACTTGTGCACGTAGGAATCGTGACTTTGGACTCGTTGGACGGTGTTTTCTTGACGTGATAGTTTCAGGCAAGTGAAACTTGCCAACTCTTGTGTAGGGCCATGTTTTTAGGCCACTTCCTTGCTTTTAGCGTAAAAGAGACTAGTCAGTGAAATGATAGCTGGCTAGACGCCTACTTGATCTAGTTTGACAACGAAACTAGATCCGTCACCTAAATGATCTAGCTTGACAACGAAGCTAGATCCAACCCCTAAACTTGTCATTCATGCATGCTAAACTGTCATGTTTACCTTTCTTACTTGTACGCTTTACTACTTGTCATGCCATGTCATCCATGCATTGATTGTTGCATCGTAGCACACGCTACAATACTTGTCCTCGTACTACTTGTCCGGCTAGGTGCACCCCTACGCCATACTTGTTTACACACTTCCTGGCTCGTGGTCCAGAAGCGAGCATTCTGTGTTCGGGGGTAAGGCCCTGGCTCGACACACGTGGAGGGGTAGGGATAAACGGTTACTTGAGCTTAGGAGTGGCCTGATCCGCCCTCTAGCCAAAGGACGGAATCTCTGTGCACGAGGTGCTTACTTTCCTTGTCTTGTACTTGTCTTGTAAATGTCATGCCATGCTCGTACTGTACTTTACTTACTTTACCTGTTGCACTCATTACTTTAAATGCCATGTCATTGCATCATGCTAGAACTTTTAGGTTGCTTTTACTTGTACTTTCAGTTTCCTTGCACAAGTCTCTTGTAGACTTGCTGACATGTGCCCCTTGCTCTTTTGGGTGTCACATGTTAGACCCTGAGCCAGAGACCGTTGCTGAGTACGTGAGGTCTTGCTGACGCTGAGTCTGAGTCCATGATTGCCCAGGAGGATTTTGGTGGACACCGGTGACTATGCTTTGAGTTTTGTTGAGCTTTATGTTGTTTTAGGCCTTTTGTTAGTTGTTGGTGCGTAGCACCGTTGTTTTGTACTTTGTACTTTGTTGGCCATGTTTGGGCCTTTAGTCTCTTTCTTTTAGCCTGGTGGCTTTTCTGCGATGTTGGAAACTTATTTTATGGATATTCTGAGATGTTCTTTTGTCTCATTTCATTATTATTATCTTTGTTTCGTTCGCGTTGCAAGGACCTGCAGTTTTAAATTTGATCGACGCTTATCGGACTTGCAGCTTTGTAGCTTCAAGTCTGAGCGGACCTTCTCACGCTTCACCTCCACATTTTTGGGAAGCGGGGCGTGACAGGTTTTGTTGGTGGCCCATGCAGGTCCAATCTTGCAATTGCGAATTAACGGAACAACGATAATAACGGAATGTCCATTAAATAAATTGCAACATCCGAGTCATAAGCCCTGAGTCTAGTCGTTTTCTTAGGACACTAGGTGATAAGAGGCTTAGTTAGACTTCTGTGCTTGCTAGTTAGAGGCCTCTGATTGATAGTTAGACCCCCTTCCAGCAATTGATTTAATCGTCGTAGGAGTTACCTTAGTGGTTCATGTCTACCCCTGACCATATTAGACTCCTAGAACCCCCTTTAGACGTTCGCTTTTGGGTTCATCGATTTCGGACCAAGCCGAACGTATTTCGTTTCCGTCTAGCCCTTAGAAAGTCTTAGTGCTTAGTTTCAAATCTTTAGTTGGTCGACCGTAGGAGTTTCCGTAGACTCTCTGATTCATATCCTAGGCGTATGTATGTTTGGATCACCTGACCAATTTTCTTGCTTCGATTCACGAGATCGCCCCACGACGATCGTCGTCAATTTTCAAACCTTTTCGTTACAATCTTGAATCTTCCAAAAGTATCTTTCGATTTCCTCTTTCCCTAAGTTTAAATTTGTTCAAAATTTTAATATACTTATACTTCATACTTCTTCATTGATTTAAATTTTTAAAACGTTTGTCGGAATTTTGAACTCTAGCTTATAATATTTTTCCCAGCCTATGTTTTCGTACTCATGTCGTCTTTTCATATATTAATTTTATTCTGAACCGTACTTTTATTTTGCTCAGTTTGATTTATAATTTTCCCTCTTATTTATGCCATTTGAATAATACATCGTGTTTACTTTTAATATACTTTTCAAGTCACATGGAATTTCAGATTTCAGCAAGTTGGTTTTGCTCGTCGTTCTCACTATTTCAGATTTTTGCAAAATTACTATTTTCATAACCTCTTCCTGCTTTAGACCCTCCCTGATTTGATTTTAAAGATTTGTTATTCGATTCTGATAATTCTTATGCTAAGTTACTATTATTTTCCTTCCGCTCACCATACACGCTTATAGAAAATTTTCTAAACCAAATGGAATTTCAACTATTTTTATAACCGTGCCAGACTTGTTGTGCTCATATATTAAGAACCTTGTGCAAATCTGTTACTCATTTTTGGCAAACCTTGGTTCCCTAAAAGTAGTTTCAAATTGATTATCTTCAATTTTCCATGGCCCAAAGTTTTGACAGCATTTAATCTGATTTTAAATTCTTCCGTTACTTGATTTCATTCTCGACCTTCCAAAACTTTTGACAACATTATATTAAATTATTGACGTATAAATTTTCTAAACCATGTCCTTAATATTCGTGTAAATGATTCTACCTCCTTTTAAAATGACTTTTAAAATCAATAGGCCATTTTCTATTATTTTGAATATTCGACTCAGATTTATTTTTGAACAACTCGTTTTATCGATCCCCAAACATTTCTTCTCAGATGAGGATTTTAAAGTACAACCGTTTTCAATTTTGCGTATTTTAGCATGTGCTACCTACCCTATTTCTTTTCCCCTTCTATAAAGCATCACTACATCTCCTTTTTCCCTCAACCTAAACATCACCTTTGAGTCAATGTTTCATCTAACCAATCCGTCTCCTTGTATTCGTCCTATCTGAACTCGTGCTTATCGATCCTTCCCTCGTCACGCTTTTGACCTCGACCTCTCTCTAAGTTGTTTAGGCTTTAGTGCTCGTCAATGTCTGTGTCAACCCCTAGTTGTTAGTAGACCCTTGGACCCTTGTGAGGTGTCGTTGTGCACGTACCTAACTTGTGTACGTGAGCTTGAATGAGTGTACCCCCATAGTATATTGATGCTTGCCTACTGTGTGATATATATACGTACTTGGAGTTATTCATGACATTATAAGTTATTTGTGTGTTATTATTTATAGATTTGTATGTGGTTAGCTATACCATACTAGGGATGCCTGTGTATATAAGAGCTAGCGATGGAATATCTAATGGAGTGTGTGTAGCTAGAGATACTTGTGATGGTTGAAATAAATGATTGGTAAAGCTATGTGAGTGCTATGTGTGACAATAATAAGTGTATGTATAGGTGTTGGTATACTAATGATAGGTAGTAGGCTATGGTGTGAATATATAAATATATATGTTACATGTGTGTGTGACCATACGATGAATACGTGTGCGTGTACTAGGAAGTGTATTATAATTATACGTGTGTTGATGTCTATATTATTATTATTATGTATAAATTGATTTAACTATGTGAGTATTGTCGGGCTAAATATTAAGTGTGATTGATCTATGGAATGTATATGGTTGTATTGGTAGACGTATAAATATTGGAGTAGTATTGGTATAAGAATGAATGCCGTGCTACGTATATAGAATATCCTGATATGTGTATTGAGTCTCACTCAAGCTTGAGTGAGTAAACTCTAAGTATATTGAATGTATGATTGTAGTTTGAATATAGAAATGCTTGATGTATGTATGGTGATAGAAGTGTTTGTGCCTGGTTGTGCTACGCACATGATTGTGGGTCGCTACGCCAGTATATAGTTATAGGTGTTGGTCTGGTGATATAGCTAAATACTAAGGACTTGTTATGTGAACGTATGGGTACTAGCTAAAACTAGGTGCATAGATGTGCTAGTAATATAATGGTATGATTGGTATGCGTAAATGAAATGTTAGCGTGTATGGGAGTGCACCATGCACGGGTAAGTATGTGCTTAGTTATAGGTATGGATGACTATGGTCTATGTGGCGTGTCGTAAATATAGTTATAGGACCGTACGTGATGTGAATATATGGTGAACTAATTGCATGTATTTGAATGACTATATATTGTGAAACTATAGTGGTGGTGAATATATATATATATAGTAAAATTTGATTTAATAATGGTATGGTGTGACTATATGTGCTGAGATGTTTGGTATTGGATGAATATTAGAAGGTAGTATACCCTTGATGTTTGTGCATAGGTAGCTACCTATAGGTAGAGCAATGATTGTATTTGCTAAGTGTGAGACTATCCTTATATAAGTATCTGAACTATTGTTTTGTGAGTAGTAGTTATATAAGGGATGCATGCTTATATATATGATTGAAATACGTGTATGAGTTTGACTGACTATAATAGGTAAAAGTGTATACGTACGTGAATGTATATATATACGTGTGGTAATAATAATGTTCGACTACCTAGTGCATATATGAGCACTTGTAATGACTATACTTGGTTTGAAATACGATGTGACTTGATTTGGGGTAGTTATTAGAGCGACTAGATGTATTAGGAAGTCCGAGGACGGACTTTATTCTAAGGTGGGGAGGATGTAACGACCACTTATCGTTGTACGTTTTTCGTGCACGTGCTTTGGCCGTGCACGTGTTTGTTTTAGACGTTGTTCGTTTGTGAACACTTTCGTGTGATATACCGTTGTGAACGTCTCTGAGAGTATTAAAAAGTGGCACTAATTTGGAACGACGTTTCTCGAGTCGTTTTCCCACAATTTAATCTTACTCGATGAGACGTGACGATTCTCACTTTTGACGGGAGACGTTTCTAATTTTAGTTTCGTCGTCCGACGTCGAAATTGAGATCCGTCTTCTTAGTTAGCTCACATTTGTCACCACGAGCACCACGATATTTATTTTATAATTTTTGGAGTTTATTTGACCACTTTTATAATTTTTACAAGTTTTATAATATTTTTTAATAATTTATTTTTAAATTATTTCGGCCAAATAAAATTTATTTGAGTTTTAAACGTTTTAAAGAATTTTTGAGCCAATTTCCAGCTCATTTGGACCAGGTCAAACCCTTGGATAAGTCAGAATAGTTTAAATTCAAATTTCAAATCTTTTTGAACTTCTAATCCTATTAGATTTAGCCCTAGACCAAGTCAACCCACCTATACTATATAAGCAACCCCTAGCAAGTCCTATTTTCACAAGAAATTAGCCCTAGCCTCTTCCAAACTCATTTTGGACGTTGCGACGAATCGTCGCAACGTTGCGACGAATCGTCGCAACGTTGCGACGAATCGTCGCAACGTTGCGACGTTCAGCCCCCGCACGACCGAAGAAAACCCCCGCAATCCCCCGCTCCGACCGAGGGCAAGCTCCGCATCCGCCCCGTCCGCACCGCTGCAGCAACCCCCGCCCCGTTCCCCCGCTTGACCGATGGATCCCCTCGGTCTGACCGAGAAGCACAGCCCGCATCGCTGCTTCTCCGCATCCCCGCTCCGCACCAAGCCCCCGCTCAGCGCCCGCACCGTTCACCCGCATCTCTCCGTGCCCGACCGGCCCGCATCTCCGCATCGACCGCTGCTCCGCAACGTTGCAGCCGTTGCAACGTTGCAGCGTTGCGCTCCCCGCAACCAACCCGCACGACCGATGGCCTCCCCCGCTCCGACCGAGAGACCCAGCTTCCGCCCGCTGCTGCGACCGACCAAGCGCTGTGCAGCACCCGTTCCCCAGTGTCTGACCGAGCCACACCCCCGCATTTGGCTGTGTACGACCGATGGCCAATCGTCGCAACCCCGCATCCGTCGCACCACTTGCCACCGTGGGCCCCCCAAGTTCTCCAGAGGTATTGTGGGTCCCCCAAAGGCCCCTAGGACTACTGTGGGCCCCACCTAGGTGCTTGCTCTTCGAGGATCCGTCGCGTACGACGTCGTCGCACGTCGTAGCCCGTCGTCGCACGTGCTAGCTTTGGAATCTGGAACCGTCGCTCCGGTTGAAGCTCTGAATTTTCCAGCGAGGAATATATTTTGGAATCAGGACTTGGAGCGCGTTCTATTATTCCAACCCCCGGTGTCGCTACCCGACGCCGGTGTAGCTTTCGCGTCGTGTTGAGGTAACGTTTTGCACCCCTAGGACCCCTAACCCAATTGCATGCTAATCAAGACTAAAAATCAGTATTTTAAAGTATTTTAAATGTTTTAGAATTCACTAATCAAGATTAATAAAACGGATGTAGGCTGGTGGACTTGTGCACGTAGGAATCGTGACTTTGGACTCGTTGGACGGTGTTTTCTTGACGTGATAGTTTCAGGCAAGTGAAACTTGCCAACTCTTGTGTAGGGCCATGTTTTTAGGCCACTTCCTTGCTTTTAGCGTAAAAGAGACTAGTCAGTGAAATGATAGCTGGCTAGACGCCTACTTGATCTAGTTTGACAACGAAACTAGATCCGTCACCTAAATGATCTAGCTTGACAACGAAGCTAGATCCAACCCCTAAACTTGTCATTCATGCATGCTAAACTGTCATGTTTACCTTTCTTACTTGTACGCTTTACTACTTGTCATGCCATGTCATCCATGCATTGATTGTTGCATCGTAGCACACGCTACAATACTTGTCCTCGTACTACTTGTCCGGCTAGGTGCACCCCTACGCCATACTTGTTTACACACTTCCTGGCTCGTGGTCCAGAAGCGAGCATTCCGTGTTCGGGGGTAAGGCCCTGGCTCGACACACGTGGAGGGGTAGGGATAAACGGTTACTTGAGCTTAGGAGTGGCCTGATCCGCCCTCTAGCCAAAGGACGGAATCTCTGTGCACGAGGTGCTTACTTTCCTTGTCTTGTACTTGTCTTGTAAATGTCATGCCATGCTCGTACTGTACTTTACTTACTTTACCTGTTGCACTCATTACTTTAAATGCCATGTCATTGCATCATGCTAGAACTTTTAGGTTGCTTTTACTTGTACTTTCAGTTTCCTTGCACAAGTCTCTTGTAGACTTGCTGACATGTGCCCCTTGCTCTTTTGGGTGTCACATGTTAGACCCTGAGCCAGAGACCGTTGCTGAGTACGTGAGGTCTTGCTGACGCTGAGTCTGAGTCCATGATTGCCCAGGAGGATTTTGGTGGACACCGGTGACTATGCTTTGAGTTTTGTTGAGCTTTATGTTGTTTTAGGCCTTTTGTTAGTTGTTGGTGCGTAGCACCGTTGTTTTGTACTTTGTACTTTGTTGGCCATGTTTGGGCCTTTAGTCTCTTTCTTTTAGCCTGGTGGCTTTTCTGCGATGTTGGAAACTTATTTTATGGATATTCTGAGATGTTCTTTTGTCTCATTTCATTATTATTATCTTTGTTTCGTTCGCGTTGCAAGGACCTGCAGTTTTAAATTTGATCGACGCTTATCGGACTTGCAGCTTTGTAGCTTCAAGTCTGAGCGGACCTTCTCACGCTTCACCTCCACATTTTTGGGAAGCGGGGCGTGACACTGGGAGTGGAGTGGACATACGGAGGCTGTGTTATTATGTGGAGAGCCGCACTCCTGCCAGGGACGGTGGAGCTGAGAGGCCCGGTGTCGTACAGTGCCCGTGTCCACTGCGCTGTGTGCTATATTCACCCCAAATTTGGGGTGAAGTCCAGGTCCTGGTATCACACAGTTTATCCAAGTTCCAATTAATTCAATTACAAAATAATAAAATAAGAACTTGGCATGTTACTCCTTCTGCTGGCAGCACTTCCCTTTCCTTTACTTGCTTCCCTGGTGACATTGTGTTATACTTCTGACACTTGTGACTCCCCTTTTAGATTATGGTTGTTTGAATATTTGTATCATTATTCGTGCTAACCCTTTTCTTGCAGTAGTTCGACATTGGACCGCAGGTATGATCCTCTTACTTGGCTATTTACTTTTCGCTATATACATAGTTTACATGTCTTATTTCTCTTGCCTTGCCTTGTGGATTGATAACCTTAAAACGATGTTCCAAATCCAAGTTGGTTCCTACTGGGGCACGCATTGACGGGCTCCTCCCCACTTTTCAGCTAGCAGGGACATCGTGGTTGGTGGTGGCTTGGAGTTGGGTTTCCTGGGTAGTCTTGGTGTGAGCTGTAGCTGGGTAGCGTGACATGTTTGTCATGGGAGGTGGAGAGTGGCGGTATATGTGTAGTGGTGCATTTGGACTA
Organism: Scilla litardierei; assembly: GCA_030789695.1. NCBI lineage: Eukaryota > Viridiplantae > Streptophyta > Magnoliopsida > Asparagales > Asparagaceae > Scilla > Scilla litardierei. Next base: position 23,946,807 of record CM061131.1, on the reverse strand, counting down.
TGTATGTAAATGAAACTTGTTATATAAAATGTGTTGTTATTGTTCTATGTTATTATGAGTTGTTTGATATTATAGTGGAGCTTCACTTGTACTATCCCAGCATGTGCGCAGTGACCTGCTTATTCAGTTTCTTCTTTCTCTCTTTCCTCTCTCATCACCCTCACTCTTCAGGATACTTGGGAAAAAAATTTAAATGCCAGGTATTCTGGGGAACGGGGCGTGACACATTCAAATCATATTTGTAGTCAATTCTCCTCCCCTATCATATATTTACTTGTAATCGATTACTAAACTAACATATGGATCTGGTTAGAGGCGATTCATCACTTATCACCTCTTTTTACTTCCTGATGTGGTCATGTAGTTAGGTGGTCAATTGTTAACTAACCCCATAATGAGTACCACATTCTGAAGCGTGAACATCATCTTAACAAGTCGAAGATGAAATGTGTTAGTCTCGAGCCTCCTTCTCTCCATCAACATATTAATTAACAGCCAGTCCAACCTAATCCATTGTAACAAAGCACATGTAGTGAACCCCGATATTACACCATAATATGCGACAAGCTCATTTTATATAACACTATCTGAATGTGCGTGTTAATGATCTACAACTCCGATAATAGCACCCTACAAGAAAGTAATGAGAAAATTATTATTGTAAATACCAGTTGCATGCAAATAGCTAATACTAATGTCATCGTGAATATTCATACCTTCCCATGTGGGGGCTACGCTGAATGATGATGAACCTAATCATACAAAGCTTTATTAGATACGGGTCATTCCTCCTCCATATGATAGAGTCTTGCAATATGTAAATACATTACATATGCACGTATCATAAAATACACAAGTAACATAAAATATGCAAGGTACTAAAAAATACAAGCAATGTATAGAAAGAACACATGTACAAAAATAAAATAGTATAATTTAGTTATATTCTGCTTACGCTGTTGTGAGGTGGATTTTGGCGACATGATTTGTACTGGCCTAACTTCTTAAACTTGCCACTTGCCACACATATTCTACCTGCTTCCCTCCTGAGGTATATTCCTAACACCGCGGATGTGTGCACATTGAGACCGATCAAGTGCTCTTCTTTTGGCAGGTGAACTTATCATATGTCGATCCTAGTCCTTTCAAAAACATGAATCATGTATTTGGTGATATATTTGGCTATAAGTACTTCGAAACTTTCCCACGGTGTACCAGGGTGAACAAAATGATAAGTAGGATATGTTTGCGTTATATACATGTCTAGATGTTATGGCGATCATATGTGCCTAATGCATGTGTTGAAACGTCATAACATTACAAGTACAACTGCAATTCTCGCCTTGTTTCATCATGGTGTAAGTGAGGGCTTTGTTGTCCATAATCTACCATTCATAATCAACAAAACATGTGATGTAGAAGCATCAGACTTCTTCTACATGTGCACCAAAAATTTCTTGTCTTCGGTGTGAATTTGTGATCCAATCTTGTCTAGCTTGCTAATGATGGTGGAAATACTTGTCTAGCCTGCAAAATGTTTTGGAAATCAACGTTTGTATTGGTAGAGCTCAACCACATTTTAGTATCCCATTGAAGCTTTCGGAGCAATTTGGTGTCATGGTACAAAAACATTTTATGCCGTCTGCATGCAAAGCACACTTATGTGTCCGACCAAACAAGTTTTAGTTAATCCAATCATTGGCTACAATGGACTCTACTCTAATATGTGTATGGTGTTCATTGTATAAGCAAATGCGATCCACACTTGGCCTGCCAGATGTTATTTTCTAAGGCAAATGTTCTGTGATCTTTTGACTTAAAGTTGGTGATAATATGTCACAAACGATATCCATGGTGTTTCAGAGACAACCATCCAGCGTGCAATGCTATTAAAATACCTTTCATTCTACCAAAAATGAAGGTTATTGTTTAGTATTTATGAGCACTGGGTATGAATGTATATATGCACTTGAAAACCATTTATGATTCTGCTTGGTCTCAGCCTATACAACAATAAAATCTAATATAAAAGGCACATCATTTGCATCTATACATGATGTTGCGAGCAAACAACCAGTATATTTACCATACAAGTAGGTGCCATCCAAGATTAGGACCGACTAACAATGCTTGAATTCTTTGATGGATGGTTTAAATGCCTTAAACATTCTAGTAAATTGTTTTAATCCTGGCCTGATAGTATCGGTTGTAATCTTATAAATGATCCCAGGATTACTTTCCGTAATGGTCACCAAATAATATAAGAGTATTTCATATGATTATTCACAGCTACCAAAAATCCTTGATAATGCCTTCATTCTAGCTCACCATGCTTTTGATATATGATATTCACTCTTTAACATGGTGTGTATGGATTCTTATTTTTCTGGTGTCAAATCAAGTTTTGTCTTCACCATAGGCATAATCTTATTACTCACAAAAGAACTAGCTGCTTGAACATGACCTATATTCAATATAGGATTATTGTAAGTATGGTCTCCATCGATGTGTGTTATCTTAAATAGCTCATTGGTTCTTTTCTCAATTACTGCATGTATCTGTCACGAACAATTTCTACTAGCCGTATTTGTATTTTTAAGATCCACTAACTTATTTAAGGTATAAATAACAAAATAACAGGTGGTGGTTGTCTTGATCCATTGGAACGAAATATTGTGATTGATGCTCCATTCCTTAATTACGTGAACCAAATCGGTCTATGTCTCATGCATATCATCGAATTGAACACTCTGACCTCGCTATGAATTCCTGACATAACCATATTTCTTTTGTGAGTATTTACCATTACCGACGTTGATCTATTGATCTTATTCAACTTTGTCTAGTAACTGCTTTTCAAATTCAACGTAAGTGGTGTTGCAATTGCATTCTTAATCCATGTTGTGTCCTTTAAATTTATCTTTGCAGCATATTACATGCCATTCTCCCATGTGATGTCACGATCGTCTTTGGTATCGGTGCCATTGCTACCATCGCTTTCTTCATTTGGCACTCTTATGCCATCATCCTTCGGTCTCACCATATAAGTTGATGCTCATATATTTTATTGTTGTGCCAACATTTTTCTAAATCGCCATCGAAGGATTGGTAATCGGTACCAGTAAGCAAGGGCCTTGCAAGTAAGTAGAGTATGTTGATTGCTTGCCATATTCTAATAAATTGATACCATACCTCGCAACATTCAATCTAATTCTAACATATGAAAACGTTAAATTTTTAGAAAATCCATGTTACATTGTAAATATATAACATATGAATACAAAGTACATGCACGTTGTCAATACTCATGCATCAATATCCTCACACTGTTATGGATTATAAGAGCATCCTTCCCCTTCATATTCTACATCCCCTTCATATTCTACATATGATGCCATTCGTTATATGGAGAAGACATAAATCATGTTGAGTTGTTGTCTAAATCGTGCTTGCAAGAGAAATACCACGTGCTTCAGACACTTGAGTAATGATTATGATATCCTTTTCCATGAAAATTTCAATTGATCGTTAAAATTCACCTAAGTTAAAAAATGTTTTCGTATCACCGGCATCGGTGATATGCACAATGGTAGTCCTATGTTCTGTTACAGACTAGTTGCATACCAATTTTTGACAATACTCATGCTTAATGATCTTGGTTAACTTGTATATTCGATCAAATAGTTTGGTATACATTGACGATTTTCTATTGTGGTTCGCTATTGGCATTAATCAATAAATTTCCATTGAAATAATAGGTGAAAAAATGCGATGGCAAGCCATTGTTATAAACCTATACAAACAACATCACAGTTATACCTTTATTACATTTCAAAATATAATTATGTCATAATGATATATTTTGTAACGACCCGCTTGATTCGGGGTGAATATTGCATAATTAACCCCTTATCTAGCTCTATTTTATGTGTATATGATGCTTGATTGGTCTCTAATACGTTCGTATTTTCTATACACTCATTTATTAGAGTAAACTCCTATTTTTCATGCAAAACAGCAATAAACTGCGTATTTCTGCATTTTTTAATATTTTTCATGGCTAGGTCTCGATCTCACGATTCCAACGACTATTTATTTGTATTTTTCTGAGATCTGTGCTAATTACTATGAATTTTTGAATGCAGCATACCAATAAAATAAAGAAATACAAAGAAATTTAGCGCACGAATCTTGGCGCATGACGCGGCACCCATCGGAAGAACCACGTGGCAGCCATCCGCACATCCCCGCTCAATCGAGCGGCTCACGACAAGCGACGATGCGGCAAATCTACATCCGCTCGATCTCGAATCAACGGCGGACATCATCCCCGCATTTTGAAACAAGATGATCTGATGGCGGGCGACGCGGCGTCGTTGACACCATCGGATTCGAATCCAACAGCCAGAAGCAGCTCTCAGTAAAGCGGCGACGCAGCGAACGAAGAGCCGTTGGATGATGATCCAACGGCGGAGACTTTACCCTACGCGTATCTCAGCGGAGCGAGCGGGCAAGATTGTGACCATTCGATCTCTCAATCGGACGGTCCGGAATCAACCCGAGGCGAATACGGAAGTGCTCGAGTTAACGAGCGTGGGGCGGATGGATCTGCTACGACAAGACGCGTGTCAGCCCCATATGCCATCCCGCATCAATCGTGCTGCTCACAATTGTGCCGATCGATTTAAGCAGGTTTGATCGATTTGGGTGCGAATTTTAGACCCGTTAACACGACTTAAACCCGTAATGTTTGTATTTAAGGTATTCTTAGGGTTTTGCTCCGTATTCTGGACGTATTAATTTGGGTGATTTTGGCGGCGTTTTTTGCAGAATTTTCCTGAGTTGACAGAGAATAATCTGAGGGATTTTTCAGAGAGCTTTTAGAGGAAGAAGAAGAGGTTTCATAGGCAAAAAGAGGAGTGTTTTGGTGATATCTCTTGAACTTAATTGTTTATTTTCAATTCCATCCACTTCTATTGATTAGAACCATGTTTAATATGATGAAACCCTTTGTTATTTTCAGTATGTGTGGCTAAATTCTTATTGTGCATGATATGGTGTAGTTAGGGGACATGATGTGTATTTATTTGGTTGAATCTTCATGCTAAAATTGTAGACGTTGTTAAAGTTATAATCTTTACTTAAAATCTCATCTTCATCCTTTACAAGAACATGATTGAGTTGATGATCGGCTCACAAGGGTGAGTCTTGATCTCCCCAAAAGGGAGTTTTATCTCTTATATTTAAAAGATTATTGCTTTAGCAACAGCTTTATTCGATTTTGTGCTTTAATCCCCACAAGGGTATTTTCCGATGAATTTCTCTCAAAAAAGATATCATTGAGTTATTTTTAATCAACCAAATTAATATAAATCATGGACCCTAATGAATCCATATCATGTGCATACTTCTCATAGATATTTACATAAGCGAAACTTTCTTTTGCTCGTATTTTCATAAAGTAAAAAACCACAATCAAACCCCATTCAAACCATTATCATCAAAAGTGGTTGGTCTCTTTACGTTCAATCCCTATTTGATTTAAGCTTTGTGGTTGCAACATGTTTTCTCCCGAGGATTCGACATCTGGATTCCCAGATCTATTTTACTTGCACGGACTCTTAAGCTTGAGAGAAGCAAATTTTTGGGCTAAGCAAGTTTTTGGCGCCGTTGCCGGGGAAAACGGTTTGTTACCACAGTTTATTTCATTCAGAGGACCTTCGGTGAGTAGGGCTGTTGACGAACAGAACGTTCGACGAACTACTCGTGAACAAGCTCGGTACATGTTCGTTTACGTTCGTTTGGAAAGCTTAATGAACAAGCTTGAACAGATTTTTAGAGCTCGGTTAGTAAACGAACAGAGCTTGAACATAACTATGTTCGTTCATTTATGTTCATGAACAAGCTCGTTAAGTGTTCGTGAACAAGCTCGTGAACAAGCTCGTTAAGTGTTCGTGAACAAGCTCGTTAAGTGTTCGTAAACAAGCTCGTTAAGTGATGTTCGTGAACAACCTCGTTAAGTGATGTTCGTGAACAACCTCGTTAAGTGTTCGTGAACAAGGGGTTGAGTGAATTAAAATTAAAATTAAACACTCACATCTTCAAATTGAATTAAACACCTCCACCTCTTCAACTTCCCAACTTCCCACTCCTAGACTCCCAGGCTCCCAGCTCTCTTTTGGTCCATTGCCATTGTTCATTCGTTTGTTTGAAAATCTGTTCATGAACAAGATTGATTGTGTGTTCGTGAACACGTTCCTGTACATGTTCACGAACAAGCTCGATAAGTCTTGTTGACGAACAGAACGTTCGTTCGGTAAGCTCGGTTTACGTTCGTTTATGTTCGTTTACGTTCGTTCGGTAAGCTTAACAAACAAGCTTGAACATGTTTTTAGAGCTCGGTTAGTAAACGAACAGAGCTTGAACATAGATTTTGTTCATGAACAAAACCAAGCACACTGTTCAAGCTCGTTCAAGCTCGTTCGTCAACAGCCCTGACGGTGAGATCTTTCCACTTTACTGTTCATAAATTTTTGTTTATTGTTAAAAAAATTGTGCTAGGAACCTAGTTTATATGGTATAGGACCCCTAGGACACAGAGGTTGACTAGACGCTTTGAAATGGCTGCTAATAATAATAACATGGATGAAAACGTTAGTAACAACGATGAAAATAATGTGCAACCTGGAATTCCTAGAACTTTAAAATATCTTCTCAGACCCACTAGGACTAGCACAGCTTCATGCTTTATCTTACCTGCTGATGCAAATTCTTTTAATTTCAAATCAGGGGTAATCCAACTCCTGCCCACTTTTCATGGGTTGGACAAGGAAAACCCTTATCTTCATATAAAAGGATTTGAGGAAGTGTGCTTGACATGTTTTGATGGAAAGACTAGTGAGGACACGATATATCTGAAATTGTTTCCATTCTCACTAAAAGATAAAGCTAAAACTGGTTAAATGCCTTACCTTCACGTTCTATTACTACATGGATTGACTTGCAGGCTGAGTTCTTAAAGAAATTTTTTCCTATTCACAGGACACATGGATTGAAAAGACAGATCATGAACTTTGCCCAGAAAAGCGAGGAAACATTCTATCATGCTTTTGAAAGGTTCAACGAGCTATTACTAGCATGTCCACATAATGGCTTCGACAAAAGCAAGATTATTGGTCTCTACTACGATGGACTGCAACCCAGATGAAATAATTTGTAGAAATGATGTGTAATGGGGGATTTTTCGATAAAGAGCCAGATGAAGCTTGGACGTACAGGGGAGGTCCATCTGTACCTTCCCAGCCAACACGTGGGGGAGTATACAATTTAAAGACAGAAGATGCGTTGGAGGCAAAAATGAAAGCAATGATTACAAACAAGCTTCAAGCTCTCAATTTGAAAGAGGCCAAAGTAGTTGAGATAGTGCAGAGTTGTGAGCTTTGCGATGTTGGTGGCCATGACACCAGTACCTGCCCCACACTTCCAGCTTTGAAGAGCATGCTAAGCAATCCAACAGGGGTGAACCAAGTATCCACAAACTACCAGGGCTTCAATTCCAACAACAAGGGGTGGCGCAACATTCCTAACTTAAATTGGGGCCCCAATCAGTAACCTCAACAACAAGCTCCTCCTCAATTTAGACAACCACAATACTACAACAACTACTACCAAGTAGGAACCAAAGGAGGGACCAAGAGCCCATGCAACAACAACAGATGCAACCATTTGGAGATGCGCTTTAGCATCTTATTCAATTGCAGCAAGCCCAAATGCAACGACAACAGGCTCAGTTTCAGGCTCAACAGACTCAAAACCAACAGATGAGCGAAAGCTTAGCTAGGCTTACGGCAACATTGGGGAAAGGTAAGCTACCATCACAATCAATTTCGAACCCTAATATGAGCTCATCTTCTTCTGCAGGTAATAATATGAAGCCTTGCCAAGCCGTGTCCACTCTAAGAAATGGAAAGAAAATTCAGAAACCTGACCCACCAAGCAGAGAAGCTGAACAAGAGGAGGAAATTCAAATGCAAGTAGAGGTGCAGGAGGAGAGCACGGATATGGGTCTAAACAATAATGTCATTGAAGAAAAATAGCCCGCAACATATGTACCTCCAACACATTTCCCTCATCGGCTACTTTAGAAAAATAAAGATAAGTATCAATCTGAAATTCGTGAAATTTTTCAGAAGTGCCAAATAAATATTCCACTACTTGATGCCATAAATCAAATATCTGTGTATGCTAAATTTTTGAAAGACCTGTGCACTATTAAACGAAAATTGAATATGAAGAAAAAAGCATTTTTAACTGAACATGTTATTTCTATTGTGCAACAAAATACACCACCTAAATTTAGAGATCCTGGATCACCCACCATTACTTGTACTATTGGCACTAAAAAGATTAGAAATGCTTTATTGGATTTAGGGTCTAGTGTTAATATCTTGCCATATCCCTTCTTTGTGCAGCTTGGGTTAGGAGAGCTAAAACCAATATCTGTCACATTGCAATCAGCTGATAGATCTATTAAAGTTCCAAAGGGATGTATTGAGGATGTCCTCGTTCAAGTAGACAAATTTTACTACCTTGCAGACTTTATAGTTCTAGACATCCAAGGACCCCAAACTGCCAATTCCACTCCCATCATCCTAGGTAGACCATTCCTGGCAACATGTGTAACGACCAGTAATTTTCAACAGTTCAATTTACGTATTTATACGTATTTTTAAGAATAAATTTTACATTATAAATGTTAGTCAAGAATTTTCTAACAAAACTGATTTCAAAAATTCTTATAAAAATATTTTAGAGCACTAGACTTATCATATTGTATTTCAGCAATTTCATATTTCCTCAAATGGCCAAAACATTTCTGTTAAAATTCATCTTCCAAAATTACCGTTTTGATTCGACGAATTTATTTTCTATTCAAACACTTTCAAAACATTTTCAAACTCCTGCAGTAGTATCCTATGATCATTTAGGGCCTCCCACATTAATTTCGTAATTTTCGGATATCATTTCAGTAGAGAACCCGCAAACCCGCTTTCCAAACGTTTTGGCCAAAAACTAGTATTTCCGTAGCCCAAACCCTGAAACGGACTTCGTATTCGCCATCCTCGCGACGATACGATCCCGTGGGTATGTTTTCGTAATTTTTCGGACACGTTTACTAACAGGGGCAAAATCGTAATTTTGTATTTTTGACATTATCTACTAATTACGTTTTAATCCTTTTACTTAATTACTAATTACCCTTAATCCCTACCTACCCTAACATGACAAACACATGGAGATGACACCTTAAACGTTTCAACACTTAGTCTAAACCTAATGCCATTTTTCAACACCTAACTACCTAACATCATAAATTGTTTGACTAAGTATTTAATTACCAGCTAATTTTATAATAATTGAGTTTAATTATAAAACCCTCAGTTAATCCCTCTCCCTTTCGCTCAACTCCCCAAAGCACAGCCCCCTCTCTCCCCGACACCGCCCAACTCCTCCGAGCTCAGCCCGAACACACGTCGACACCCCCGGCCCTCCTCCTCCTCTCGCCATCCTTCGACGAGGCAGCAGCCATCGCCGCCGAGCTCCAGCTCTCCACCGCAAGCCACGGCGACGCCGGAGCACACAACGCCGACGAGCTCCTCGCAGCTCGACCCAACGCCAAGCAGCGCCCCTCCCTCTCAGTCGCCGTGCCCGGAGGACGCTGCTCCACCCTCTCCCGATCGCCGCCCGCCTCTGGAGGAGCCCGCCGCCGCTTATCTCCGAGAGCCCGATCGCCGGCCACCTCACACGTCGTCGCCGCACTCGCCCAGCGCCCGAGCGCCGCCTCGTCGCCGGCGTACGCCGCCGCCGCCGTCGCTCCGCCCCGTGCCGCCACCACAGCCCGCCGCCGAGGCCGCGGCCTCCTCCGCCGCCCCGAGCACAGAAGCCCCCGCCCTCGGAGCTGCTGATCGAAGGAGCAACGTGCGTAACCCCAATGGCACGTTCGTAAATACAGATTAATTTCGTATTTTAGTTTTAAATTATTTATTAAATAGGGTTTAATGGTTTTAATTCCATAATTTGAAATACAGGACCCAGAAAAAATGTGCGGATAGCCCCAGAAAATCAGAAACATTATTTCGGATCCAATGGCGCTGGTCTTACCTCGACCAGACGTCTACTTTTTCCAAAATGATTTTTCGAACCTAAAGATTAAATAGGTTTAATTCATTCTAAAAATCGTAACTCGCTGGTTTTACCTACACTAATATTTGATAAATTTATATGTGACAATAGACTTCGAGACGGTCATTTTGACTATTCACTCAAGTCATTCCGACTTGTATTGCTCCCGTAAGAAATTACGGAAGATACGCGTCACTTAAGTTTTTAGGATTTTTAAGCTATTTCTAAGTTTTTAAAAATTATAAAAAATTACAGAAGCTTCTGAAAATTCTCCCCTCTTGCAGTAAAATCTAAATAATTATTTTAGGTTTATATAAAAATTTTAAATATTTTTCGACACCGTTTTAATGAGTTTAAAAATCAAACTAACCTAATTATTAAATAGGAAAAAGTCGTGTTTTTCTAAAATAAGTATTTTGTGTTGCAGGTACAGACTCTGGTATACCAACTTCGGAGGAAGCCCTAGATCCGCTTCCGGCTTACTACAAAGGTATTAATTTTGGTAAGTCACGATATGTTCTAACCTTAGAAATCTAGCCGCTGTGCCCGTACGAACTTGTAGCACCGCACTACTACGTGCTCGAAGCACGGAAACACACGCCACTTTCTTGTGTTGGACTTGACTTGGAACATCCCGTGGAACGTTCATGTAAAGAACTTGTACTTGACACAACACCGGGTTTTGGGTTAACTCATAGTTTGCGAGAGTACGGGAGTGACTAGAGTTTGATCTACCTGTCAAGCTGCCTGTGTTTCGGCAATCCTGTCTAGCTGCCTGCGTTTCGGCAAACCATCCTGTTGCCTGGGTACCGGCATTCGTCTGGGTAGCACCCAGGCAAGAGATAAACTGAACGGTCACATATTGTACTCTCCGACTTGAGTCACGTAGTTCTAGTAGAGCTTGCACAGTTACTTCTTTACAGTCATGCACTTTACTTTCTGCACTTGTAGCACTTTACTTTCTGCACTTGTAGCACTTTACTTTCTGCACTTGTACAGACACTACACCGTACTTTACTTCTGCTTGTCATACTTGTACAGTACTCCTTTTCTTTGTTTAGAATCTTTGTGACTTACCTTCGGTTCCACTTGTGGCACCGACAGACGAAGATCTGGTTGAGGAGATTGCTCCAGAGTATGAGGAGCCTGTGTACGATCCGGAGGCCACAGAGTTTTAGTTACTTTTCTGTCGGAGTGTGTATTGTACTATGTATTTCCTTTTCTGCATTTCCTTTCAGTATTTCCTTTCATGTATTGGTGTGTGAGAGTGTTGGTTGTTGTATTTTAATTTGGACTGTAATAATGTCTGAAAGCTGGTTTGAGTGTTGTTGGTACATCTCTGCGTTGTGGCTATACTGAATTCACTGGTAAACTGCAGAACCTGCGCAATTACCGAATAAGTAACGGGCCCCCGAGAGCGGGTCGTTACAACATGCAATGCTTTAATAAATTGTAGGGATGGTCAACTTAAAATCACTTTTGGTAACATGACTTTAGATTTGAATATATTTAATACTTGCAAGTTACCAAATGTGTATGATGAGGTTGAAAAGGTAAACATGATTGACTCGTTGGTGGATGATTATATTTGCTCTGAATTTTATGGTGATGCTACTATTATTGAAACAATTGTGGAAGACACTGATGATATCTTTCTTGTGCAGAAAAATGTGAAGGTACTCAACGCGATATGGGAGCCTAAGTTCGAGGCACCAAATGCACCAACTCAAATGTCATCTGAAGTGGAAGACCTAAAGCCTGAATTAAAGTCACTACCTGAATATCTCAAGTATGCCTTTCTTGGAAATGAAAACAGCTTCTCTATGGTAATATCTTCTAAACCCTCTTTAGAACAGGAAAGCTCTTTACTTGAAGTGTTGAAAAGGCATAAAGGGGCCATTGGTTGGTCCATTGATGATATAAAAGGTATTAGTTCCATTGTATGCATGCATCACATTTACTTGGAAGATGACGCCAAACCCACTAGAGAAATGCAACGTAGGTTAAACCCCACATTAAAAGAAGTAGTGAAAGGTGAGGTTCTAAAATTATTGGATGCTGGTATCATATACCCAATTTCTGACAGTAAATGGGTCAGTCCAACACAGGTTGTACCTAAAAAGTCTGGCCTCACTGTGGTTAGAAATGAGAATAACAAACTTATCCCTGTTAGAACCACCACATGATGGAGGATGTGTAAAGATTATAGGAAGCTGAACTCCAGAACTAGGAAAGACCACTTCCCTCTACCATTTCTTGACCAGATTTTAGAGAGAGTGGCTGGACATGAGTACTATTGCTTCCTAGACGGCTATTCAGGATATTATCAAATTGAGATTGCACCAGAGGATCAGGAAAAGACGACTCTTACCTGTCCCTTTGGTACTTTTGCCTTTAGGAGGATGCTGTTTGGTCTATGTAATGCTCCCGCTACTTTTCAACGATGCATGCTTAGTATTTTTGATGATATGGTTGAGAAAATTGTGGAGGTGTTTATGGATGATTTCTCTATATATGGTAGCTCTTTTCATGATTGTTTAGCTAACTTGGCTCATGTTCTTAACAGGTGTATTGAGAAGAATCTCCTATTAAACTGGGAGAAATGTCATTTTATGACCACAGAAGGACTTGTCCTTGGTCATTTAGTCTCTAAAGATGGTATTCATGTAGACAGAGCTAAGGTAGCAGTAATTGAGAAGCTACCAAGTCCCAAATGTGTGAGGGATATCAGATCATTCCTGGGTCATGCATGATTCTATAGGCGATTTATCAAGGATTTCAACGCTATATCTCGCCCTCTTTGCAACTTGCTAACTCAGAATGTGGATTTTATTTGGACACCTGAGTGTCAATACTCTTTTGAAACTTTAAAGAAGTTGCTAATTTCTGCTTCCATTTTGCAGGTCCCAGACTTGTCCCTACCATTTGAAATCATGTGTGACACCAGCAACTACGCAGTTGGCGCAGTCCTTGGCTAAAAGAAGGACAAAGCTCCAGTGGTTATTTACTACGCCAGCAAAACATCGAATACTGCTCAAAGGAACTATACAACCATAGAGAAGGAATTGCTGGCTGTAGTATTCGCGTTGAAAAAATCAGAAGCTACATTTTGGGATCACCTATCTTGATTTATACAGATCACTCTAGTTTGAAATATTTATTGTCAAAAAAAGATGCTAAACCTCGATTGATAAGATGGATTTTATTGTTGCAGGAGTTCAATGTCCTAATCAAGGACAAGAAAGGCGTGGAGAATCTAGTAGCCGACCACTTATCACGATTGACAATAGGCCTTGATTCAGCAGATGTGCCTTTGAATGACTCTTTTCCTGATGAGCATCTTTTTAGTGTTTCCACCTCCCCATAGTATGCCGATATAGTGAATTATCTAGTGACTGGTAAGACTCCTGAAACTTGTTCACTTCAAGACTTTAAAAGGTTCAAGTACGAGGTAAAATTTTTTTCTTTGATGATGCATACCTCTATAAATATTGTAGTGACCAAATTGTTAGGAGGTGCATTCCTGACCATGAGATAGCTAGTGTGATATAATTTTGTCATGATGGAGTGTGTGGATGAAATTTTTCTGCAAATAAAACTGTGGCAAAAATCTTGCAATGTGGTTTTTATTGGCCAACTATGTTTAAGGATACATTTCATTATTGTAAGACATGTGTTTCATGCCAACAGTTAGGGGGTATTACTAGACATAACATGATGCCATTAAACCCCATTCTAGAAATAGAAATATTTGATTGTTGGGGCATAGATTTCATGGGACCTTTCCCACCTTCATTTGGATATGTTTACATTTTGGTTTCAATCGTTTATGTTTCTAAATGGGTGGAAGCTATTTCTTGCAGGTCGAACGACACTTCAGTCGTGCTCAAGTTTCTCAAAGAGAACATTTTCTCTAGATTTGGAGTACCCAAAGCCTTGATCAGTGATGGAGGGTCCCATTTTTGCAACCGCATGTTCGCTAATCTAATGAAAAGGTTTGGGGTCACGCACAAAGTCTCTACTCCATATCACCCCCAAACCAATGGTCAAGCAGAGCTGGCGAATAGAGAGATCAAAGGCATTTTACAGAAGACGGTGAATCCTTCAAGGAAAGATTGGAGCTTGCGCTTACCTGAAGCTCTGTGGGCCTACAGGACGGCCTACAAAACGATTTTAGGGATGTCACCTTACCGTCTTGTCTTTGGGAAGTCTTGTCACTTACCTGTGGAATTGGAGCATAGATCCTATTGGGCTATTAAGAAATTAAATTTTGATACGGATTCATCTTTTGATTCTCGCAGGTTACAGCTGTTGGAGCTAGAGGAACTGAGGAGAAATGCTTATGAAAACACCAAGATATCAAAAGAAAGGATGAAATCCGTCCATGACAGGATGATCCTAAGAAGGGAGTTCACCCCAGGCCAAAAAGTTCTTCTGTACAATTCCAGGCTACACATATTCCCTGGGAAGCTTCGCTCTAGGTGGTTTGGACCTTTCACAGTCAAAGAAGTTTTCCCACATGGAGTTGTGCTATTATTTAATGAAAAAGACGGGAATGAGTTCAAGGTAAATGGCCAAAGATTGAAGAATTTTCACGAGCCTTGGACCAAGGATGCGAGCATCATCGATCTCACGGACCCACCCTCGGGTGGCAACTAATCAGGTGTGTTCCTTCCATGCTTCCCTCTCTCTAACATTGAGGACAATGCTTATTTTAAGTTGGGTGGAGGGTATAAACTTTTAGGATTTTTCTTCTCTTTTTCTTTTAGGATTTTTTTAGTTAGTTCCCTTTTTGCATTGAAAAAAAAATAATTGAGTCAAGTTCTATCACCAATATTTATTTCATCTAAAGATGAACCTCATGTGATGAAAATTCTCGAAATCTATTCACCAATGTACACATGTGATTCCTTTTCTTCCACCACTATTGTTGAATATTTCAGTCTTATTTGACATGAATGTTAGTACTCGTGGTAAATTTCTGTTGATATATCTCAGTGGTGGGATTGATTGATAACTTAATTAATCTAGAAATTATGAATTAGCGAATCGTATGCTTTCAATGGAACACACCAAGGTTCATGCATCAATAGTTCACAAAATAACTGGAGCATTGCTTTCTATCTCTTATTTCATTGCTATTTGCATGCTTTGTGTGATTCTGGGTAGATAGAGTACACTATTTTTTGAAATGATTAGGATAACCCATTCTTGTGAAAGAATTAAGAAGAGGAAGCTATCTTGCTAAGTTATTTATGCACACACAACAAAAAGAGAGAAACACAAAAGCAAATTAAAAAGAGGAAAAATGAAGAAACAACAAAAGAAATGAATAAGTGTGTCACTAAATAAATAACTTGGTTGGCTCGAGTAGTACAGTCCGAGGGGTCCTTTTTGGCCTAATGCCCTATTATCGTCTGATTTGGGAGCAATTGACCGGAAATTCACTCATTTGATGGAGCGATCAAAGTTATACATTTTTCCGCGAATGTTGCTTTATGCGCATTACGTGGAACTAATAAAAAAGAGAGAGAATAAGTGTGCATAATTTGCAAGGCAAAAGAATTTCCAAAGCTTAAAGAAAGCACAAGATATGGTGTGATTTCCTATGAATGAAGATTGACGTGTGTCTGTCTTGATACCATTCTATTCTTTATGCTTGCTTTGCATGATACATCTGCGCTCCAAGTTAGAATCTTTGATTGAAAGGTGTGAGCCATTGATTTTGCGTATTATGCGCTATGAAGTAATGGTTAGTGAAGTTAAGTCGATTTCATGACCATTTGAGAGATACTTGTTCTTCATCTTAAAACCCATGAGTACCATTATTTTATAAGCTTGAAATCTTGATATTAATGTGTGGTCATCTTCTTTTGTCATTGTAGTATGGTGGTGAGTGATTTGAGATCTGATAAGGTGATCTAAGTGTATATTTGATATCATGTTTCGCTCACTTTGCTAGAGTCTAGCAAAACGCTAGTTCGAGGGGTGTGATTCGGGGTGAATATTGCATAATTAATCCCTTATCTAGCACTATTTTATGTGTATATGATGCTTGATTGGTCTCTAATACGTTCGTATTTTCTATACACTCATTTATTAGAGCAAACTCCTATCTTCGTGTAAAACAGCAATAAACTGCGTATTTCTGCATTTTTTTTATATTTTTCATGGTTAGGTCTCGATCTTACGATTCCAACGACTATTTATTTGTATTTTTCTGATATCTGTGCTAATTACTATGAATTTTTGAATGCAGCATACCAATAAAATAAAGAAATACAAAGAAATTCAGCGCACGAATCTTGGTGCATGACGTGGCGCCCATCGGAAGAACCACGTGGCAGCCATCCGCACATCCCCGCTCAATCGAGCGGCTCACGAAAAGCGACGACGCGGTAAATCTACATTCGCCCGATCTTGAATTAACGACGGACATCATCCCCGTAGTTTGAAACAAGATGATCTGATGGCAAGCGACGCAGCGTCGTTGACACCGTCGGATTCGAATCCAACGGCCAGAAGCAGCTCTCAGTAAAGCGGCGACGAAGCGAACGAAGAGCCGCTAGATGATGATCCAACGACGGAGACTGTACCCTACTTGTAACTCAGCGGAGCGAGCGGGCGAGATCGCGACCGTTTGATCTCTCGATCGGACAGTCTGGAATCAACCTGAGGCGAATACGGAAGCGCTCAAGTTAACGGGCGCGGGGCAGATGGATCCGCTACGACGAGACGCGTGACAGCCCCATGCCATCCCGCATCGATCGTGTGGCTCACAATTGCGCCGATCGATTTAAGCGTGTTTGAGCAATTTGGGTGCGAATTTTAGACCCGTTAACACTACTTAAACCTGTAATGTTTGTATTTAAGGTATTCTTAGGGGTTTGCTCTGTATTCTGGACGTATTTGGGTGATTTTGGCGGCGTTTTTTGCAGAATTTTCCTGAGTTGACAGAGAATAATCTGAGGGATTTTTCAGAGAGCTTTTAGAGGAAGAAGAAGAGGTTTCATAGGCAAAAAGAGGAGTGTTTTGGTGATATCTCTTGAACTTAATTGTTTATTTTCAATTCCATCCACTTTTATTGATTAGAACCATGTTTAATATGATGAAACCCTTTGTTATTTTCAGTATGTGTGGCTAAATTCTTATTGTGCATGACATGGTGTAGTTAGGGGACATGATGTGTATTTATTTGGTTAAATCTTCATGCTAAAATTGTAGACGTTGTTAAAGTTATAATCTTTACTTAAAATCTCATCTTCATCTTTTACAAGAACATGATTGAGTTGATGATCGGCTCACAAGGGTGAGTCTTGATCTCCCCAAAAGGGAGTTTTATCTCTTATATTTAAAAGATTATTGCTTTAGCAACAACTTTATTCGATTTTGTGCTTTAATCCCCACAAGGGTATTTTCCGATGAATTTCTCTCAAAAAGAGATATCATTGAGTTATTTTTAATCAACCAAATTAATATAAATCATGGACCCTAATGAATCCATATCATGTGCATACTTCTCATAGATATTTACATAAACGAAACTTTCTTTTGCTCGTATTTTCATAAATTAAAAAACCACAATCAAACCACATTCAAACCATCATCATCAAAAGTGGTTGGTCTATTTACGTTCAATCCCTATTGATTTAAGCTTTGTGATTGCAACAGGTTTTCTCCCAGGATTCGACATCTAGACTCCCAGATCTATATTACTTGCACGGACTCTTACGCTTGAGAGAATCACATTTTTTGGGCTAAGCACCGTTCTAGAGACCCGTTACTTATTTGATATTTGCGCAGGTCCTGCAGTCAACCAGTGAAAACAAAATAGCCACGATGCAAAGATGTACAAAAATACCCAAATAGTGTCCAATTGTTACATTCCGTACTGCACAAATTGATCCAATAAAGGTACATGGAAGAAACAGAGTACATAAGTGCAAACAGCTCTGAAAACTGCAGTCTCATGGTCGAACTCTAGCGCTGCCAACTCAAGAACATCTACCTTAACCTGTACGTCGTCTGCGGTGCCACAAAAATGGAACCGTATGTAAGTCACAACAATTCTACATATAGAAAAGAAGCAGTGTACATGCATGACAAAGTAACTACGTACAAGCAGCCCAGAGTGAAAAGTAAAGTACTGAGCAACAACTGTACACAACTGACTAGTAAAAGTGAACAGAACTGAAAGGAGAGAGCGACTGTGCTGTGGTAGTGCAAGTGTAAAGTAGGCTAGGCAAGTGAAACATGCTACCGCTGTAGCTAAAGTACGACAAGTAAAGTATTGTGACTGTACAGGTGTGGTAGGTAAAGTGTATGTACTGCGTAAAGTAAATGTGACTGTAATGCGTAAAGAAAGGTGACTGTGCAAAAGTAACTACACTACGTGACTCAAGTCGGAGAGTACAATATGTGACCATCGAGTTCATCTCTTGCCTGGGTGTGCTTACCCAGACGAATGCTGAAACACATGCAACGGTACATGTATTTTGCCGAAACTCAGGCAACGGGATGGGATGCCGAAACTCAGGTGACGGGATTGGAAGATGAACTCCAGTCACTCCTGCACTCTCTCAAACTATGAGTTATCCCAAAAACCCAGTGAAGTGTCAAGTGTTCTATGTACATGTTTCTTACGGGATGTTCCACAAGATATTCCACAGGATATTTCACAGGATATTCCACAAGATAATTTATTAGCATGGCATGCAGCAGGGGGTGTAACTATTTTAGCGTAAGCAATAGTGCACAGGTGTAACGATGTTTCATGCGAAGTTTCAAGTGACAAGTATCATATCATGGTAAACAAGGGTGAACTAGAGAGTGATCACGACGATGGAAAGTTGAAGTGACTCTTTTGAAGGTATTTACAAACTATTGATAATTGAGACTATAATATTGGTCCATGCTTACACGGCCAGTCAAGTTTGGCCAAGTAGGTCACTATCCCTACAAGCAGGGTGATCCAAACTTTGGTGCAAACGATCCTAGACACCGGGTGATACCAATGTTAAGAATACCAATCATCACATCTGTTCCATCTATTACATCAACAAAAGTAGGATAGTTTCATATTTACTATGATAGTTAAACCAGGACCACTGGTTGACTTTCTTATTGCAAACAAGAAAGTAAGGCAAAGAGGATGCTTAAGAAATTTGAGGATAAAGACAAGTCCAACAACTACAATGCTGATTCCATGCTTCGAGCATGTGGTATTTTCATTAGTACACAATTTACCCAAGTTGATGGTTGTGTGCTACAACCACCAAAGTTGAAAGTTGGCAAAGTAATCTGTAGTTGATTAATTTCCTATTAGATTAGGTCTCTAGTTTGGTCCAAGTCAAATAGCCGTTCCGAGGCTACAAATAGTATTCTTAAGTTCGTACGAGTACACTAGTTAATTTTCTAAATCTAGAATTAGTCGTGACTTACTTATTTCGAGGTGGTGGTAGTGAGCCAAGACTAGATCTAAAGCTTCCAAGGATACTGGTGCACGCTAATCAGTACCTGCAAACATAAGAAACAATCGGTTAAAGAATACGATATTTTCTATTTATTAAACTTGGTCGTTTTGATTTTAAAACCGATCGAAACGGTGACGACAAACGTTCTAAATTTTTATATAGGCTAGATATGAAGAAGATAATTTTATTGGAAGAGGAAAGTATTTCCAGAAGCTTCTGGAAATTTTTATAATTTTTAGAAGCTCAAAAATCGATTTAAAAACTAATTTTAATTTAGTAATGTAATTATTCAACAATTTATTCTGGATGCAATACTAATCGAAATTGTTCAAATGAGCTGTCAAAACGACCGTCCCGAAGAGTGATATAACATATATTTTTCTCACGTATCAATTTACGTGAAAATAAGAAGTTACGGATTTTTAAGTGAAAAAGACGTATTTAAGTTTTAGGGTTAAAAATTTATTCTGGACAAATTAAGCGTCTGATTGAGACGAAACCAGCGCCTTGGATCTAAAACATCATTTTTGATTTTCTGGAGCTGGCCTTGCATTTTTCTGATCCCTATATTATTTACTATGAATTTAAAACCAATAAAACCCATTACGTTTTCGTATAAAATTTAATACGCTGGAAGCCTCACCTCCCTCTCTTCATGTGCGTGCAACAGCGAGGGGTTTACGCTCGGACGACGGCAGTGGCAAGGCGGGGCGACGGCGACGAGGTTCGACGGCGGCGTAGTGTCAGGCGGCGGAGCGTGGTGTCAGCGAGGAGGAGCTCCGGCGCTGATGTTCGGAAGAGGAGGGGAGACGAGGTCTGAGGGTCTCACCGGAGCTCGACAGCAGTGAGCTGGAGGCGGGGCTCATGGCAATGAGGACGTTGCCTCGTGCTTGGAGATGAGGTGGAGGCGTCGGAGAACTCGACGAAGGCAGAAGCGAAGGTGTATGGCGGCAGTCTGGGCTTCGGGTCAGAGGCGAGGTGGCGGCGGCGCTCCGGGGATTGGAGGGTGGTGTCTACGGAGGGCGGAGGTTGGGTTACTTCGAAGAGGAAGTGGGCGGCGATCCGGTCATGTGGTGGCGGCAGCAAACGGATGAAGCAGCGGGGGGGGTCCGTAGGAGCTCGTCGGAAGGCGGAGATCATCGAGGGGACATGCTCGTGTGTTCTGCGGTGAATGCTCCGGTGGCGGGGGAGGCCGTACGGCAAGGCGACGCTTTGGTGTTGGCGTGCTATGGGGCGGTCGACTAGGTACAGCGGAGGGCGAAGGCGGCGGACGTCGTGCGGGAGGGGGATGACGACAATCGAAGGGTGGGGTTCGGTGCTCTTTGAGGGGACGTCGACGTAGCGTCGGAGAGGCGCTCGGGGATGGATGGAGCGACGGTCTCGCTGCTGAGGGGTGGGGGACGGTGGTGGTCGGACAGGGGAGGGAGTCGACGCGGGAGAGTTGAGAGAGCTGAGAGAGAATACTGGGTGGGGGAGAGAGAGGGGGGAGAGAGGGGGGAGAGAGAGATGTTGGGTTTGACCTGAGTTCAAAACAAAGGAGAGAGGAGAGAGTGTGACACGGGGTCGGGTCTGGGGGATTTCGTGAGGGAGAGAGCTTGAGGGAGAGGGGAGAGGGGAGAGTGATTAAGGGGTTTAAATACTAAAATAATACTATGTATGTATTAAATACTTAGTCAATAACATTAATGATGTTAGGTGTATAATTGACTAAGTGTGGATGCATGCACCACGTTTAAACGTAGGGGTTTGCGTTTTTGGGGTAGGTGAGGGTAAAATGTCTAGGGTAAAGTAATTAAGCATGGTGGATTAAAGGTAATTAGTGATAAGTAAGAAGTGTAAGTAAACTAACTAAATATTGAAATTTACGATTTTGCCCCTGAGACTAAATGTGTCCGAAAAATTATGAAAACATATCCACGGGTTTGTATCGTCGTGAGGATTGCGAATACGAAGTTTGTTTTGGGGTTTGAACTACGGGGATACTAGTTTTTGGCCAAAATGTTTAGAAAGCGGGTTTGCGGGTTCTCTATTGATTTGACTTAAGAAAATTAAGAAATTAATATGTGGAGCCCTAAATGATCATAGAATGATACTGTAGAAGTTTGAAAACATTTTGATGATGTTAATATAGAAAATTAATTCATTAAGCCTAAACAGTAATAATTGAAAAGGAATTTTTATCAAATTATTTAGAGGTTTTTGATGAAATCCGAACTTACTGAAATACACCATAACTAGTCGGATGCTTCAAAATATTTTTATAAGAAATTTTTGTAATCATTTAAAACTCCTGATCAACCATTATAAAATACTTTTTAAAAATGAAAATACGTTAAATACGTAATTGTATTTAAAAATACGAGTCGTTACTTATTTGTACTATTATTATGCAGTGAATTAGTTATACACAGATTTCATGATGTTCTTACTGCAATTATAGCATGCGGTAATTTCATACTTAATTTATAACCAAATTTCAATTTTCATTTGCACTTTCATTTTCATCGCAACCATGTAAATTTTAATGCGAATTTTGAACCATACCATAAATTTCACATCAAATTTGTGCTAATGGCATACTTCAAAAAACAAACCATTCCCAAAAATTTCAAATAAATTCTGTAACAATATTAAGTTAAAGAGAAAGATGGAAACCCTTTAAAAACAGTGGGAAATCAAAAAAGTAATGGCGAATTCGACGGATGAGGGTCTTCTCGGGCGAGCAGTGGAGCCGATTCAACGTGTGGTGGTGGTGGGCTGATTTAGGGGGTTAGATGATGGTGATTTAGAGCATATGGTCGATTAGGGCTTGAGTGATGATGAGGTGTTAGGGGGTGGGGGTGGTTGGCAACCTAGACAATTTGAAATTGACCCATAACTTGCCAAAGACCGAGGTTGGGAACCTAGTGCCGATGTTTCCAACCCCGGTCATTTTCACATGTCATGTTAGCGCAAAATTTCCCCTAGTGCTGACATGGCAAAAGTATGTCAATTTTAGTAAATATTTTTAAAATTGGTTGATGTTTATAATCATTGTAAAATTTTGGATTTTTTCCGAAAATTTGTCCATATTAAAAATACCTATAAATTAAATGCGTTCCCCACCTGGGACTGACAAGGGAAAAGGTAATTGAATTGGTACTGTTATGAAAAAGAAGTAAGAATTAAATGAAACAGTTCCGGTATTTGCAAAGGGTTCTGCTACATACACCGAACTCTGTTTGGTATATGTAAGAATTTTCGCCTATTTTTAGTAAAAAAGCACATCAAAATGTCTTATCTGCACATTTTGATGTGATTTTTAATCCAAAAATAGCAAAATACTAAATACTGTTATGAATCAACTACTGTGGGAGGAACCCACAGCCCTTTATTTATAGGCAGAATAGGAGAGTAGAAAGATAAGATACATAGATATGGATGTATCTCTAAGATACCCACAATCTTAACCAACTCTGGTTCATATCCATTCACAACACTCCCCCTTATCCAGCCATAGGTATGGACTCTGCTCATGAATACTTCAGGATTCTGAGCATAGTAAGAGTCTCACATGTGGTGGATACTTCAGGATCATGAGTTGGTATGGTTTGCCTCGTTAAAACATTTAGCTATGGAAAACCCTGTAGGAGAAACCATAGTTAATGAAAAAGAGTACAAACGCTCTTTAACTCCCACTGATTTGTACAAGTAACTCTGCTCATGAATTCTTATGGATTCTGAGCATCACAGAGGCGTGGATACTTCAGGATCCAGAGTTGATGTGATTTGCCTCGTTAAAAACCTTTGGCTATAGAAAACCCAGTGGGAAAAACCATAGCGAAGGGAAAAGAGTACAAATTCCCTCAACTCCCCCTGATCTGTAAAAGCACTTAGGCTTTCAGATCTCTTAGGCTTATATCCACGCTACTATTTACAACATTCCGAAGATATACACATATTACAAATATTATCACCATTAAGCAACTGCTGAATCCAGAAACTCTGGAGAGGTGTGCTAAGTTTCGTCACCTCTGATGTGGTCTTCAGACTATGTGGTCAGCTCCACAATACTAGCCTATATCCCAGTCATCACTGGGATGTGATGTACTACCAGGCGCCCTGAAATACGCCCATTGGTGTGTTTCTGGAATGGTGAGGATCTCGGAATGATAGGATGCTGTTGCCTTCATAATTTGTTTTGCAGATCTGCAGTAGATGGTCATCCCATTGAGGGTACCCAATCTGTGATTTCTCAGTATAGGGATCGGACCTGTAACATGCATTTGCATAAACATGGAGGATGCTACTTTATAATGTAAGCCCAAATCTTTCGACCCTTGGAGGAAGCGCAGAAGGCTTAACTCCGGTCTAATGGCCCTTTTAGGTGTCAACTATCTCTGGCTAATGAGTTTACGGCAACTGCTATATCGGGACGCATGTAGTTAGCCAGGAGTGCCTGATTGCACTTAGATAATGGACTTTAGGACCAATTATATCCTCCCCCTCTTCCAGCGATCGGAAGGGGTCTTTTTGTACATCTATAGAGTGTACTACCATAGATGTACTTGGGATGACAATGGTCCTTTTAATTTCTTCAATGCACTTATGGGCGTATGTAACAAGATTCTATTAAGATAGTAAATCTGTGAGCCATGACTTAATTTATTTTTGCCTAGGTCTTTCATTTCATGTTTAATAGTCAGGCTTTGAACAGATATTTCGGTTTTCTCTTCAGGAGATCCGATGAGATTTAAGTTGTTTACAACTATGATCTTAAATCATGTTCTTTGATTAGATGCAAAACAACCCTCAGTAGGAATCATTACTTTGTCAAGTGATTCTTTTGGTTGTACATTATTTATTATTCTTATTGTTTTTCTTCAATAGAATAGACGTCCCTAAGTCAATTCAGGCATTTTAAGGAAATGTAGAATTTATCTTTACCAAGATGTCCACAAATGTATGCCGTCATAACATCCAATCACAGCATATCCAAAATTTCCTTTGCCAAGTCGTAAGGTATTCACATCTGATAACTTAGGGAGACTGATGCATCATTTATGAGTCATGATCATTTTAATTTTGTTCGATCCCTAGTTTCAGCGAAATTTTCCTTAGGCTATAGGTTGTACCTTATAACAGACGATTTTGTATTAATTTATCTTATGTGTGCAATACTTATTTTACTCACAGGTTTGACACCTTTTGGTGTCTGGACTTCAGGTCCGAACATTTCACGTTTCATAAGTGAGTCCAGCTCATCTTTTATTGCACCGTTCCACATTTGGCCAATCTCTACGTTTGTATTTAAGCAACGGAGTATGAAACGATATTTTATAAACATCATCGCTTTTGCGATGTATATGGCAATATGATACGTGAATACATTGTCGACAATTATGTTCTTTTTGTCCAACACCTCCCCAGTACGTACAACTACTTTCAATTTCAGTTTTTCCCGGCATTTCCTCTGTAGTGGATTCCGGGAAGGGGTGAGGGTGTGGACATGAGCTCATTGTCCTGTGGTAATATTGTCTCAAGGTCTCCAGGTATGTTTCTTTGTTCTTTTATTTTCATCCTTGGAGCCTGGTGGTCTGCCTCTTTTCTGTTGAGGAGTAGCCACTTCTGCTGCTGGTGGATTGCATCCATTCTCGGGGATGTCAATCCTAGCTGGAGTATTTGCAGCAGGGATGTGTGATCTGACAATCTTCTGGTTGTCAGTAAATGATTCCGGTAATTGGTGAACAGTGTTCTGTATGTAGAGAATCTTTAGGATCTCATCTTCACATTGTATTGTTACGGATCATAGTGGGTCAAGCTTTTGGTATCCCACGTTATAATTTGCTTTGCACCAGATTTCAAGTATCTGGGTCCATTATGGGGAAACACGTCTCATTAAAATCACAGTCTTCAAGATGTGCCTTAAATGCATCCCCCGTTTGGGGTTCTAGGTATCTTATAATTGAGGGTGAGTCAAACCCTGCATAGATATCTAGGTGACGTTGAGGACCTATTTTTGTCCTTTATGGTGGTGCGATGTGGATTTAAACTGTGCGACCGAAGATTCTCAAGTGAGAAATGTTCGGTGGCATTCCATATGCAAGTTGCATTGGAGACTCTGAACTCCAGAGGGTCTTATTTACATTTACGATGCAGCATGCAGAATTTGCATGTCTCCATGCATCCACCGGCAATCGGGATTTCATTTACAATGGACGTGCAATCCATTGGAGTCTATTTATCAATGACTCTGCCGACCCATTTTGGGTGTGAACATGCGGTACTGTATGTTCATTTTCTATTCTCGTTGCTTGGTAGTACTCTTGAAATGGCCAGGAGGTAAATTCCCCAACATTAACCAGACTTATTTTCTTTATTTGAATGTCTGGAAAATGTGACTGCAACATTATTATTTGTGCCAATAGCTTTGGAAAAGCTAGGTTGCGGGTCGATAGTTGACATACATACGAATATTTTGAGGATGCAATTATCAGTACAATAAAGTACCGAAATAGCCCACTAGGGGGTGGATTTGTCCACATTTATCTCCTTATATTCTTTTTGAGGAAGCGTGGAGATTCTTTGCCAACTTTTAGTAGAGATGGCCTTGTAATTTGTTTTCCCTTATAGCAAGGGATGCGAGAGAATTCTTACTTCTGAAGAATCTTCTGGTTCTTCAAATCATACCCATAGGATAAGATGCAGTGCATCGTCACTGATCCAGGGTGGCCAAGTCTATCATGCCAAAGTAAAAACTTGGCTGATGTCGGGCACTCAGGTGCTCCGTTAAATCCGCTTCCTCTCTCCGAATCGTTATATGGTAGAGGCCTGTTGAAAAGGCTCTCAAAATGTTCAAGTATGGATTTTACTCCTTTTTCTTGAGATATAACATACAGAAATTTGTTTTTCATTTACATTTGCTGTTTCCAAATGGAATCCGTTGAAACAGAAGTCCTTGAATTGGAATTCGGAGAGATTAGTGCATCCTTTATTTTTGTGTCATTTGGGAGCAACAGTATTGCGTTCCCAGAACCTTCAATATCGCCCTGTTGGGCTTTGTATTGAAGGAACGTATGTGTTTATTTATTGTCTACTAATTGGTTACGAGAGCAGTTCATCTATTAAAAGATGAATCATATAGGCACATTTTCGGATGAACATTTTCATTCAACATCAAATTTCATAATTCAAAAAGCTCTCATAACATGAAATGTTCTTAAAACAAGTAGCTACGATAAAAATAGAAGGCTAATCAAGTAGTTCATTATTTTCGAAGTAGTCAGCTGTAAACTTGACTGAAGCATCAGAGGTCAACAGGTTTGTTTCCACTTTATTTTTCTTATTTTCTTTATACAAATCCTGGAGATGCTGCAGAGTTCGGTATACTCTGGACCAATGGCCTTTCAAGCCACAGTTATGGCGATAGTCTTTCCATTCCCTCTTGGGTGGGGGTGCATCATTTCTATTGTTGTCATTTCTGCACCAGGTGAACTTCCGCTTACTTTTGTTTCTTCGCTGCTGGACTTGGCCCCTAGCCCTTTTGTCATGTCCCCTTTCTGTGGTCTTTCTCTTCGTTTATAATCTCTCTTCTTTTTGGAAAAAGAAGAGGTATTGTGAGCTTTTGGTAGGGGCAGTGCCAGGGGCGCATGTTGTAAGTGGTGAGGAGAAGCTCTTTGTTTTGTTCAGCCATGAGTAAACATGACAACAACTCAGAATACTTGGTGAACTTGCGTTCACGGTATTGCTGCAGTAGTATCGCATCTTTTTTCATGGAAAGACATGTACGTCTTTTCCAGCATGCAGTCTTCTAAGACTTTTTCACCACACAACTTCAGGCGTGGGGCGATGCTAAAGAGTGCTGAGTTGTACTCAGCTATGGACTTAACGTCCTGCAGTCTCAGGTTCTCCCACTCATATCGTGCCCTTGGTAGTATAACATCTTTCTGATGTTTATACCTGTTCTCAAGGGCAGTCCATAGCTCAAATGGATCTTCGACCGTAAGGTATTCAGCTTTTAGGGTCTTGTCCACATGGTGGTGAATATAGACAATGGCTTGCTCTTTTTCTATATCGCTTACATTTTCATTATTAGTCACAGCAGAAATGAGGGACTTTTGCCCGCTGATGAAACTTCACATCGAGCTGCCAGCTCAGTAGTTTCTTCCTGATGCATTCCGCACTTCGAAATTGACACTTGCGATTTTAGCCATTTTATCCAGTAGAGCACAAATTTGCATGAATTCATAATTAAACAATAAATATTTTCATGCGGAGGCAATTTTAATATGAAGAGCTAATTGCGTGGATCGACCAATCCCACATAAATAAAAAGTCCAAAGTCCCATTACAGTCCATATTACACAAATGAAAGCTTTAAAAAGAAATTACAACTTTGGAAACCCCGTGGGTCCCATATAAGATCTTCAGCTTCAATTGTGGCCTCTGTCTCCATGGAAAGTGGTCTTCGGTCTTAAACGTTTACAAAAATTCCCGACTACAATTTCTCTCAAAAATAGCCGGTGTAAGAAGGGGCATCGACCGACTAGATGATGATCCAGTCGGGTCGGCAATCCTTCTTGGACCGACTAGTTAGCTTTCTAAATTTCTCAGGAATTACTGTTTGCTCTTAGTCGGTCTAAGAACGTTCATCGACCGACTAGATGCTAAACTAGTCGGTCAGTACTTGTTCATGGACCGACTAACTCTAGAATCCTATTTTCGTTCAGGAGTTACTGTTTGCACTTAGTCGGTCTGCGTTGGTCGACGCGACGCGACTAGTTGCCAAACTAGTCGGTCAGTGGTTGCTCTTGGACCGACTAACCAGTGTTAAAACCCTAATTTCTGGGCAGCCGCCAGCCCAACCTATTTATACCCCTCCCAAACGACTTCTTCTTCTCCAACACGACCCAAAACCCTAAAATCTTCCCCCTTCAGCCCCCCATCTTCCTCCAAGCTCCATTTCTCCATTCCAAGCCCTAGAATCATCATCCAAACCATCCAATCAACTCTATCTACCTCTCATCTTCCCCAAAATCTCACCAAAATCCATCAAATCCCCAAATCCTCCAAAACCCTAGTTTCTCCAAACTTCCCCAATCTTTTCCAGATCTGATCCTAGGGGTTCCCCGGAGTGTTTCTTCCGCCTCCTCTCGGTAAGAAATCGATCTACCGTGTTTTTATAACTTATTTATAATTTTATGAAACCCTAATAATATTTCATGTTGTTTGATGATTGGTCCCCCATAACAGCGATTTCCCCGTAGATTGGCCATCCGTGTGACGAAGTGGTCGTCATCCCCTGGTGCTAGGCAAGTGAAACTTGCCACTTAGGGTTTAGGCCATGTTTTAGGCCATTTGCTTGTTGTAGGCGTAAAAGGAGGCTAGGCGACGAAATGATACTCGCCTAGGCGCAAATTGGGGAACTAGCTTGACAACGAAGCTAGTTCCGACATTTAGCATGTTGCACAAATACCATGTCACGTTTACTTTCCAATTATCGGTACGCAAATTAATTGTCATGTCATTGCATCCTTCATGCATTTCAGTGATTGCGTAGCTTTGCTACATTGCTTGTGTTCCTGGCTCGTGTTCCAAGAAGCGAGCCCTGTAGTTGGAAACCCCAACGCTCGATATTGAATTGTGAATAGGAAAACAAGCTCCCGTGCGGGGCAACCCTGGCGTCACTTGCTGGGCTCATGTTCAGGGACCCTGGCTTGTTTAGTGCGGGATGGGGTGAGGGTTAAGCGTCCAATCAACTGGGGGGTCTGTTTGATCAACAACTGCAGTGTGTAAGGCGTAAACTCTTTGGGGTGGGGTAGTGTTTGGGGCCGATCGGACTGACATGCTAGCCATTCAGCGAAGGGCGCAAACATCTACAAAACAACCGTGAAATATAAATTGTGTTTAGTGCCGATCGGTCTGAAATGCATGCCATTCAGCGAAGGGCATAAACACCTACAACAATGTGAATTGATTGAGATTGATAGTAGCTTGGCTACTTCTTGTCTTGTCTTGTCCCGATGATTGCTCACATGTACAAATTGTCTTGCCATGTTTTAAATTGTGCACTCATGTTATAACTGCCATGTCATGCATACTAAACTGCTAGGTTGCTAGTTGCCTTACTTTCAGTTTCCTTGCCCCAAGTCGTTCGACTTGCTGACATGTGCCCCTTTACTCTTTTGGGTGACACATGTTAGATCCTGAGCCTGAGTACCTTGTCGAGGACGATGTATTTGCCGAGCCCGAGCCCGTGTTTGGCGGGGAGTACGTGGACACTGGGACCAGTCCTAGTGTCTCCGTTGTGTTTTTACTTTTGCTTAGACAGTTGTTTTGTTATCGGTGCGTAGGCACCCATACTTTGTTGTTGTCGTTGCTTTTGTTGGCCTTGTTCTGGGCCTTGGACTCTTTTCTTTTAGCCTGGTGGCTTTTCTGGTTGTTGGACTTATTCTTGATGTTGGGACAATTTGCGAGATGTTGAATTTTATTTCAGTCTCTCCTTGTGTTATTATTGTTATTCTGTTGTGGTTACAGGGACCTGTTTATGTATTGTGGGACGCTTATCGGGTTTGGGGCTTCGCAGCTCCACTCTCGTGCGGACCTTTTCACGTCTCGCCCCCATTTTTAGGTAAGCGGGTCGTGACAGGTTTTAGTGGTGGCCCATGCAGGTCCTTCTGTAACTGCGATTTTGGGAATAACGATAATAATATTAGAATGTCCAATAAACTAAGTCTGACATCCGAGTCATTAAGCTCTGAGTCTAATTTTGGCCCGTTTCTCTGGCGCTAGATGACTAGAAGACGTCAGACCCGCGCTGGTGGTGGATCTGCCCTGAAGGCTTGCTATTTCTGCGGCAAGATCGGGCACCTCAAGGGGGCGTGCAGGAGCTTTCTAGGTCAGTGTTTGGTTTGTGGTGGTGCTTCTCATTCGGCGAAGGATTGTCGGCACGCAAATCGGCTGCGGAAGGCGTCGGATGGAGTTCCGCAGCAGCAAGCACCAGAAGCTGGGCCGAGTCAGAAGGTGTGCCATCATTGTGGCAAGTTTGGTCATAAGAAGGAACAGTGTAGGAGGTTCTTGGGGGCAATGTATTGCCTGTGGGAGATCCCGCCCATGTTCTCAGAGAGTGCCCGAGGTTGAAGCAGCCTTGGAAGGCACCTATTGCTGCCTCGCCGTTGCAGCAGAGAGCCCCGGTGCCCGCTGGTCGTGGGGTGCCCCATTGTCCCACAGAGGCAGGCTTTTCGGCAGGCTTTTCCGCTGAGGAGGCAGGCTTCCCCGATGGCCGTAGTTGAGGCTGAGACTGTGGATGGGGTTATTGCAGGTAACCCTCAGTTTAGTTACCTTCTTCCTTTTTGACAGTGTTGTTTGTTTGAACATGTTTGGTTGCTTGAATGTGTTATGCTGCTAGAATGGAGTTTGATTGCTGGGTTGGTTGTTGAGTGTGATTTGGGTCTACACGTTTCTGGCACGAGTCCTCTTGACTCTGGTGCATCAATGTGCAGTGCATCCTGGTGCTTCGTGTAGAAGCAATTCTTGATGGCCCCCTTTTTCCTTAAATATTTAATTCCTTCCTATTCGATCGAGTTAAAATCCCTTCGTAGATTTTGAAGTCTATTGGTTGAAATTTTTAATCTCGTATCTTTTGCTAACCGATATTCCTCGTATTTTGGTTTTAAGAGCTTTACCACTATTTTGATTACTTTAGAATATCTTCCAAGATAAGTAGGATTTCAATTATTTTCATATATCAGTTCTAGGTTCATTGAACTCGTACTTTAATGTCTGGTGTAAATCAGTTGTTGGCAATCCGGGCCCCGCTAAAAAGTATTTCAAATGATATTTAATTGGAGTTCTCTTCATTTTTAAAACTTGTAAGCATTTAGCATGGGCTTAAATTTTCACACTATAGCTGATCGGATTTTATTCTTCGAATTTCAAAATTTCACCGAAATAATATATTAAGCTACTGCCGGTAAAACATTTCGGACCTCTCCGTTGCAAATCTTGACCTTTCCTGAAGGTATCCCTTCGACTTCCTTTTTCCTAAGTTTAAATTCGTTCGAAATTTTAAATATTTATAAATTTATACTTCATGCTCCTTCGTTGGCTTAAAGACCTCTAAAGCTTTTGTCGAAATTTGGAATACTAACCCATTTTGTGTTTTGCCAGTCTATACCTTCCGTACCCATGAAAATACCTTGTCCCCTCTTATATAAATTTTATTCCGAACTGTATCTTTATTTTTGCCCAATTCGATTTATAAATTTCCTTATCTTACGTATGCCATAAAATTGACTCATCGCGTTTCCTTTAATATACTTTTCATGTTGCACATGATTCCAACTTTCAACCAACCTAGGATATGTTCAACATTTCCCCTATTACAATTTTTGGAAAACAAAAAAAAAGAATTACGTCTTCATAACTTTCTCACAATCTAGACCTTCCATAATTTGGTTTTAAAGCTTATTACAAATTTTGACAAACCTACTACTAAGTTTTCCGTTCACCACACATGCTTTTAGAATAATTTCTAAACTAAGTTGAATTTCGAATGTTTTCATATATCCGTATTAGGCTCATTAGCCCGTATGTTAATAGCTTTGTGGTAAAAACGGTTTCTTTTGGCAAATCCCGGTTGCACAAAAAGGTGGTTTCAATATTGATTATTTGAATTTTTCCTGGCTTAAAGATTTTGAAAGTATTTGGCATTAAATTTAGAATTCTTTCGTTAATTAAATTTCGTTTCAAGACTTTTACCAACATTATTAAATCACTGCCGTATAATATTTTCTAAAACTACGTCCTTAATGTGCGTAAGAACGCTTTGCTTTCCTTCATGATGATTTCCGTTAAGCCAATAAATCATTTCCTCTTATTATGAGCATTCAACTCGAACTTATTTCTAACGACTGATTTTATCGATCTTCAAATATCGTTTTTCGGAAGGGAATTCCGACTTTTCAAAATATGACCGTTTTATACTTCTAGTGTTTCTGGTGATGTTGTCTATTGTGTGATATATACATACTCAGAGTTATTCGTGATAATATGAATTGTAAGTGTGTTAATATCTATGGATATGTGCGAGGATAGCTATGCCACTCTAGGGGCGTCTATGTATATAAGATTCTGTATTGGAATGTCTGAATAGGGTGTGCATAGTTGGAGATACTTATGATGGTTGAAATAATATGATTGGTGAAACTATATGTATGCTGGGTGTGATAATAATGGGTGTTACGTATAGTTAAAGTGGGTATGCCTATTATGTGACCTATGTGTTGTACGTGTGAGTGTGGTGCTCGTACGTAGTTACATATTGTGCATAGGCGTGAGTAGTTATGAAATTGCTGCGTGAGTATATATATGGTAGTAGAAATATAATTTTGATTGGTATTTTGCTATTTGGATGTCGTATGCGTGTAAACCATGAGGTATACACGGCTATTGCACATCTTGACTAATGGATGAAGTAAGTGTATTGGTGTGCCAATTATAAGTGGATGGATATGGTATGAATATATATACGATGCTTGGGTGTGACTATGGGTAAATACTTTTATTAGGGAGAGTACTGTAATTATAGGTGTGCTGATGTTTGTAAGAATATCATGATATATGAATTGGCTGAAATATGTGATATTACCTGGTTAGATATTAAGGGTGTTTGACATTTAAATATGTATGTGGTTATGTTGGTAGACGTGTATGCATTGGCTAGTATTGGCATATATATATATATATGGATGCTATGTTACGTATATGGAATTATTCCGCTATGATTTGAGTCTCACTCAAGCTTGAGTGGGGTATACTCTATGTACATTGGTGTACTATATGTGGTTGGTGTATAATGATGGATGATGTATGTATAATGTTTGGATTGTTTGTGCCGGTTGTGTTACGCATCACGATTGTGGGTGGCCATACCAATATATAGTTATGTGAGTTGGTCTTGTGGTATAGTTATTCACTAAGATTTGGTTGCGTGAATATATATGTTGCGCTAGCTAAACTGGGGTGCGTAGATGTACTAAACTTATAGTGGTGTGATTGGTGTATATATGAATGAAATATTAGCGTGTGTGGGTGTGCACCATGCACGGGTGAGTATGTGAAGTTATAGGATTTGGTGACTATGGTATGTATGGCGTTGTCGTAATTATAGCTATAGGACTATATATATATATGAAGTGGTAATACAGTGAAATGTTGTGCATGTATTTGAATGATTATAAATGGTGGAATCATAACGATGATGAATGTATGTTAGATATAGTGAAATTGTTTTAACAATTGTATGGTGTGATTTCGCATGTTGGTTGTTTTGGCGTATACTAGGAGGTATAGGGATTAGAGTATTCTTATTGTCATGTCCATAGATAGTTACTCATACGTGTAGTTTCCGATGGTATTTCCTAGTGTGAAATTATTTTCATATAAGTAAAAGAGACTTGGTTATTTTCATATAGTGTGTAATAAGTGCTTTATAGTTATATGGAATATACTTGCCTATATGAATGATTTGAATACGTGAATGGAGTTGTTTGATTATAATAAGTATAAGTGTACTATGTGCCGTGAATATATATTTACTTCCGTGGTGTTAATAATTGACCACCTAGAGTATATATATTAGCGCTTGAAATAAATGTACTTGGTTGAAATTGTGATGTGATATTGATTGAGGGTAATTACTAGGGTGACTAGATATAGCTATAGTTAGAAAGTCCGAGGACGGACTTTATTCTAAGGTGGGTAGGAATGTAACGACCGCTTTTCATGTATCTGGATTTAATATAATATAATATATGTTTTCATGGATTTTCTCCTCTTGTGTGGTTTTCGTCTCCGTAACTTTCATTTTCGATCGATTCGTCGTATTTCTCATTTCTTCCTTAGGATCGTCGATTTCGAAGTGTGTCATTCGTGACGGCTTCATAACGGTCGTATCTTACTATTAGATCAAGCCTAGGAGTCTTAGGAATCGATCCCGGGGCCCCGCGCTCCGTATCGGAACTTTTGGTGCTCATTAACCGGTGTAGAGAAGGGGCCATCGACCGACTAGATGATGATCCAGTCGGTCGGCAATCCTTCTCTGGACCGACTAGTTAGCTTTCTAAATTTCTCAGGAATTACTGTTTGCTCTTAGTCGGTCTAAGAACGTTCATCGACCGACTAGATGCTAAACTAGTCGGTCAGTACTTGTTCATGGACTGACTAACTCTAGAATCCTATTTCGTTCAGGAGTTACCTGTTTGCACTTAGTCGGTCTGCGTTGGTCGACCGACCGACTAGTTGCCAACTAGTCGGTCAGTGGTTGCTCTTGGACCGACTAACCAGTGTTAAAACCCTAATTTCTGGGCAGCCGCCAGCCCAACCTATTTATACCCCTCCCAAACGACTTCTTCTTCTCCAACACGACCCAAAACCCTAAAATTCTTCCCCCCTTCAGCCCCCATCTTCCTCCAAGCTCCATTTCTCCATTCCAAGCCCTAGAATCATCATCCAAACCATCCAATCACTCTATCTACCTCTCATCTTCCCCAAAATCTCACCAAAAATCCATCAAATCCCCCAAATCCTCACAAAACCCTAGTTTCTCCAAACTTCCCCAATCTTTTCCAGATCTGATCCTAGGGTTCCCCGGAGTGTTTCTTCCGCCTCCTCTCGGTAAGAAATCGATCTACCGTTGTTTTTATAACTTATTTATAATTTTATGAAACCCTAATAATATTTCATGTGTTTGATGATTGGTCCCCCATAACAGCGATTTCCCCGTAGATTGGCATCCGTTGTGACGAAGTGGTCGTCATCCCCGGTGCTAGGCAAGTGAAACTTGCCACTTAGGGTTTAGGCCATGTTTAGGCCATTTGCTTGTTGTAGGCGTAAAAGAGGCTAGGCGACGAAATGATACTCGCCTAGGCGCAAATTGGGGAACTAGCTTGACAACGAAGCTAGTTCCGACATTTAGCATGTTGCACAAATACCATGTCACGTTTACTTTCCATTATCGGTACGCAAATTAATTGTCATGTCATTGCATCCTTCATGCATTTCAGTGATTGCGTAGCTTTGCTACATTGCTTGTGTTCCTGGCTCGTGTTCCAGAAGCGAGCCCTGTAGTTGGAAACCCCAACGCTCGATATTGAATTGTGAAATAGGAAAACAAGCTCCCGTGCGGGGCAACCCTGGCTCACTTGCTGGGCTCATGTTCAGGGGACCCTGGCTTGTTTAGTGCGGGATGGGGTGAGGGTTAAGCGTCCAATCAACTGGGGGTCTGTTTGATCAACAACTGCAGTGTGTAAGGCGTAAACTCTTTGGGGTGGGGTAGTGTTTGGGGCTGATCGGATTGACATGCTAGCCATTCAGCGAAGGGCGCAAACATCTACAAAACAACCGTGAAATATAAATTGTGTTTAGTGGCCGATCGGTCTGAAATGCATGCCATTCAGCGAAGGGCATAAACACCTACAACAATGTGAATTGATTGAGATTGATAGTAGCTTGGCTACTCTTGTCTTGTCTTGTCCCGATGATTGCTCACATGTACAAATTGTCTTGCCATGTTTTAAATTGTGCACTCATGTTATAACTGCCATGTCATTGCATACTAAACTGCTAGGTTGCTAGTTGCCTTACTTTCAGTTTCCTTGCCCAAGTCGTTCGACTTGCTGACATGTGCCCCTTTACTCTTTTGGGGTGACACATGTTAGATCCTGAGCCTGAGTACCTTGTCCGAGGACGAGGTATTTGCCTGAGCCCGAGCCCGTGTTTGGCGAGGGGAGTACGTGGACACTGGGGACCAGTCCTAGTGTCTCCGTTGTGTTTTTACTTTTGCTTATGACAGTTGTTTTGTTATCGGTGCGTAGCACCCCATACTTTGTTGTTGTCGTTGCTTTTATTGGCCTTGTTCTGGGCCTTGGACTCTTTTCTTTTAGCCTGGTGGCTTTTCTGGTTGTTGGGACTTATTCTTGATGTTGGACAATTTGCGAGATGTTGAATTTTATTCAGTCTCTCATTGTGTTATTATTGTTATTCTGTTGTGGTTACAGGGACCTGTTTATGTATTGTGGACGCTTATCGGGTTTGGGGCTTCGCAGCTCCACTCTCGTGCGGACCTTTTCACGTCTCGCCCCCATTTTAGGTAAGCGGGTCGTGACAAATTCCCCACTACAATTTCTCTCAAAAATAAAAGAAAAGTGCAGGAAAATAAAATGTGGGACTTAAACAGCCGATGCAAAACCGCAATTAGCCATCCATGCAAAAATTTGTGCTCATCAAACATATCCAGCAGACATTTTCATCACAGGCATCACATGCATTTATATTCGCAGAGAGGGATAACCAATTTAATTACTTAATAATTATTGGACCACTTGGCAACGTCATACACCGTTAGGTTAGTTGACTAACGGCAGAGCGGTCGCATGATTTTCCTAATTATTAAGTTTTAAAAATATGTACAACCATACACAGTTTATCCGCAGAATAAGCCAAAATGATGCAAAGCATATATTAATGATTCTACAAAAGAAATCATTTAATGCAAGGGTTGTGCTAGTTGGGTTTATCCAAAGAGATTGGAAAAGAGCCTAATAATTGGACATGTTCTTCGTAAAAGGAGAAAGTTTTCCTTTTTTAATTTATCCCCAAATGACACCAAAATATCCCTTACTGCCCCATAATTTATCGTGATTTTACATGGTTTTTGGGTCTCCATAACGCCATTTAATCAATTTTTAGCCCAACGGGCCCTTCTAAGGCTTATATCTTAGCCCCCTTGGTATTTTTTTTTCGAAACAGAAATCACCGGCGGGCCTGAAACCCGCAGTGTGGCTGCGGGCTTCAGGCCCGCGGTCCTTAAAATTTTTTCTTGAATCAAGCCTGCGGGCCTGAGGTCCGTAAGGCTGTTTTTTTCGTTTTTTTGTTGAACTGGGCTTCGGGCCCAAAAAGATTGAGGGGCGGCGGCTAGGGTTCGCCGCCGCCGCCCCTCAGCAGGTTGCTGACGGGCGGCGGCAAGAGGGGGGTGGGCGCCCCCTCTCGTCGGAGGGGGGGGGGGGGGGGTAGAGCGGCGACCCTCCCTTCAGGGGGGGTTCGTCGATGGCGAAGCGCCGGCCCCTCTTCGGGGGGGGGGGGGGGGGGGGGGGGGGGGTCAGACTTTGGCGACACGCCGGCCCCCCTTCGGGGGGGTCCGTCTGCGACGACACACCGGCTCCCCTTCGTGCGGGGTCCGTCTGCGACAGGGGCCCAACACTTCTCCCATACGAGGGGGGTCGATATCGGCAGCAAAGGCGCGGTTCCATCCTTCAGGGGGGTTTACGGATTGGTTGGGGAGGGGGGTGGCCGGCGGCAAGGCCGCCGGTCAGTATCAATGTCATGTCAGGTTTCAGATTCAAAGAGAGATGTCAAGCAAGCGCCGAATCTGAGTACTCAACTTGCCCGACCTGCCTCTTCCACTGGACCTCGTCTTTCAAAGAGCAGCAGCTATCCGAGCCCTGCAAGCCGAATATAACCTTGTTTCCTGGGCCTCCCATAAGTATTCGACAATTTGTTTGTTATGTAAGTTTGTTTTTCAATCTTAGGGTTAAAAGGAACCCTAGTACCCAATGATTTTTGGGTGATAAAGTTCGTTGTTCTTAGGCGATTAGCAATTCCCATATCGATCTTGCGAGATCTATGGGTATATCTATCATACATATGATAAAAATGACGTTTTAAGCGGGATTTACCTCTATATCCGTCCTCCGGATATAGCGACGGTTGAACGAAGCTTACGCGGATGACGACGCTCGTTTGATGAAGCCTTGCACCGCGCGCGTGGATCCCCCGTCTCTCTTCGCCTTCGCAACGATCGATATTTATGGAATTTTTAGAGGCTCGTGCTGATAACGTGTTATGAATCAATTACTATGAGAGGAACCCTCAACCCTTTATTTATAGACAAAATATGAGAGTAGAAAGATAAGATACATATATATGTGTGTATCTCTAAGATACCAACAATTTTAACCAACTCTGGTTCATATTCATTCACAACAAATACTAAATAGGAAAATACTAAATACATTTTAAATCCAAAAGATATTAGGTGTATTTAGCAATTATGTTTGCAAATCGGAGCCCAAAGATCGCACAAGGACCCCGTTCCTCCAGACGACGCGTAGCCCCTCCTTTTGCTCCCTCCATCTTCTTCCTCTCCTCCTCTGTCTAAATCTCAAATCTCGACCTCGATTTCCCTCTTTCTCTGATGAATCGCACTCCTTCGAATTGAAACCTAAATCCTCAAGCTTGCCCTTTATCAAAAGTTCCATAAGGCGTCGCGTCCCTCGAATCCGTTGCCAGATCACCGGTAAGATACGGAGATTCTCACTTTTAAAGGGTTGAACTTGGTCATTATTCTTTATTAGAATCTATGTCCAGCTGTATATTATGCAATAATGTGTGCAATTGTTTTTTGGATAGTCAGCTATGTCGTTCTTTGGATGATATTCTACTAAATCTTTGAATTGATCGTGTAATTGGGAGTTTAATCTAAGAGCGGGAAGTTTGCAACAGGCGGGAGAGCGATTAGATAGATTTGTGAGGAAAACTTTAGGACAATAGAGGGTAATGATCGAAATGTTAAAAATTGTAGAATCGGGCCTATTTAATATTTGAATTTGGGCTTGTTTTGCTAAAAAATGGTTCTTTAACTGGTTCAATTGATGTTTAGCCAAGCTTTAACCGAGGAGCTGAAAATTTCCCACTGCAGATAGAATCACTCATTTGCTCATATGCGTTTGACACATAGAATTGTAGGATTTTCTACTATAAAATGATATGCAGTGGCTTATTGGGTAACTGAGCTTAAATTTTCGTTTAAAAAAGGCTAAATTGGTGTCATGAACTTCCAACTGCAATTTAAAACACTTGTCCGACGTTGCTTCATATAAAGATGACATTGTTACCTACTCTTACAACCCTCATTTTGGTCAGATATCAGTATCCATTGGTTTTATGACAGCAGTGATAATGAATGTTAGTTTGCATCAGAGGCTTACAGCGAAGGTTTTGTTAGCAGAAGTTGACATGATTATGCATGCTTTTAGTATTTTGATTTTAATAGATGTCAATAAATCCACAGTTAAGCAACATACTTCATTGTAAGAACTGGTATTTTTCGTGTTTGAAGATTGAAGGCGACGTTAGCCGAGGACTTTAGATACTTGAATTCAGATGCATTCAGCTATTAACTTGCACAAAGATCATGTATAGTTGTTATCAAGTGTGGATTTGATACATATATGTGTAACACCCCGCTTCCTGTGGGTGCCGCTACAATTGAAACACGAGTGTGTAGGTCCTGCAAGTGCTAGTGAAATCAATGTGAAATAGTGCAGAAAGTAAGTAGATACTCTATACTAAGCTGGTAAGAACAGTAAAACAAGTAACACAGTACTGAACATGGAAGAGACAAGTAAAAACTACACTACTGTAGAAACGTAAATGGAACATGTACCTGCCGCTAGACCAAGACTAAACAGTTCTGAACTGGAAGTCTAACTCCTCCTGCTCAAGCACCTTTGTATGATCCTATGCGTCATACCTTGTGGCATCAGAAGTCGCACTATGCTCAATAGCGTAGACAATATCAAAACAAGAGACAAGAAAAGTAAAGGTGCACAAAAGAGATGTGACATCAACAGATATGATAATACTAAATAAAGAAGTAACATGGCATGATGATTAACAAACCCACACGACAGAAAAGTAAGGAGGTACAAAATGTGATATGACAGCAGTTAAGAGTTAAGACGATACAGAAAAGAAACATGTTATGAAGATTAAAATAAGCACAACTATTGTAAAGATATTTACTAAAATGAACAAATACTAGGCCGTGACTTATGAGGGAGAGTACAGTAAGCAACAACTAGACCCTCTTAAGATTGTAAGAGTGCTACCCCGGGCCGAGTCCTGAACTGAAGAAAGTATCACACTATAAAAACTGTAGAACTGCAAGGGTTGTGAAACCGTGACAAGTGACATGGGGCTCCAGGATCCATCAAGATGGTCGTCCCTGTCTGCCCCGGGACTCTAGGACCCATCTAAAGTAATGGACATCCCCTCCTCGGACGAGGAGCCGGAGACAGGTTCCAGTCGCTCCCGCACTCTCCAATCATAAGTTTCTCCAAACCCGATGAGTCAAACTGAAGTAATTATTTTATTAGTTATTGTGTCGTGATGTTAAATATTGATTAAACTATGTAGTCAAGGGAGATCCGAGATCCACTCCAATAGTAATAGTCCACCTCAAATCCTGTCATGCATGCAATCAGTAGCCGGTCATGATAGTCCACCCCAATTCTTGTCATGCATGCAATAATAACCTCTCATGTCATGATAGTTCCACCTCAAATCCTCTAGCCAATCAGTATAAGTAACATCTCAAGTAACAATCCAAGACTATGCAATTTAACACAATATTAAACTTAATGATAGTAGTAAACTCAAGAGACAACAATATAATGTAACTGGCATGTCATAAAGTAAAGGCATGGATGTTTCTCATGGCAAGATGTTCCAACCTGAACAGATAATAAACCACCCAACCGTTTCATGCAATGAACTAAGAGACGAAGGAACATCATGATTGCTTGAATAAGAAAGTCTGAAAGTCAAACTCAGGATGTCGGTAGGCCAGAGGGATCAGATCCCAAGTAAACCACACCGAAACCCAAAACCCACAAGCGAGGAAACCAGCCGAGCCTAACAATGATCTAGGGAACCAAGACAGCATGTAAGAGAAGCTCCAAATCTAACAAGTAAAGAATCCAGAACAGTAAGTTACCAAGCCAGCCACAACCCACATGCAAGAGAAGCTAGCCACAACCCAACAACAAGCAAGGTGGGCTAAACGGACTCATCAACAACTCAGAACCCCAAAACAACAACAAGGAATTCAGCCGATCCCAACAAGCAACAAAAAAGCCAACCACAACTCAACAACCAGCAGGGAGCCCAAATTCGCAAGCAAGGGAAAACAACGAACCACATAATAGCAAGGAAACCCCAACTCGCAAGTAAGAGAAGTCACAGTATCTCAACCAGTAAGGCAAGCCCGACCCGCAAGCCGAAGAAGCCACCGAACCTAGCACAACAAGGAAGAGACATCACAACCTAACAACAAGCAAGACCAGCCCAACCCGCAAGCAAAGGAAGACTCAAACCCCAACACAAGTAAAGGAATCAAAATTGGAGTATATCAGATAGAGTCTACCTGAAGTCGAAGCCGATTAAGATCGAAGCCCAAACAGCAGCAGACAAGCCAGCCGCAACTATTAGCAATAAGGGAGCCCAAGGCGACAAGTAGAAGATCCATCGAACCCTAAAATAGCAACAAAGACCCAAAACCTACAAGCAAAGAAGTCAGTCGAACTTAGTTTAAGCAAGAAAAGGGCAAC
Organism: Scilla litardierei; assembly: GCA_030789695.1. Classification (NCBI taxonomy): domain Eukaryota; kingdom Viridiplantae; phylum Streptophyta; class Magnoliopsida; order Asparagales; family Asparagaceae; genus Scilla; species Scilla litardierei. The sequence goes on along the minus strand of CM061131.1, from coordinate 23,904,725 downwards.
CCACAAGCAAGGAGGAGATCAAACCTCAACGACAACCCAAAACAGCTAATAAGAGCCTCAGCCGAACCCAAATAATAGGAGGAAATAGTAAGCCGCAAGCACCGTCAACAAGGAGCCACAGATCGCAACCAAGAGGGGGCCGCAACACCCCAATTTAGCAAGCAAAGATACAACCCGCAAGTAAGTGGCCATCGAACACCATCAACGAACAAAGGGGAGCCGCCGAGCCCAACTCAAGCAAGGAAAAAGACTCAATCAGCGAGGAAGAGTCAACCCGCAAACAGGAGGAGCCGCTAAACTCCAATCAGTGAGCAAGGGGCCAAGGCAGCAAGCAAAGAGGAGTCACAAACCCTAATCTGCAAGTAAGGGAAGCTATGAACAGCAAGAGGAGCCACCGAACTCCCAAAACAGCAAGAGTGGGACGGAGGCGGCTGCGTCGCGTCGAAGAAAGCCTACGAAGGCACTGCCGCCGCGAACTTGGGAGAGAGGAAAAGAGAGAGGGGCATCGAAAGCCCCTAGAGCTCGTCGCTGTTGTAAGAAAGCAAGAAAGAGATAAAGAGCGAAGCGGTAGCAAGCCCTAAGGGCTTGGCTCGGGGGTAAGAGAAATGAAATGGGAGAAGGAAAGAAAAGTGGCCCGATCGTGGGCTTGGGCTTCGCTGTGGGCCGAGAAAAAGAAACAAACAAAAAAAAAGAAGGGAAAAAGAAAAGAGGGAAGGGGAAAGAACGCGCCGTTACATTCTACTCACCTTAGAAAAAATTCTGTTCTCGAAATTCTCATAAGATGGATCGAGTCAGTTGAGTATCGCACTTCCTGCCCGCTCTACATTGTTCATGAGGCGATTGCGCGGACTGCATGGGTCACCACTTTGTAACGTCCCGCTCCCTGCAAGTGCCGCTACAATTGAAACACATCTGCAGGTGCCAATGAAGTCAATATGAAGCCGTGTAGAAAGTAAGGAGATATTCTATACTAAGCAGGTAAGAACAGTAAAACAGGTAACACAATACTGAACAGGAAAGAGACAAGTAAAAGCTACACTACTACAGAAACGTAAGTGGAACACGTTCCTGTCGCTAGGCCAAGACTAAACAGTCCTGAACTGTAAGTCTAACTCCTCGTGCTCAAGCACCTCTGTATGATCATGTGTGTCATACCTAGTGGCAGCAGAAGTCACACCACGCTCAATAAAGTAGACAATATCAAAACAAGAGACAAGAAAAGTAAATGTACACAAAAGAGATGTGATAGCAACAGATTTGATAATACTAAATAAAGAAGTAACATGGCATGATGATTAACAAACCCACACGACAGAAAAGTAATGATGTACAAAAGGCGATATGACATCAGTTGAGAAGGTACATAAAAGAAACATGTTATGAAGATTAAAATGAGCACAACTATTGTAAAGATGGTACTTACTAAAGCGAACCAATACTAGGCCGTGACTTATGAGGGAGAGTACAATAAGCAACAGCTAGGCCCTCTTAAGACCGCAAGGGCGCTACCCCGGGCCGAGTTCCGAACTGAAGAAAGTATCGCACTGTAAGAGCTGTAAAACTGCAATAGCTGTGAAACTGTGACATGTGGCAGTGGGCTTCAGGACCCATCAAGATGGCCGTCCATGGCTGCCCCTGGACTCTAGGACCCATCTAAAGTGATGGACGCCCTCTCCCCAGACGAGGAGCCGAAGACAGGTCCCAGTTGCTCCCGCACTCTCCAGTCATAAGTTTTCCCAAACCCGGTGAGTCAAGCTGAAGTAATCATTTTATTAGTTAGTGTGTCGTGATGTTCAATATTGATTAAAATACATAGTCAAGGGAGATCTGAGATCCACTGCAATAGTAATAGTCCACCTCAAATCTTGACATGCATGCAATCAGTAACCGATCATGATAGTCCACCTCAAATCTTGCCTGGCATGCAATAATAACCTGTCATGTCATGATAGTTCCACCTCAAATCCTCTAGCCAATCAGTACAAGTGTCATCTCAAGTAACAACCCAAGACTATGCAATTTAACACAATATTAAACTTAATGATACTAGTAAACTCAAAAGACAATATGATAATGAAATTGGCATGTCATAAAGTAAAGGTATGGATGTTTCTCATGGCAAGATGTTCCAACCTGAACAGATAATAAACCACCAAACCATTCCATGCAATGAACCAAGAGACGAAGGAACATCATGATTGTTTGAATAAGAAAGCCTGAAAGTCAAACTCAGGATGACGCTAGGCCAGAGGGATCAAATCCCAAGTAAACCACATCGAAACCCAAAACCCACAAGCGAGAAAACCAGCCAAGCCCAACAATGATCCAGGGAACCAAGACAGTACGTAAGAGAAGCTCCAAACCTAATAATAAGTAAAGAATCCAGAACAGTAAGTAACCAAGCCAGCCACAACCCACACGCGAGGGAAACTAGCCGCAACCCAGCAACAAGCAAGGTGGGCTAACCGGACTCATCAACAACCCATAACCACAAAACAAAAATAAGGAATTCAGCCGATCCCAACAAGCAACAGAAAAGCCAACCACAACTCAACAACCAGCAGGGAGTCCAAAGTCGCAAGCAAGGGAAAACAACAAACCACATAATAGTAAGGAAACCCCAACCCGCAAGTAAGGGAAGTCACCGTACCTCAATCAGTAAGGCAAGCCCGACCCGCAAGCTGAAGAAGCCATCGAACCTAGAACAACAAGCAAGAGACATCCCAACCCAACAACAACTAAGCCCAGCTAAAGCTACAAGCAAAGGAAGACCCAAACCCCAACACAAGCAAAGAAATCGAAATTGGAGTATATGTGATAGAGTCTACCTGAAGTCGAAGCCGAAGAACCCAGATAATTAAGATCGAAGCCCGAACAATAGCAGACAAGCCAGTCACAACCATTAGCAACAAGAGAGCCCAAGGCGGCAAGTAGAAGATCCATCGAACCCTAAAACAGCAACAAAGACCAAAACCTGCAAGAAAAGAAGCCAGTTGAACTTAGTTTGAGCAAGAAAAGGACAACCCACAAGCAAGGAGGAGATCAAAACTCAATGACAATCCAAAACAACGAATAAGAGCCTCAGCCGAACCCAAACAATATGAGGAAACAACAAGCCGCAAAGCACCGTCAAAAGTAGCCACCGACCGCAACCAAAAGGGGGCCGCAACACCCCAATTCAGTAAGCAAAGGGACAACCCGCAAGCAATGGGCCACCGAACACCATCAGCGAGCAAAGGGGAGCCACCGAGCCCAACTCAAGCGAGGAAAAAGACTCAATCAGCTAGGAAGTGTCAACCTGCAAACACAAGGAGCCGCCAAACTCTAATCAGTGAGCAAGGGGCTAAGGCAGCAAACAAAGAGGAGCCACAAACCCTAATCAGCGAGCAAGAGGAGCCACCGAACTCCGAAAACAACAAGAGAGGGACGGAGGGGGCTGCGTCGAGTCGAAGGAAGCCTACGAAGGCCCTGCCGCCGCGAACATGGGAGATAGGGAAAGAGAGAGGGGCGTCGAAAGTCCCTAGAGCTCGTCGTTGTTGTGAGGACGCAAGAGAGAGAGAAAGGGTGAAGCGGTAACAAGCCCTAAGGGCTTGGCTCGGGGGTAAGAGAAAATAAATGGGAGAAGGAAAGAAAAGGGGCCCGATGGTGGGCTTGGGCTTCGCTGCGGGCTGAGAAATAGAAACAAACAAAAAAAGAAGGGAAAAAAGAAAAGAGGGAGGGGGGAAGAACGGGCCGTTACAATATGGACTTTCAAATGATATGAAATTTGTTGTTCAATATGTAAGTTCTTAGAAAAAGTAAGATTAATCATGTCAGTAAGCTGGGATTGCACCTTCTAAGCCTGTAGTTTATTGAATTATTTTCTCACCCTTTCTTAGTCTAGCCAGCAATTTATGTATATACCTTAGTCTCTGGTGGTTGATTCATCAATAATATTTTGAAGTCCTGCTTGGATTTTAATCAGCTTGGTCAACACCTCCTCAAATCTCCTCTTCTCTGTCATTTTTCATTTCCTTCTGTTTTGACTTTTTCCCTACTTAAAGTCATATCCCAAATCTTCTAAAAAAGTAAAATGCTATCTCAAGTAATTAGACTTATACCTTGCACATGTTTGTCTCCATCTTATATTTCTAGGCTCAGTAACAGGGATCTTGAATGGACTTCAATATGCAAGTAATTTTTATCTATATTTACAATTTTTGTTCCTCTTGATGCTTTTTATGTTTTGGGTACAAAAATAAAGATACACTGATCACAAGCTATTTAAATAAGGAACCATGTGGATTTCATTAGGTGCTGCATGCTTCCATCAGGTGATCTTAGTTCCTTTTTCTTTTTTTGGCCAAACATTTTATTCTGCACAATACTGGTTTAAGTCCACAGAAAAGGACTCCATATATCTGTGTTTTATTAATCTTTTTTCCTTTACTGTTTGTTTCAGGGCTTAATTTCTTTTACATTGTTCCGGTCTGGAGCTTAAGTTGGGTCAATTTAGAGTGTTCACGGTGGGGGATAAAGGGAGTGTGTGGAGCTTCAGTCTGAGATAAACTATTGCTGATGGCAGAGAGAGCTTGTGTGAAACGCCTTCAAAAGGAATATCATGCTCTTTGCAAGGTGTGATGCTCTTGACTTTATATAAATAATCTTTATGCGTTTAGGAGACTGAGACATTTTATGTATAAAACTGCCCAAAATTTTGTTCTAACACAATTTAAATTGAACAAGGAAGGGGAAAAAACATTTCATATTAATGTATTTGGTATATAATAGTTAATTTTAATGGATGATTGAGAAGCTCATTCCATTGCTATGAATTATAGTGGAACTCCTGGTGTAGCTACAAATAATAGTGAAACAAAAATCATTTTGCGATGTTGCCCTTTTGATGGTAGTTCATACAGAATCAATTAGAAGTTTTGTTATTAAGTATTGGTATATTAACTTCTATTACTGTGGAAATGCTCCATTGTTCATATATTGTTTTATTTATATTAGAGGGAAAGAGGGAAATTAGAGATTAAGAAAATGAAAAAAAAAGAACCCTTCAAGGAATGCTTTTTGCGAGATCTGATTGTTAGTATTCCCGTATTGGCTTGCTTGTTATGTGCCATGGAATTGCATGGTAGCTGACTTTATGTAGTTTTATGTTTTAAGACACTAAATTGCTGGCCTAGTTTGTTTTTTCCCCCATTTGTTCTTGTAATGCCCAGATAATACGTGGACTTAATCTGTAGTATACATAGGATGGTAGAATTAAATAAAGCAAACTAAAAAATAAATACAAATACCACATTGTTCGGGCAATAGTCATGAAGACTATCATCTTTCAACGTTGCCAATTTCTTATAGGGCAGGCTATACAGTAGCGAGATCTTGTCAAGGTTGAGTTACAGGATGTGTAAGAAATGATGTCCTGATCAGCTTATTTGCATTTGCATTTAATTCTTGTTAAGCTCAACAATCTGCAAGAAAATTTACTTCTGGATTGATATGAGAAATCTTCCAAGGAATTTCCTTATAGAAGAAGCTTTGTTACATAGGAAACGGAGTTGGTGTTCCAGCATACTACAGTTATAGGGTGCTTCAGAGCTTTGGCTCTTGAGTGTGTGCAAGGAGTCTCCCTTAAGAACATGCATGGCAACATTATATTGTAAAGATTGAGAGTGAGTAGGGCCTCAAGTGGATACAAATAAATTTGGTGTCTACATTTTGACAAATGTTGACTGTATCCATCTATATAAAACATGATAACGTATGGAAAATATCCAAAATATCAGAATACATCTCTGGATATACAAAAGATGAATGTCTGCATATTGATTAAAGTTCATTTGTATTACATAATGTTACATACATTTTCCTTCCAAACTTTTGGTTACATTCGATAATATTTTGCTGGTATACTAAGCCGATCCTAGTCTGAATCCAAATTTGGTGTTACTAAATACGGATAACCAGTTCAATATTCTGACAGTTCTGTGTATCCATATCCATATAAAAACAAATGAGATGTGGTAATACCTATGTCTGCTTCGTTTACACCCTACATATGAATAATAGCTGAACATAAGTTGTAAAAGTCTTCTAAATCAACAGTATTTTCATGGATTCTTCTGTAGTACTTAGGACTAGCACCTTCATCATGCACGAGTAATACAATGACATTTCCTTGTTTTGTTACCATTCTTTGTCCACCTATGTCACACTGCCTTCAACTCACATAAGGGATACAATGCCTAGGATATTTCATTGGTTTCATGTTAATCATGTGGTTTAGTTTACTCAAGACTCAACATTTTGGTGCGAACTTTCTAAGCTTGAGTTTTGGATACTAGTAATTGGTTTGTGTAATTATGCAATGTTATGTGAAAGACTGAATTTACTGATTTTTTTATTTGCTTGGAATTTTAGGAATTAGTACGTTTGTTAATGTGTTTCTTGTTCAACTATCCTGAATGCTAAATTGCTAATAAAGTCGCTTTATCCAAGCTGATGGAGAGAATTATTTTAGGTGCTTCCATGACATGCCACCTAATTTTTTTCCTTTCATTGTATATAATGCTAGCTTTTCTCCATGTCCCAAAGTGTGCATTTTTCTCTCATATGACAGTTTTATCAAAACTAGATGCTAAGAAATTGTTACCCAATCTTTTAGATCGTTATATGTATCTTAAATTTGCTATGGGAAATATATGACGTCTTATATTTAAAGATGTGTGCGGTTGAATTTAATGAAAGTTATCAAAATTCTACAGAAATGAGTTGTTGAATCTAATATTATCCTAGTTGTGGTCCTAATTTATGTTAGCATATGAATGGCTAGGATTAATTTGGCATTTGGTAGGAGGACATGACATGAATCCATGACCCCCGGAATTTTGCAGTATATCAGTACAGTAGAAGTCATTTCATTGAAATGAGCTTATATTAGTAGCAGAATCCTCATGTTCTCTCTCTCTCTCTCTGTGTGTGTGTGTGTGTGTGTGTGTGTGTGTGTGTTTGGGGGGGGGGGGTATGCCTAATTTTTGTCTTAAGATGTTCTTTATTATTGTTTTAAAACACATTTGCAGGAACCGGTTCCTCAAGTTGTGGCCCGTCCTTTACCTAGTGATATCCTTGAATGGCGTAAGTACATAATCTTCTTTAACTTTTTTAGTTTAGTTTTGTTTTACAATTTCTTAGTAGTGTTCCACATGTTTGCTTTCTTAATTCCGAGTTTTGTTCACTTGTGAGATTCCTCACCCTTTTGGTAGCATTGTTAGCAATGCAATGATAAGTTCATCTCCAGTGGCATATTTGCTATATATTGTACTGGAGCTAATATCAGTTAACAGTTGAAGACCTGTTTGGACTTTGGAGGCTGCACTATGGGGCATTTTCTATATTATGGAGTGATATGAGAATCATGTGATGAGTGAAGAATTTTTCTTTTGTTCTTGATATGGACATCAACATATTGATGATCAATTATTGGGTTCTTGACTTATTGAATTTGTGTTTCAAATATGCTATATATTTTACCTTGCTTTAGCTGAACTATGTTGCACATCTCTGCTTTCATTTTTTGGGAAAATTGTGATGTGACTGGGGAAAACCCCCACCTTCCTTCATTGATTTATCTTTATTATTAAATATTCAAACAGCACCTGACAGTATTATATTTTAGCTGTACTCTAATTCAATGCTTGAATATATGCACTAATTCCAGTGAGTGATCCTACAAATTGATGTTGCCCTCCTTTGATCTTTATGTGCAACCATTTCCTTTTTGGCATCAGGTATGAGTGGTATTTTTTAAAAGAACATTTGTAACACTATTTTCGTATGGTATTCTTTTATATGGAAAATTCTGTTTGCATGCTGCATCACATTGTCTATGTGGTCACTAATGAGTAGTAGGCTGCAAACAGTGTTGAAGTCTGTTCCATCAACTTGTTTTTAAGTGCACATCTCGGGCCATGCACATTTGAAAAAGGACATTCAATATGGTCAATGAATGTCTTGCAGGAGTCGATTGATCTTAGTGTGTATTTGGCAATGCTTTTACTTCAAGAAAAAGTCCTTTAGGGAAAGGACTTCTCTAGAAGTGCTTTTTAGAGGAGAGTTTTTAGGTAGATGGGGTGTTTCGTAATTCTAAAATTTTGAAGTACTTATCAATATATTGATACTTGAAATAATTTTATTAAAAAATGGGATAAGAATGAATATGTATGACAGAATGTTTGAATAAAATTTGAAAAATAGTTGGAATAATGGAGGAAACGTGTATTTTTTTCATAGGAGATGGGATTTAGTGAGATGTCATGTGGATTTATAATAAGAAAAGAGAGTTGTTCACGTCTTTTGCATTTGAAAAGCTAAAAAATAACAGTAACAATTACTTTTTGGATTTTGCTTAATCCAAAAGTCATTTTGCAAATTGATTACCAACCATAAGTTTTGTTCCCATCTCTCTCTCTCTCTCTCTCTCTCTCTCTCTCTCTCCCCCCCCCCCCCCCCCCCCCGAGGTAAAACCGTAAAAGCCAAGTTTTGAGAAGTTGGTTAATACTCGTACGTATCACCGTATTGTATCTGGTTTTGACAGTGTGCGATATGAGACCTTCCCCACCCCTTTTATTGGGACCGATTGGTATGTGTTTTGTATTGTCGAAATGTGTTACTTATCGACCCATGTACCATATGAAACCATCAGGTACAACCAGATAAGTGCTGATATTGGTCATTTTAAAGTGAGAAAATCTTGCAACTTAGGGAGAACAAAGTAACTATTAATAAATTGCACAGAATCTGAATCCAAAGACATGAACACATCAAAAAAGAAAGAAAGAAAGAAAGAAAGAAAACGAATTAAGGCCAAAAGAAAGAGGTTGAATGTGCATGAATCAAAATTGCAACTGTAACTTGGGTCTCAACAGAGGTTGGAGCAGTTTGTAGCTACTCGATGGTAGTGGAGATTTGTCAGGGCTTCTTCTTGGTTGTCGAGACTTGCAATGTGTGACCTAGTGATCTAGATGGATGCAAATGCATTCAAAGGGCAACAACACTTCGTGAAGGCCGTGAACATTGCTGGATCAAGTTGAAGCAAAGGAGTAATCAATGATGGGGGCATGAGGACCGAGCTAAGGTGGAGGAACTTGGCAACATGAGGGGTGTAAGTTTCTTTTTAAATTTTTTTGTGAGTTATTTGGGAGGGTTTTATATACATAGTTGATGCTTTTGGGTTTAGGATCTAAAATAGTGTGGAATTGGTTGAGTTTAGGGGTGTCAAACATGTAGGGTCAGGCAGGTTTAGGTCGGGTTAAATTTCACCCGAATGCACTATACCTGAACCCAGCCCAAATAATATTTGGGTCAACAGTGGTAAACTTGTACCTGACCTGGTTTATCTCCAACTTTAAAAAATATGATATTTAGCTTCTACCATGATTGGAACCATTGTAAGGGACACAATGACCTACCCGGTTTGACCCACAAATTGGTGTTTTTAATTGTTAACAGTAAATTTATTTAATTCTTTCAAACTAAATTATCTAGATATAAAGTCTTACCAGATATATTCAACGCATGAGCAAGATTTCAAACTGAAACCTCAAACAAGAGTTCTCTTGGTGCTTGCTAATAACCCACATCACATTTCTTGTTTGAAACTCAACTTTTTTTACTTTTCTGTCCAATGAACAACACTGCGAAGTGATCTATATATCCTAAAACATAGGCGAATCAAAAATATTGTGGTTTCTATATTTTTGCACATGCACTGGATCATTAGAAATTGAATGTTTTTACGATAATAGAACTTATTCCCGCCTAGGTTTGCAAAAAATAATTTGATGTTCCCTCAATTTATAGTATATTTGGGTTTAAGTATATGAATATCCACATGAATCATGCCGATCATCGAAGAAAGAAGTAAGAAGTGGAATTTTTAGGGGTTGTATGGGAAATTTCATGTACCAGCTTCCCATCTACCTTAACATATATATATTTAATGGGTATCATGCAACAAATAATTTTTAGTCGCAGTTGATGCGACGACTTCTTATTGGATGGAACAAAAGAAAAATAAATTGAAATACGTATGTTTTATTTTGCTTCATCTAATAATAGACCGTCACGCCAGTTGCAGCCAAAGAAAAATTTTTAGTTGTCACATACTACCTTTTAATTATATGTGTGTGTGTGTGTTAATGGGGTTAGTTGGCCAAGGAGGAGATTACCTTTTTGGCCACAATCTAGGCCGTCTATCACCCATCATGGGTGTGGGCCCCACACCCCCACATGGGAGTGTGGGCAGCCTAGATTGTGGCCAAGGAGAAAATCCCCTCCTTGGCCACTGACCCCATTACCCATGATGGGTGATGGACGGCCTAGATTGTGGCCAAGGAGGAAAACCCCTCCTTGGCCACCTGATACTCGTTTTTTCACACACACACACATGGTAGTTTTTCAGTGCGAAAAGAGGCTTTTCGCACCGTGCGAAAACAATTTTATTTTTTTAGAATTTTTTTTCAATTTTTTTATGTTTAAGTTATACAATTATATACTACAGGAAAAATAGTGGGTGAACCCTAGGGGGATTTGAGCACCGATCCACAGGTTACAAAATTTAACGGTTCAGAACGTGCGAATATATTGTAATGCCTTGATCGAAGGCCAAATCACATTATTTTTCAACCATTATTTTTAGGGGTGTATAACAAGTGAATGTGGAAAAAAAAATTTGGAAAATAATTTCAAGAAATAAAACCAAAAACATATTTGCACCATGCGAAATGTTTGCATTTGAAGGTTTGCCTACATATATTCAGGTCCATTCGGATCAAACCATCAAAGCCCAACATGACCCGAATAGTAATTGGATCAGGCGGGTTAAACTGAATGTAACTTGAACTGTTTATAGGCTGCTATATACTTGAAAATTCACGTGGGTTGAAATTTCTACCGTTAGTTGGGCTATGATGGGTTAGGAGGCTAGATTGGCTTGGCCTAGGCTGGGTCCTAACGTATTTGGTTTGGGTAACTTAAATCTTAAAATGATTGTTTTGCAGTGAGTGGGGGGGGGGCCTTTCGCCTCCCCACCACTTATCCCTCAATTACTCCACACTTATTGGAGTAATGGGGACCTTTGGTTTTCTATGTGTCTCTTCACATACCCTATTAAATTATAAATATAGAACTATGGCTATTGGCCATGGTTATTCTTCTCTATATATCTCAACACGTTATCAGCACGACAGCTCTCAATTCGTTGAGCTTTTTCTCCCGCATCCCCTCAAATTTAACCCATTACGCGCTAAGGAATCTAATTGTTGCGGCGAACCGTTGCGGAGAACCGTTGCGATGATCTTTTAGGCGTATCGGGAGCGGGGTTTTGATCTATGGATTTTTCCTTATCACGATCGTCCCTAGATCTTTGATCTAGATGTAATTTTTTTCGATCCCGTAGATAATTTCAAAATAGAGTTTGCTACGATTTTACAATGCTTTTCTATCGGCTTGTATAAATCTGCAACATTTTGCTAAACATCAAAATTAACAAAAAAACCCCTAAATAACCAGTTCATCTTCCACAGATGAGGATGGCTGCAACCCCCCGAAGGGGGTCTGTCTGCGACCCCCCGGCAGGGGGACCTCTGTCCGTCACGCCCCCGGCAGGGGGTTCTGCTCTGCGTCGCACCCCCCGGTAGGGGGGTTCTGCTCTGCCACGATCGCCATTTGTGTGTCTGAAAGAAGTCCATTTGAATCTGGAAATGGTCCTTAGATTGAATTTGCTGGCTCATGGACTTGTGAAAATGAGATCATTCGCATCAAAGAGCAAAAGAAAATTCAAATTTCAAGCAAAATCAAAAGAAGCTTGTGATGGTGCAGTAGGCGGAGGTGACATGACTGGAGATGGCCCTTCTGCATTGAGAGAACATCATGGGCCAAAGAAAAGGGATAAATCAATGGTCTGTAATAGCATCAATGGGCAAATAAATGGACAAATCAATTATGATGCTATTACAGACGCGGTGGCCCCTCTGCCGGCCGCCCCCCCGACGGGGGATCCCTACACTTGCGCCGTCCGCAAATATTATTTTACGCAGATTGGGGAAGGGGGGACACAATCTGGAAGATGAGGGGTTTTGGGGGCTTTTTTGCATTCCTTAACCCTAGAGTTTGTTTTTGGGGTTTGTTTTAAATTTAAATTTTACAGCCCAAAACTGTATAATAATTTTGTTGGGCCGTTTATTGGGCCTGAAGCCCTGTTCATAAACAATGACATTTAAAATAATTTTTATTTTGCCTATGGGCCTGCATCCCAAATTAGAATAATAATTTATTTTGTCTATTTATTTGGGCCAGAAGCCTAGTTAATCCAATTGCAAAATTAATATGTTTATTATTATTTTGCTATCGGCCCTGCTGCCAGCCCCTAGCCCCCAGGACTTGCGGATTATGTTATTTAATCTGCTACTTTACAATTAATAATTATCTTAAGCATGGGATAAATACATTTATTTAAGTTAAATTGGTTAAACGGATCATGAGACCGCTCTGTCTTTAGTTAACTAACCTAAAGATGAACGACGTTTCCCCGTGGTCTAATTAATCTTTTTTAACTTAAATAAAAAAAATTTAATCCAATATTTGGGCTTGATGATTTTTGTAATGTCTGTGATATTGCGCTATTATTTGCCTGTTGTATATATAACTGCGTGGATGTTTATATAAGTTAAAATGTGTTTTTGGGATCGGCCAGTTTGATACCTTTAATTTCCTTGCACTTTTATTTTCTTTTGAGAGAATTTGTAAGTGAGGATTGTATGTATAAATGCCAAAGACCGGTGTACCAACATATGAAGACAGAGGTGAAATTTGCAAAAGATAGGGACCCCTTCTGGGTTTCCAACTTGTATTTTTCTTTTCTTTATGAACTGTAAATCGGACTTTGGACTTTGTATGTTTTTGGGTATCTGGCCGATCCCCACATACTTATTTTATTCTTTATGCATGAATTTACATTTTAATTAATTCATGCTTATTTTAAATTGCATAGATAAATGGCAAAATTGGCAAGCGTCGATTTCGAGGTTCTTGATGCTGCAGGAAAGAATTACCTGAGTTGGTGAGTGGACCTGAAGTTTCACTTGCGTTCGATGGCACTCCTTGGCTCAATTTTGGCTCCTTCATCGGCCCCAGCAGCGGCCGATGCTTCTGCTAGTAAGGCCCCAGAAGCGGCCCAATCATCTAGCAGCACTCCTACCACTGTCTCTGATGTGGATAAGGCGAAAGCCATTATCTATATCAGGAGACATATAGATCGGACCTTAAAGGCCGAATACCTAACGGTAGAGGACCCAATTGAGTTGTGGACAGCGTTAGAGGCACGGTATAAACATCAAATTGATGTAATATTACCACGTGCCAGTTATGAGTGGGAAAACCTCAGACTTCAGGACTATAAGTCCGTTGCTGAGTATAACTCTGCACTTCATAATATCACCTCACGCCTGAAGTTGTGCGGTGAAGAAGTGACTGAGCATCGCATGTTGGAAAAGACATTTACCTCGTTTTACGAGAAAGATGCAATTCTCATGCAGCAGTATCGTGAACGCAAATTCACGAAGTTCTCTGATTTGATCTCTTGCCTCCTTAGGGCAGAGCAGAATAGAGATTTACTGCTCGCCGTTCATAATTTGCGTCCTGCTGGTACTGCCCCTATCCCTGAAGCCCACCACGTTTCTCCCAAGAAGGGGAAAAACAAGAAGAATGCTAGAAATAACAAAGGAAAAGCTGTAATGAAGCCAGCACGAAGAGCAGCACCCCGGACCAACAACAACAAAAAAGGAAAGAGAAACTTCACATGTAAGCGCAAGAACACTGATCAAGTGTCAATTCCTAAGAAGAACTGGGAGGATAAATGCCATAGATGTGGCATGACTGGACATTAGTCCAGAAACTGCCGCACTCCTCGCCACCTCCAGGAACTGTATCAGACGAGCCAGAAGTCTCTGTCTGAAACAAACTTGGCGACTGTTCAGCCGCCAATGAATTTCACTGCAAAAGACTTCGAGAATGACGACTTGCTCGATTGAGCCCTATCTTTATATCTATGCATTTAAAATTACATGTAGCTTCATCTTTAGTTTGCTTTTGTACGAACTTTTATTTGAATGTCATTTACTTAAATAAAATTTCGTTTTGCTTATATAGATGAAGTATGAGTGCCTAGTGGACAATGCCTCGACGCACACAATCCTTCTCGAAAATTGCTATTTTAATAGCATAAATAAATATGACGGTCCTGTTATCACAATTTCAGGACTGTCCAAAATAATCGAAGGATCTGGTGAAGTAATAATATTGCTCCCGAATAACACATGACTTCAAATAAAGAATGCATTATTCTCTCCTAAATCACATAGGAATCTCGTAAGTTTCAAAGACATTCGTTTAAACGGATATCACTTAGAAACCAGAGATGAAAATAAAGTTGAATATCTGTATGTAACTCGTCAAACAGATGTCCAGAAGACCATCTGCGAACGATTCAAGGGACTCCCGTCGGGTCTCTACCATACATACATTCAACCAATAGAAGTCAATATGACTGAGCACCAGACGTGCCCATCATTACCAGAATTCCAACTTTGGCACAACAGACTTGGTCACCCTGGATCAGCTTTGATGCGACGCATCATCACTGAATCCCGTGGACATAATTTGAAGAACATGCAGATTCTTCATAAGGGTGAATTTCCTTGTCCCCCTTGTTTCAAGGGAAAACTAATAACGAGTCCATCCCTCCTGAAAGTGGGATTAGAGTCTCCTGATTTCCTTGAGAGAATTCATGGTGACATTTGCGTGCCTATTCACTCCGCAAGTGGCCCATTTCGGTACTTCATGGTACTGATTGATGCATCTACAAAATGGTCTTATGTGTGCCTCTTGTCCACCCGCAACCTAGTTTTTCCAAAGCTATTGTCACAAATAATAAGGTTGCGGGCTCATTTCCCTGATAACCATATCAAGAAATTACATCTTGATAATGCGGGCGAATTCACTTCACAAGTCTTCGAAGACTATTGCCGGGCAACGGGTATTGAAGTTGAACATCCAGTAGCACATGTTCACACCCAGAACGGATTAGCAGAGTCTCTTATAAAGAGACTCCAATGGAGTGCACGTCCATTGCTTATGCAATCCCAGTTGCCTGTGGATGCTTGGGGCATGCTATTTTACATGCCGCATCACTCGTTAGGATAAGGCCCTCTGGAGGTCATACATTATCCCCGATGCAACTTGCATATGGCGCACCTCCGGATATCTCTCATTTGAGAGTGTTTGGTTGTGCGGTATATGTCCCAATAGCACCACCTCAGAGGACCAAGATGGGTCTTCAGCGTCGTCTAGGTATCTATATTGGGTTTGATTCGCCCTATATTATTAGATACCTGGAACCCCTCACATGGGATGCATTTAAGGCACGTCTTGCTGACTGTGAATTCGATGAGAAAACTTTTCCTAAACTAGGCACACAGTCTAAGAAGCCTGAAGCTACTGAGACCATTACTTGGGACCAGAAGTCTTTGTCCCTATATGATCCGCGTACTAATCTATGTGAAGATTAGATCCTGAAGATCCTTCACATTCAGAATACAGTACATACAGTACATCTTTTTGCCGGATAAATACACGGACAACCAGAAGATTGTCCGTTCACACGTCCCTGCTGCTAACACTCCAGATAGGATTGACATCCCCAAAGATGGATGCAATCCACCAACAGCAGAATTGGCTGTACCTCAATTGAAAAGAGGACGCCCACTAGGTTCAAAAGATAAAGTTCCTCGAAAGAGGAAGATTCCTGGAGATATAAGATTATCCCTCTACAGGATGCTGAGCTCAGACCAGCTACTTCTCCCCTCCTTATTTCCCCTGCAGAGGAAACAATAGGAGAAACATCATTAAATTTTGTACGTACTGGAGAGGTACTGGACAGATATAGCACAGTCGTCGACGACGATTTTGCGTTCGCTATTGCCATTCACGTCGCTGAATACGAGGATGACGTCGAACCACGATCTCTAGCGGAATGTAAACGCATAGATGATTGGCCAAAGTGGGACGAGGCACTAAGAGTAGAGCTGGACTCACTCTTGAAACGTAAAGTCTTTGGATCAGTAGTCCAAACACCAGTAGGTGCTGTGGGATATAAGTGGGTTTTCATAAGAAAAGAAATGAAGAAAATGTGATCGTTCGCTACAAGGCACGCCTTGTAGCCCAAAGTTTTTCCCAAAGAACAGGGATTGATTATGAAGATACATATTCCCCGGTTATGGATGCGAACACATTCCAATTTTTAATAAGCCTAACTTCTCTGGAAAGCCTAGAAATGCAGCTCATGGACGTTGTGACTGCATATCTATAAGGCGATATAGATAAAAAGATCTATATGAGACTTCCTGATAGGTTTAAACTACCCCAGAGATGAAAGAGATACCTCGTGACGTATTCTCTGTAAGGCTACATAGATCATTATAGGTCTAAAGCAATCGGGCAAAATGTGGTATAACAGACTTAGTGATTTCCTTGCACAGCAAGGTTTCACAAATAATGAAGTCTGCCCGTGTATCTTTATCAAAAGAACGGGAACATGATTCGTCATCATAGCAGTATATGTTGATGACTTAAATCTCATAGGATCTCCTGTAGAGATCAATGAGATATCTGAAAGCCTAAAGTATACTTTTGAAATGAAAGACCTAGGCAAAACAAAGTATTGTCTTGGCTTATAGATTGAACACCTGCGAGGTGGAATCCTATTACACCAATCAAATTATACAAAGAAACTTCTACGCAAGCTTCATATAGATAAATGTCATCCTTTAGGTACTCCTATGGTCGTAAGATCACTAGATGTACATAAGGACTCCCTTCCGGCCACTGGAAGAGGTGGAGGAGATACTGGGTCCTGAAATACCCTACCTCAGTGCCATTGGAGCACTTCTATATCTGGCTACCTGCACACGTCCCGATATAGCGTTTGCAGTTAATCTCCTAGCTAGACACAGTGCAGCGCCTACAAAGCGCCACTGGAACGGAGTAAAGCATCTTCTGCGATACCTACAGGGTTCAATAGATCTGGGACTTTACTACCACAGAGGTGCCTCCCCTCAATTACTTGGTTATTCTGATGCAGGTTATCTTTCAGATCCGCACACAGCAAAATAACAGACAGGTTTTGTGTTTACCTACGGAGGTATTGCTATCTCCTGGAAATCGGTAAAGCAAACCACAACAGTTACGTCATCTAATCATTCAGAGCTCATGCGATCCATGAAGCAAGCAGAGAGTGTTATTGGCTACGCTTCGTCGTCCACCACATTCTTCACTCCACTGGCTTGAAGACTGGTGATTTGGAGCCTACTGTCTTGTTTGAAGACAACGCCGCGTGCATTACTCAACTTCAAAGGGGCTACATCAAGGGCGATAGGACGAAGCACATATCTCCCAAGTTTTTCTGGACGCACGAGCTAAAAGAGGACAAGCAGATCGAAGTTCAGCAGATCCAGTCCTGCAACAACTTAGCTGATCTTTTTACTAAATTTTTACCGAGATGTATTTTTGTAAAACTTGTAAAAAGAATCGGTATGAGACATCTGAAAGACCTACAAGCCTGAAGCTTGTACGGATGAGGAGGAGTAACTTGTGTGTTGCACTCTTTTCCCTTAAACTGTTGGTTTTTCCTACTGGGTTTTCCACACATAAGGTTTTAACGAGGCAAACACGATTACTCAGGATCCAGAAGTATCCACCCCTTTAGCTTTATACGCTAAGACCAAAGTAATGGATGGATAAGGGGGAGTGTTGTGAGTGGGGGAGGCCTTTGGCCTCCCCACCAATTATCACTCAATTACTCCCCACTTATTGGAGTAATGTGGACCTTTGGTTTTTCTATGTGTCTCTTCACATACTCTATTAAATTATAAATATAGAACCATGGCTATTGGCCATGGTTACTCTTCTCTACATATCTCAACATGTTTAAAATTAATCTCAATTTTGGGTTATTTGATTTTGATAAGTTTTTTCTAGGTTTTGGTGGATAGAAAGATGATTTTTATAGAAAAGATGAGATTTTTGGGATAAATGAGGGATTTTAGGGCTATAAAGTAGGATTTGGGGAAAGATTGGATTTTTTAATAATAAACTGAAATAGAAAAGGGCAACAAGGTAAAGGTGCGTTCATTCGAGAGGAACTCTCTCTTCCAAGCCGCTGATTCGAGAGGGGGGCCACGCTCTCTAATAAAACAAGGATTTTTTATCAACCTCACATAAGATTTCACTCAATATTTGACACCTTCTCTAATCCTACTAGCCCAATATAAATAATAATCTGAAAATACAAAATTGCAGAAATAACCCTAAAGCAGAAAATTGCAAAAAATAACACTAGGAAACTGAGAATTATGAAAACGCCCTTAAGAATCCAAAATTTGAGATCTATCATTACTCCGTCATTGAAAACCCACCTTGTCCTCAAGGTGGTGCATGAAATCCATGTGCGACGTTGCTCCACATATGTTGCTGGGGTCCTGAGACAAGAGAATATGATTTATCTCCACCGCCCTCATCTTTGCTCTCGATAGGAGCATCACCATCCTGTGGGCCTCATCCGGTTCTGCCTATGCTGTGTGAGTCTTTGTCACTATCGTAGGGCCATCCAAGGTCTCTAACAGCCTCTACGGAGCCCGGAAGGAAGATTTGGCGATCATTCAAATTCCTCGTGGATCAGTCGCGCCTCGAAACTAATCGCCGGTCCAAACTGGGCTTATTGTTCGTGGATTGCCTGTCTCACAGTCTAGGGGCTGCAAGGCCCCTAGCTCCAAGACCAGGGGCTGCGGCGGGCCTGCAGGGGCCCTGCAGGCCCGCGGGGGCGCTGCATGCCCTGGCGGCCCTGCAGCAGCCTTGCATGGCCCTTTCAGTCAGTGATGGGGCCACCCCCTTTTGCTTCCTTTCGTTTGTTGTGGTGCCTAGTTCTTTGTCGAAGTCGGAGTCGAGGTTCAGATCTGAAGCCAGTACATCTTTTTGATGGATCTCCTTATAAGAATTGGTTTTGTCCTTGTCCCTTTCCAAAGGTGGCCCTTTTGTATCGGATCTGAGTTAATGCTCTCGTCCCTACTCAGATCTGAATCTTTCACCCTTTGCGATTTGGTGCATGAGTTGTTGATTAGATTGCATGAGCTGTTGGATTGTTTGCATGATGGCCTCCCTGATCGCTTGCCATTGTTCCTTCAAAGAATCCATCCTTTTCGCCGTCGCCATAGGGATCTATGATTTGATACCAAAGATGAGATTTTTAGGATAAAGGATAGATCTTTTAATATAGAAAGTGTGATTTGGGGGGACGATTGGATTTTTATTAATAATAAGATGAAATTGAAAAGGCATACAAGGTAAAGGTGAGTTCTTTCGAGAGGAACTCTCTCCCAAGTCGCCGATTCGAGAGTAGGCCACGCTCTCCAATAAAAGAGGGATTTTTATCAACTTCACACAAGATTTCACTCAATCTTCGACACCCCTTCTCTAGTCCCACTAGCCCTATATAAATAATGAACTGAAAAATACAAAATTACAGAAATAACTCTAAAGCTGAAAATTGCATAAATAGCCCTAGAAATATGAGAATTACGAAAACGACTCGAAGACACTAAAATTCCAGATCTATCATTACTCCGCCCTAGAAAAATCTCATTGTCCTCAAGGTGGTGCATGAAATATATGGACAACGTTGCTCCACGTGGGTTGACGGGGTCCTCTAGGTCAAAAGGATAGATTTGGTCTCCACCGCACTCATCGTTGCTTTAGGAAAGACGGTTGCCATCATATGGGCCTCCTCTGGTTTCGCCTATGCCGTGCGTGTCTCCGCCACCGTTGTAAGGCCATCCAAGGTCTTTAAGGTCATCCACGAAGCCCGGAAGGAACCTACGGTGATCACCCAAGTCTCTTGTGGATCCATTGCGCCTTGAAACTAATTATCGGCCCTAAATGGGCTTAACGTCGACCTCTAGGCCCCGCAGAGCCACTGGCTCGATGTCTAGGGGCTGCGGGCCCTTGGCTACCAGGCCACTCGCAGGGGCCCTGCGGGAGCGATACAGGCCCGTGGCCATACAACAGCCTTGCATGGCCCCTTTTGGCTAGTGAGGGGGCCGTCACCCCCTTCTGCTTCCTTTTGTTTGTTATGGTGCCTTAGTTCTTCATCGGAGTCATCGTCCGGGTTCAGATCTGTAGCAGGAACATCTTTTTGATGGATCTCCTTCTGAAAAGAGATGGGGTTGCCCTTGTCCCTTTCCAAAGGTGGCGTCTTTTGTGTCGGATCCGAGTTGATACCATCATCCCTATTCAAATCTGAATCCTTCGTCCTTGATCATGCCGTGATTTGTTGCATGAGCTGTTGATTTGATTGCATGAGTTGTTGGGTTCTTTACATGATGGCCTCCAAGATCGCTAGCCGTTGTTCCTCCAAAAAAACCACCTTTTTCACCGTCGCTATCAAGACCTATGCTCTGATACCACTTGTTAATAGGATCTGCTATAGTTTTGATGGATAAAGTTGGGGTTTTGGTGGATAGGTGAGATTTTTGGTGTACATGTGAGATTTTTATTGGAAAGATATGATTTTTAAGGCTAGAAAGAGGAGATTTGGGGGAAATGTAAGCTTTTTATTGATATATACTGAAATGTAAAATATGATACAAGATAGGTTGAATTCTTTCGAGAGGAATCCACCCTCCCTTGGCTATGGTCTAGAGGTGTACCGCTCTTCCAAGCTTCTATTCGAGACGAAGCCGCAACTCCCAACGAAGAGCTTTCTTCTCTCAAGATTCAACATCCCCTAGCCCCTAGCCCCATATAAATAATTAACCAAAAATACAAAATTGCAGAAATAACCCTATAGCTGAAAGTTGCAAAAATAACCCTAGAAAATTGAGAATTATGAAAACGCCCCTAAGACTCCAAAATTCCAGATGTACCATATTTTAACTATATTTCCTTAAAAATTAACTTATGAATAACCCTTATTAAGATATTAATAATCCACATTAAAGATGCTCTTAAAAATCATTAATACCATTTATGCTAATATGACTTGATTAATTTTCATTTATAGAGTCCACATTAGTGTGAATTCAACTAAACTCATGTGGACATATAAAGAAACCCATGGATCATTTCTATTTACTCTAAAATACATCTAGATATATGTTCCATTTTCTCCATTTTATTTTTAGTTGTGACACTAACTGAATTAAAAAAATTTCAATTAATGTGATAATGTATGTTCCAAATATCGTATTTTACACTACACTATTTCATCTGAAGATTATGAGATCTCCACCAATTAGCCATTGAAAAATTGAGAAACTAAATCCTTTTAACTTTGATTATTTTTATTAAAATTAAATAATTTTCGTAAATCTAACCATATGATAATTAACATTCAATACTTCTGAAACTTATCACCCGAAATTGCCAGTGCATCCAATAATGATGCTAAAATCCAGTGGCTGGTACCAAACTAATACCAAGTTTTCTTGGTAGAAGCACTTATTATAAGCAACAGTAAATACACCCTTATTGTTGTCACTAATAGTCTCTTGTTTTTTATTTCTTGATATTACATTGATTATTTGATGCATGCTCTTTCAGACTATGTTCTTGAAGGAAGCGAAGGAACGCCCTTTGCAGGTATGAAGATCAACATTTTCTTATTTTGTTGTATTTGCTTCTTACCATTGAGTTCATTTTTTGGGGCTCCAATCAGCCATTTTTCTTATTTTCTGAAGTTATGCCATTTTCCCCTCTTTATCTATACTTATATGAAGGTGGATATTACTATGGAAAGATCAAATTTCCTCCTGAATATCCATACAAGCCTCCAAGTATCAGGTAAATATGAATCATATTGCAGATTAGAGTTGATTATGCAGTTCAAATTCTTCTTCTAATAAGTATGATTTTTCTCGCCATCGATTCCTTATTTCTCTGGGCAGCATGACCACTCCAAATGGAAGATTTGCTCCTCACAAAAAGATCTGCTTATCTATGAGTGACTGTAAGTTCCTAGCATTCCAAATTGTCTTCACTCTTAAGTTTTTATGCAGTATTCTTGATAGGCTGTAATTTAATTTTTGTCTTTTTTCAGTTCACCCAGAGACTTGGAATCCAATATGGTCTGTGTCGAGGTATGGACAATATTTTAGAAGTACGAATGATAAGCTGATACTTTTCAAATGCTGTATATTCACCAAACTTTTAGCCTCACTTTTTCGTTTTTTCCCAACTGTGTAAAATGTAACTAGTAATAAAACTATTTAATTCATGATTGCACTCCCGCTTCAACAAGTGACTGCCCTATCTTTTGTTCCTGCTTTGAGGTTTTTTTGAAATAAATTACTATGAGAATTAAGTCTAATAAACATCTACTTCATTTTACCTGCAAATTTAAATTTTAAAATATTTTAAATTTATTTATGTTTTGAATTAAGGCAAATTAGTACAAATGCAGAATTACTCTTGCTGTATTGATTATTGGATATTTTGTTTCTTTCTGACTAATTAATTTTTTTGTGCAGCATTCTTACGGGGCTTTTGTCTTTCATGGTGAGTTATGCATGATGATGCTATGCTGCTATAAATTAAAATCTATCTGAACTTTGATATTATATGTCCTTTCTGTCTGCATTTATGTTCATTATTGTGACCTGGAGGATGTTACTTGTGTTAATGTTGCAAAGCTGCAGCATGAGTGCAATGTTTGTGTGCTTTATATTTTAACTTCGGTCCGCAGAAAAAATGTAGTCATGCGGATGTGCTTGTGACATGTATTTATGACTTGATGAGGGGTTTCATATGACCACAAGTATTATTGTCATGGTCTGGGTGGGGTGTACGACTTCCCACCCTTCAACGCCCACCCCAAGAAAAAAAGGAAAAAGAAAAAGAAAAGATGAGCCTCATACCTAGATATGATAATGGGGCGGGTTTGGATGAGGTACATATTATATCCATATCCAAACCTAATAATGTTCACGAGTATCTAAACCTGATCCCGATTCAATAAGCACTAAGTAGATCTAAATCCTATTTATTTGGATTTGTGTTGGAGCAGAATACTTCTCAGGCCCTTTTAATATTTCTTAGAACTCAAAAGGTGATATATAAACAAAATAAATAAAGCTGTCTTTTATCGAAGTACTAGTCATTACCCGTGCCCATAGGGCACGGTTTTTTTTAATGGCTGAGTTTTTTCCCCCACATATTTCAAGTTCCCACAAATTTCAAGTTTTCCCACAAAATTTTAAGTTTCCCCCCAAATTTCAGTTTTCCCCCAAAATTGTCATTGCCACCTACTACAAACCTGCTACGTAGGACAAAGCTTTGTCCTAGTAAGATAAGATTCAAAATCTTCAAAGGACTGGAAAAAAATGGTCGGAAGGGGGAGAATAAAAAATGTGGGTGGGTGTGTGGGGAGGGTCCAGGGGCAAAAATGCAAAAACCAGGGTTGTATGTGCAAATTTCCACATCCTCTTTTATCCCTCAAAATCTCATCTCTTATATTTTCCCTTATCCAATTTCCCACTTTTATATAATAGATATCCAAATTCTGTTATCCAATTTCTCATGTCCAAATTCTCTTATCCAATTTCTCTTGATTACATCACTCTTTTATATAATAGATAGATATCCAAATTCTCTTATCCAATTGCTCATGTCCAAATTCTCTTATCCAATTTCTCTTGATAACATCCCTCTATTTTATAATAGATATCCAAATTCTCTTATCCATTTTCTTATGTCCAAATTCTCTTATCCAATTTCTCTTGATAACATCCCTCTTTTATATAATAGATATCTAAATTCTCTTATCCAATTTCTCATGTCCAAATTCTCTTATCCAATTTCTCTTGATAACATCCCTCTTTTATATAATAGATATGTATGTATATACTCTTATCCAAATTCTCTTATCCAATTTCTCATGTCCAATTTCTCTTATCCAATTTCTCTTGATAACATCCCTATTTTATAGAATAGATTATTAGTTTTGTGAAAAGCAAGAGCAACAACAAATATAAAACATATAAATCACATATATTTTCATGTTACTGATTTTAAAATTACTCTGGATGCTCAATTGCTAATACATATAACCGAAAAATTGGACCTTTTGTAAAAATTCAGATAGGTTATCGGGTTAGTGGGTTTGGATGTAAATATATTGAAATCTAAACCCGTTAAGCTTCCAGATAGGGTTTTTATGTCCAAAACCCAAACCGAAATCGTTAATGGGTCTGAAATTACTATTCAACCCCAAAAATTTGAATCGGCCTTGGATCAGGTTAGCAGGTTTGCAGGGTTATTGTCACCACTACCCAGTGGCAGAGCCACGAATTCAGTGAAAGGGGGGCAAAGTATTTAACCTCATATAAATTAAATAATAAAATAAATAATTTAAAAAATATTTATAGAATTTTCATTGAATAGTGATCTTCATGAAGTAATATGTGTTTGTAGTTTGTGCCTTCACAAAAAAATGATCCCAAAAAATTCATCTATCTGCTTCTTCCACTAGCATTGTCCACGACGTGTTTTCATGCCTTAAAATGTCACTTTCAATGTATGTAATCAAGTAATTCATCCATTCATCTCCCATTCGGTTTCGTAAGCGATTCTTTACTATATGCATATCAGAAAGTGCTCGCTCAACTGTAGCTGTTGCAACTGGCAAGATTAATGATAATGTTATCAGTAAATAAACAAGCGGATATATCTGTCTCCACTATTTTCTTTGCAAGATCGTCAACACCATTTATTTTCAAGAAGTCATCACTGCCACACACATCAAGAATGTAAGTCTTTAACTGATAGGAGAGCATCATAAGATCCAACTCTGAGAAATCAACTAGATAAAATTGAGCAAGACGAACTAAACTCTCTTTGTTGAAGGCTGCGAATGAGTTGCTTGGGTTTAAACATGTCATGCAAAGAAGCAACTCGCTGTTTACTTCATCAAATCGACCGTTAAGCACAGAAAGTTGTAGATCAATGACCGTGTAAAACAACTCATTCCGATAGTGATGGAGATTTGTCATTACTTCTACATTACGCCGTGCTCGTACTCGAGCTACAAATGCAATATCCATTTGAGGCACGGTGATATCAAATTTTGCACAAAACAATGAAACTTTTTGAAGAAGTAGCTCCCACCCAGTATCTTTCATCGTCTGTAATCGTTGCTTGGATATCTTGACTAAGTTAATTGCATTCACTATATCTTGATCTTTTCGCTGCAAAGCTTTTACCAATTCATTAATATTTCCCAATATATTCTTCATCAGATGTAAACCCAAGACAAAATCAAAATCTTGCAACGAGCCTAATAAGGCAAATGCTTCACCATTTGCCTCTTGATTTTGACCATCTGCTACCACAAGTTCAAGCACATCAATAACAGATGGGAACATGATAATCAAATTTACAATTGTCCTATAATATGATCCCCAACATGTCACATGGTTGTTTCATGTTAGTCTCTTGATTTAATCCTTTACCACTTGGAAGTTCACCACTTTCCAGAAGCTCAACAATTCTAGACATTTGCTTTATTCGAAGTGCATCTTGATGTTTGCACGATGCTCCAACAATATTGACAACATTAGAAACCATATTGAAAAGTAAAGCAATTTGGTTAGGTTTTTAGCAACATGAACACGTGCTAACTAAAGTTGGTGTGCAAAGCAATGAATATAGTAGGCAGACTGATTCTCCTTCAAAACGAGTGTCTTCAGTCCATTAGATGCACCTTGCATATCGCTTGCCCCATCGTATCCTTGCACTCTCAACATCATAATATTCAATCCCAACTTTGAGAAGAATGCTTCAAGTGCCATCTTCAATGAAATTGATGTCGTTTCAAGAACATGTACTTACTCCTATAAATCTCTCAATCACACATCCTCTCTTGTCCACATAACGCAAAACAACTGTCATTTGTTCTTTAATTGAGATATCACGAGATTCATCAATCAATACGTCAAATAATGCATCTCCAATATCTTCAAGAATTACATTTATGGTCTCAGCAGCGGCTGCTTCAACAATATTTTTTTTGAATATCAGGTGAAGTCAACGTGATGTTGTTTGGAATATTGTGAAGAACAACACTTTTAATAGCTTCATTCTGCCTTGCAGTGTGTTTCAAAAGTTCACGAAAGTTTCCTTGATTGTGTAACCCTTGTGATTCATCATGACCGTGGAAAGCTAATCCCTGGCGTAAAAGAAAACGTATACAATCAATAGATGCGATTAAGCGAATCCTATACTCCGTTTTCTCCTGCTCGGTATATCTTTCAAAAAATGATTGAATATGACACTCTTGCTTCAACAAGGTTTCACTCTTTCTATAAGCTTGATTGTGAGAAATATTAACCTCTTCAACATGTACTTGCAATTTTTTCAAGTTTCTTCCAATTTGTAAAACCTCCAACTGTAAAAGCATCGTTACCGTCTCCTACATGAGATTTAAATAGATAGCACTATAGGCAAAATGCATCATCCTTTGCTATGCTATGCTATACTCCAACCAGCTTCCATATTTAGTAAAACAATTTTCATTAAAACGACGCAACGTTTTTCTGAACCCCCGTTGTGGAAATTTGAAATTCCTTGGTTGAAAAGGACGCTTTTGTAGATATGCCCTATGAACTATATCTTGATCATTTGGATGGTAATCAGATATTTGAGCTCGGAGTCTAGGATCTGATTCAAGATTAGCTACGCCATCTATGCGACTTATCTGTGGTTGGGGTTGTACTTCGTCAGCAGTGTTTAATTCTAAGGTTGGCAGCTTTCGTCTGGTGACAAACTTACCCATTACTGAAAGACATTATACAATTCGACAGATAATTAGTTTTTACTAAAAATAAACAAGTAACAGTTTAATATAACATGTCCTAGGCTCCTAGCATATAAATATAACATGCCCAACAAATAAAACAATAAAAGAATCAAATAATAGCTACTATTAAGTTGTAATGAAATGAAACAATCAAACAATAAAACAATTGGGTATTTTAAAGTTAGAAAAAAGACCTGCAAATTGTCTCGATTCTGGACTTCAAATCACTGATTCGAGATTGACGATCAAAAATTTCGGAATAACACATGGATCAAAAATATGGGATTGTGAAATTATAATTTTGAATTTAAAAGACACATTTGATTCAAAATTATATATTTTCGGAATAGACAGAGAGGAACAATCCCACATAGAATAGACAGAGAGGAACAATTCCACATTTGATTAAAAATTATATTTGATTCAAAAAATCACGACGAGACTACGAGTCCACGTGACAAGAACTCACACTCACAGAGCCGAGGTAAGCGACCCGCGGCCTCTCGGCCTGCCTCGATCTTGTTAGTTATTGGTGTTTTAGACCAATATTGTTTTGATGATGATCACAACATTATGTTGTTGCTAATGACTCTTAAATGTTTTAGTCTCATGTTTATCAATTGAAGGATAATTTTTTTGGAGACTAATAGCTTGGTACAAGGATGAACATTAAGAGGAGCATTGCCAAAGCTTGAAACTTGATGAAGGGAAGCTCATCAAGAGGTGCCAAAGCTTGGAAGATGATGTGGAGCATCAAGGCATCAAGAGCTTGAAGTGTTAGACTCTCGGAGATGCAAAATGTAATCCATGTAATTTCTATTATTTCCATTTCTCTTCTTGAGTCTATGATTTTGTAATGCCTTGATAGATGGTCATGCTCATTCATGTATATGCATTAACCATCTTAGTGAGTCTTAAGATTATCATAGAAAACAACCCAATAGGTTCACCCTTCCAAAAACTCAAATTGAAGTTTTTGGCTTTCCAACAGGCGAGACTGTTGAAGGCAGAACATGCGACTGGGTGATCTCCAAGCGCTGGCCAGCCTTCTACAGCCGACTGTTGTGCACAGCTCAAGTCAACTTTTTCTTGACTCTTTCGCGGGTTTTTGGGGCAGGCGACTGCAGTTCATTTGATATGCGCTTGTCTACCATCTGCTGCCTAAACTTTGTTCTTCAGTCGTCTGAGTGCCAATATGCGTAACTTGTCTTTTCTGGACACCAATCCACTTTGTGTGACAGCCGACTTATGTAGAGTTTACAGTCGCTTGTCTATCTTCATGTGCCTGGATTTATGTCATCAGTCGTCTGAATGCACAAGTGCGAATGTTGCATTTTCTCAGTTCCATTCCATCCCACGTGACAGACGCCTGCTGAAGTATATTCAAGCGCATGCACATTGTACATGCGCCTGTGTAGTCTTCAGCAGTCGCTTGTCCTGGCTCAGATTATAGCCGTTGGAAATTTTCTAGCCGTTGATCAGTCGACTGTCCGCTCTTGTACAGTCACCTGTCGTTGCCGTAAAATCCCAGATTCTAGCCGTTGTAGAATTCTTTCTTTTGGCTTCTAGCTTGGGTTGGGGTTTTCTTGGCTTCCTATATATAGGTGAGGGCTTAGTTCATTTAGAACCATTGGTTAATTTTGAATATCTTAGAGATCATTAAAGCTACTCCTAAGCTCTCATTTCCCTCATTAGAGCTCTAATCATCTTCATGCTTTGAAGCTAGCTCAAAGAAAATCATCCAAGTGCAATCAAGCTCATCTCAACACTTGGAGGTCATCTTTCATGCCTTCTTCATATTGAGTAAGTTCATCTCACGGCATAAGTAAGAGTATTTATTTCATCTTTGTGAAGTGAAACCCTAACTTTCCCTTTGAGAGTTAGTTTCTCTCTTTGTGAGAGATTTACCCTTGTGTAGGGTTGGTTGGTTGTGTACTCTCTTTGTGAGAGTTTGGTTTTCTCTTTGTGAGAGTTCATATTTCTTTGTGAGATTGTATTCAATACCTTGTATATGATCATAATGAATATTTGGTGTGGCTAGATGTACACAAGTTGAGGAAACATGGTAAAATCTTTGTGTTAGCGTTTGCTTGATTGTGTTGTTTAAATTCCTCTTGCACTTATAATTTTCGTATTTGCAAGTTTAATTTTTAATTACACAATTATTGTCATTACTCTATTCACCCCCTCTAGAGTGTTTGTTGTTAGTATTGCAAGGTTCATAGACGGTCTTTACAATTGGTATCAGAGCGAGGTTGAAGCATACTTACAACGATGGCATTCAACGCAACCGGTCATCCCCTGCTCTTCAATGGAACGGAATATCCAATATGGAGGAGCAAGATGATCAATCACCTCAAGAAGAACATTCTCTTGGATGCGGTGATTTCGGATGTCTCAGAATCAAACTTCGTGATGTCCACGCCAAAAGGGCTTTGTGCATATCCACTTGGGATTATGAAAATGATGAAATTGGAGGCATGAAGATGGCACATGAAATGTGGAGTTATCTTGAGGCCAAGTACACCGGAGGTGATGAGAGTGAGTCAGACAATAATGAGGTATCTCGTAACTCTCTCGTTCAACGCAGTGATTTTATTGATAATAATAATGTGTTGTTTATGAACTCTCTCAAAGCGAATTACAACAAACTTGAGAGAGAAGCACGCACGCACACTTCATTATCATCCTTGTGATGATACACAAACCATTGCGTTGAATCAAGAAAAGATTGCTCTTGATTCACGTGTGTGCATGTTGAGTAAGGAGAATAACTCTCTTAAAGCTCTTATTGAGTATAAACGTGATTTTCACAAATCTGTGAAAGAGTGTGTATGCCACGCATCAAGTTAAACTTAATTCTTTGCATACCGAGAAAGATGGTCTTCTTTCTCAATTGAGTGCTTTGAGAGATGAGAATGCTTCTCTCAAACTCCAATTGGAGAAGGTGTACTTGGATTATGATTCCAACATTTTGAGAGATGAGACATTTGCTCTTAAGTCAAAATGTTGTGAGCTTAGCTCATGTCTATTCAAGAGGGATGACGACATTTCTTCACTTTTGAAGAAGTGTGAGCTAATGTCTACTTAAATTGAAAATTTCAACTTGGGTAAGGACAAGGTTTTGGCAACTTCATCTTTGAAGGTAACCAAACCAAGCTTTACCTCTAGAAGCACCCAAAACAAATTTGTGGGATAGCTTTCTAAGAGGTGTGTCACAATCAAGTCTTCTTTTGGCCAAACATCAACTTCGATTTCTAAGCCAAAGAAGAATCATGCATATATGTACACTTCACTGCATAAGAAGCCTATTCAAAAACCAAGTGGTGTAAATGCTTCTTCATATGTTGATATGTATGATAATTCTACTTATGGGAATGAGCTACATTGCTTGCATGCTAGAATTAATGTTAATCCATTGCATGCTTCACATGTTCCTATGCATGGTAGAAATTCTTGTGTGAATGTTTCTAATGCTAAATTGCATGTTTCACACACGGTGCATGCCAATGTTTATGTTCCACCACATAAGCGTGCACCCTCACATCCTACTCATGCTTTAACTAAACATCTTCTTAAGAATCCCGAATCACTTTCTTTGTGGATTCTTAAGAATGTTTCTAGGCTTGATTGGAATGCGTATATAGAATCATATGTTTGTCATGTTATGTTTTCATATGACTATATACGGAAACCAAACTTCACTTTTGTTTGGTTTCCACCTTGCTAGCTCACTCACTTTGTCATTTATTGCTTGGGTACCATGCTTGTTTGTTTACATTTTGTACCCATATTTATGTGAGTATGTTCATTACTCCCATTTTTGCATGTTGTGTATGTGTATGAGGGAGTATGAAAGTTTTGTCTGATAGCATTAGTTTTTCCATTCATATGTCACATTGGATGTCATTCATTATGTTTGTGCATATGTGGTGTTTATTTCTTTTACCCATCTTAGTTTCTTTTTGTTATGCCAAGTGGGGAGAGAAATGTGTTATGTATAAATGTACCTTATGCTTTGTATGCGTTAATATCTTTCGGTACTATTTATGCATAACATCCATCAATATGATTTGTGCGTATAGTTTGTGCACTCTTGCATATTGATTGGGGTGGTTTTATTAGGAAATCAAACGCCTCTTGGGTTTGGTTCCCTAATGTTTAGGTTTCTCACACATATGCATATTGCATGTGTATTTTGCTTTAATGTTTATTCTTAAGCATACTCATTGATAGTGTGTGATGTTTCATAATTTTGAAATTATTCTCAAATTAATTTTCATGAAAATAGGACCGTGTGGATTATATTGCCATACATGCATTTATTGAACCTTGTGTATGACAATGGAGGAGTTAATATGTTATGTATGTTTAAAAGTATCTTAAAACATATTTTAACTCTCATGTTAGTTTATGTTTGAGATGACTTTCTACAATTGGTTATAGCGGTCTCAAACTCAACCCATTGATGTTGCCAACATTTTATATGCTATATTTTCTATTGGCTATGTCATTTGTATCAATGATGCTTAATTTTTCTATATCCATGCATTGATACAATTTAGGCACATGGCTCCAAGTATTATTATTTACAATTGGTAAAGTTACTTTTTTTACCATTAGTATTAGATCCTAGAAGTCAACCTTTTGACCCTTTCTATGATCTAGTGATTGATACCAACTTTAAATTTACAATTAGGTATCAAACATATCTTAATCTCTTGTTTTATTTGTCACAATTTTAAAATGTAGTCAACAAGAGTTATTTCTTGTATGTGTGATGTCCACCTTTTTGACAATAATAAGGGGAAGAGAGATACAGATTATGTAAATCATCATATATCATGTATGGGGAGAGAGATACTCATATACGGGGAGAAAGATATGAGAGATATGGTTTATGTAATCTATGCCTATTATATGTCACTATTGTGTTACAATTGGTTTATTTATCTTCAATTGGTGCATATCAGTAAGGGAGCTCATTAGCATTATGCTTTAATTGTTTATGCTTTACATAATTGTGTCATCATCAAAAATGAGGAGAATTTTAGTTATTGGTGTTTTAGACCAATATTGTTTTGATGATGATCACAATATTATATTATGTTGTTGATAATGACTCTCAATGTTTTAGTCTCATGTTTATCAATTGAAGAAAAAGCTTTTTGGAGACTAATAGTTTGGTGCAAGGATGGACATCAAGAGCATTGCCAAAGCTTGGAACTTGATGAAGGGAAGCTCATCAAGAGGTGCCAAAGCTTGGAAGATGATTTGGAGCATCAATGCATCAAGAGCTTGAAGTCGTAGGACTCTAGGAGATGCAAAATGTAATCCATGTAATTTCTATTACTTGCATTTCTCTTTTTGAGTGTAGGATTTTGTAATGCCTTGATAAATGGTCATACTCATTCATGCATATGCATTAACAATCTTAGTGAGCCTTAGGATTATTATAGAAACCAACCCAATAGGTTCACTTTTCCAAAAACTCAAATTGGAGTTTTTGGCCTTCCAACAAGCGACTGTTGAAGGCAGGACAGGCGACTGGGTGATCTTCAGGCGCCTGGCCAGTCTTCTACAGCCGACTGTTGTGCATAGCTCAAGTCAACTTTTTCTTGACTCTTTCTTGAATTTTTGGGACATGCGACTACAGTTCATTTGACCGGCGCATGTCTACTATCAGGCGCCTAAACTTTGTTCTTCGGTCGTCTGAGTGCCAATGTGCTAACTTGTCTTTTCTGGGCACCAATCCACTTTGTATGACAGCCGACTGATGTAGAGTTTACAGTCGCTTGTCTATTTTCAGGCACCTGGACTTTGGTCATCAGTCGTTTGAATGCACAAGTGCGAATGTTGCATTTTCTCAGCTCCATTCCATCACATATGACAACCGCCTGCTGAAGTATATTCAGGCGCCTGCACATTGTACATGCGCATGCGTATTCTTCTACAGTCGCATGTCCTGGCTCAGAATATAGCCATTGGGAATTTTCTAGTCGTTGATCAATCGACTGTCCGCTCTTGTACAGTCGCATGTCGTTACCGTAAAATCCCAGATTCTAGCTGTTGCAGAATTCTTTCTTTGGCTTCTAGCTGGGGTTTTATGGGGTTTTCTTGGCTTCTTATATATAGGTGAGGGCTTAGTTCATTTAGAACCCTTGGTTAATATTGAATATCTTAGAGATCATTAAAGCCACTCCTAATCTCGCTTTTCCCTCATTAGAGCTCTAATCTTCTTCAAGCTAGCTCTAGGGAAATCATCCAAGTGCAATCAAGCTCATCTCAACACTTGGAGATCCTCTTCCATGACTTCTTCTTCATATTGAGTAAGTTCATCTCAAGGCATAGGTAAGAGTATTTATTTCATCTTTGTGAAGTGAAACCCTACCTTTCTTTGTGAGAGTTAGTTTCTCTCTTTGTGAGAGTTTAACCCTAACTTTCTTTGTGAGAGTTGGTTTCTCTTTTTGAGAGATTAACCCTTGTGTAGGGTTGATTGGTTGTGTACTCTCTTTATGAGAGTTTGGTTCTCTCTTTGTGAGAGTTCATATCTCTTTGTGAGATTATATTCACTACCCTGTGTAAAATCATAGTGAATATTTGGTATGGCTGGATGTACCCAAGTTGGAAAACCAGGGTAAAATCTTTGTGTTAGCATTTGCTTGATTGTGTTGTTTAAATTCCTCGTGCACTTATAATTCCGCATTTGCAAGTTTAATTTTTAATTACACGATTATTGCGATTACTCTATTCACCCCACTCTAGAGTGTTTGCTGTTAGTATTGCAAGATTCGTCCTTACAAATCTCTGCGGCGACCCTGAGGATCGGCGCCACGCCGCCACCGAACTTGCGAGGTGCGATAGGGGTTTTTTAACGAAGGCATTGCTACTTTCGTTGCAATGATAGGGTTTTTTGTGGTTGCGAGTATTGCGACGCTGTCGACTTCGTGGGTGACTTGTGAGCCTGCGATTCACGGGCTGGGCCTTGGTGGGCTGCACTGCAAAAGATAAATAATTTGAATTTGAGTTTTTTGTTTGTTTGTTTGGGGGGGGGGGGGGGGGGGAGGGGCAGCTCATGTCGCTTCGCCACTGCCCCTGCTCATACCAGAAGTACTCAGCCAAGTCTGGGTTCGAAAGAAGTTTTTGTATTTCAAAGTTGTATTGCTTAATGCAAACTTCTTTTTTTGGGGCTTGAATTACCATCTATTCCTGCTTTGAGACCTGATCTTTATTTTATCTTAGCTTACCAACCATCAATTGTCTGTCTTATACTCTTGTCTTCCCACTGCAGCAATACCATTCATGACCCTTATCTTAGCAATGGGCGTAATTGCTTCTTTGCCCTGTTGACCTTCACCACATTTGCATGTTGCTTGTATTCCTGTCAATGCTCTGGAGTACAGCTTTGCTTTTGCAATTTGATTTATGGGTATAATAAATCCCAAGTAGTGTCAAACTATGAGCAGAAGGGACGTGGTATGATTGAGTTGGAAGGAAAGGATATTGCTGTGGAAGGTCAATGTGATGGACAAAAGGCGGTTACACAAGGATCTCGTGAATATCAATTTTTTTAAAAATTATCACAATGTGACTTTTGATTCTTGCAATATGTTAGCTGGAGAAGGTTTACACTTGCAACCTTTCTTGTCTCATTCTCATACCTTACCAACTTGTCTTTTAGTTCATATATATACAAAGTAGGGGTATGTTTTCTGATTACTGGTTAAATGCATGTTAAATATGACATGAGTCACAGGACTTATGCTTTTGCAGATTTTTTTCCTCTGCGTCCAGGGCCTTCATGCTGATTTTGCAGCAATTTCTTATTTTATCATTGGAGACCAAGCGTCCAACTAATAGAAATTAGCAACTTGGTACAATTGAGTGATGATTGCATGAGCTGTGCTTAGTTGGTAACATGTATGTAATGAAAAATGAATATTATTGGGCAAGGAGCTGCTGCATCCTGAAGTTAGTTCATATCAAATCTTAGTCATTATATGGGTGTTATTGCAACTATTCTATTCAGGACTCTTAGGTTTTGGATCTGGTATCTGGTGCTGATATATATCTAGTCATAAGCCAACAACAGTTAAACTGGTCGGAAAAAGATTTGATGTTCATCTGTGGTATTTGTTCATTTATCCATTAAGTTTGGATTTAAAACTTGTTCATGTCAGGTTTTGTTGGGGTTATAATCTTGCTTCCAACTCATGTACAATTGTGATCCATCTTAAGACCTATTTAGGTATGGGGTACTGCTGCCCTCAAGTGCTTCAGTTGAAGGTCTCGCGAACCCTTGCCAGGTCTACTCACATTTGAAAATAGAATTATAAGAAATTTAGTCTTAATCTGGTCTAAGCTTACAGCCTTGGGATCAATGACTAAATGTGTAAAAACTTGAGCTCTTTGAAATTAGGCCTGTAAGATTTTTGATGCATGGTTCAAAGTAATAACCTTGCAATTTTCTCATATGCAGATGGATGATGGGCCCACTACTGGCAGTATTAGGACAACAGACAATGAGAAGCAGCGACTGGCAAAGCTGTCACTTGCATACAACTGTGAGAGGTAAATTTATTTCTTTTCACATGAAAAAGTTTGAAAGATATGATAATGTGATATAATGTGTTTTTATTATCCGAGAGGTTTGGGGGTGCATAGCTCCCATAAACGGTTTACGTGTCACATGAGCGATTTACATGAAAATAAATTGTTAATGTATATATATTAATTTATGTACACACACAAACAAATACATATAAATCTTTATGCTATAGTGTCGTAAATTTTCAAAAAAAATCAGGAAAAATAAACGAAGTCTTTAAAACACACTGTCATGGATATGAAAAATGTAGGCCAATTATATAATGAACAAGTAAACATAATCGGTACACAACATCAAACAATGACTGTAATAACACTAACACAAGTAATGATAAGTAAAAACAAAATGAAAGATAACTTTTCTTTTTTGCATTAACGCTAACAATCCAATTCCAGGACATAACCACGATATGGAGAACTTGCCTGCAAAAAACACAAAAAATGTCATAAAAATATATTGAACTCAATGGAAAAGGTTAAAAACATTTTAACACAATTATAACTGTAATATTCTTAGTATCCATATTTCCTTTTCAACATTAGCAATCCACATTGAATAATACTAACACAAGCTTATCATTATCATCAAGACTTAAATCTATTATACAAAAGAGGGATACCCCCCACGGCCTTTTCCGACTAATCAGCCTGGGGGAATTTCACATCTATGCCATTGTTCTTTAAAACCCCAAGGGCCACCCTTTACAAAACACAAAAACCCTACCATCTTCCCACTCAAGTACGGGCATGCCACTGAACTCTAAAAAAACCCAAAAACACCCCCCCATTACACTAAATTACGGTTTTGCCCTTGGGACTTCTACCCCTTTTACCCCTGGACAACACCCACACAGACACTCTCTCTTCTCTCTTCTTTACCACTGTGTGCGGATCTCACGTCCTATTTGTAGGTTGTTGTGGGGTGCCCATGCACTTTGTGCACGTGTAATTTCTAGTAGTTCTATAAACAGCACAACACACATAGCAAATCATTAGTTTAGTTCTACTTCCAAATTCAAAATATTAAGATAAAACAAGTTCAACAACTTCAAAATAACAAAATGCACTTCTCCATCCATCTACCCATCATTCTCATCATCTTTATAGACTTTCTCATCATCTGATTTTGGTTCAAAATGTACATTATAACCTTTGACATCAACAATGTTTATCACTCTCATCATCCGGATTCGATCCATTTGGATCCTTTGCCATGTCTTTTGCAATCTCATCCACCAATGCACTCGAAATGGCTCCTTTTCTTTTATCGCATTTGCAACATTTCTCCTCGATCTTGTTCTGTCATTGGCTTCACTAGCCTCTGCAGTAACTGTCCATGTAAGCCCAGAACTAAGGAAGACCTCGTCATCCTCGTCATTCTCCCTTTCTTTAGTCTTGAGATCCTTCCGATGCAATGCTCTTGAACCATCACTGGCTACAAGCACATTTCTGTTACTCATGCTCGGTCTACTCATCTCTTTTTTGTGCCATTGTTTTATTGAATTGCACATAAACTAAATCATTTAGCCTTTTTGGATCCAACTTGTTCCTCCAATTAGTATTAGTATGTACCTGCATATTTCATAATTCATATAATGTCACATGAATCTTATAAGAAATTATTTGATGCATGATGATAACAAGTTTTACCTAGCATTTGAGTAAAATTGACAAAATCGTATCATTTATTAAGCGATCCTCTTAGCTCCCAAACACACTCTAATTCCTTTCTTACCCGGAAGCGCTACTACTCAAAATCAAAATCTTGATTGCCATCTTCCTTAAATGTGGCGTCCCTCTGTAAAAATCCCATTGATGTTCTATTCACTAAAATTGAAGCATTTTGCACATATATAAACTAAAAACACATAATGTGATATATAAAAGAAATTAAATATCAACTTCTAGTTTACATGGATCAAAATTATCAGTTCCATTGAAAAAAAATTGAATATCAACTTATAGTTTACATGGATCAAAATTGTCAGTCACATCGAAAAACCTGTCTGCCTGTATGCTATCCCACCTTCCATAGGCCCCTCCACCCTTTGATATTTAAGAAATTCCATGGCTCCAAACCCATCTTAGATATCATACTCAGAATAAAATACATTGATGCAACACGTGACTGCTGTCTTAATCGTTGTCATCCTGAACTATTTTATCCCTATACTAAAATAAGTATTCTAGTAGTTCGTTGCCAAATGTATATGGCTATTAAGGCTATAATTGACCTTAATAGTGTCACTGACAAATTTAAACTTGCTTTCTTGTTGCAACCAGTTTTGATATCATTTTTGGCAACTTGCAGCATACCATAGGCAAAACCAATCATAGGCCTCCAATCTGCATCTGTTATCCTCAATAGCTTCAAGAGAAGAGTGTTTATCCTATTGATTTCTTGTGCATCCTTCTAAAATACATATGAATAGATTGGAGCTTTGACTTATTTCCATTTTGCAGTCCTCGACCATATGTTTTCATTCCAATCAGAAGGGGAATTGATACTCACGAATTGCATTTTCATATCAATATCAATGAGACAGCTAAGACTGCAAAAAGTTAACATCATGACACCGGGTAGCACTAACTGGCTCCTAGTGATGGATCAATGCATCAATGCTAGAGTGATACAATGCAACTAAAGATATATGGTGATTGATCTGGCCTTCCTGATAATGGCCTTATATTTTAGAATTTTTGCTAAGTACTCCGAAGCACAACTGCTCCCAAAAATCTTGGTAGAGTCACTTGTTGGAGTTGGCTCTAAAAACTCCTCGGTGTAAATATGTGTCTTAGTAGAGGTATATATGTACTTTACTCGTATCCCTAAGAAGACCATATAAATAGTCTCTTAGCTTTAGGGGTTCTCTTATAGAGAAAAAAATAACCTAAGGAAAAAGGAGGCTAGGGAAGAGAGAGAGAGAGAGCTTTTGAGAAGGAGAAGTAAAGGTTGAGGATTTATGTCTTAAATCCTTGTAAGGTGCTTTGAGGACTTCTAATAAAGCTTGGTATTTCTCTTCCACATCTTATTCTTTGTTTCTGGCTTGTTCTTTCTCTTTTGTTTTGGATATTGTTGTGCTTGGTTCTTTGAAGATGTCAACAATTGGTATCAGAGCTTGGGTTTATCCTTATTGCTACTCATTTGAAGCATTTTGGGTGAAGTCGATTTTCAGGTTTGTGAGTTGCAAAATTTTGTTGCACACAAGGTGTTTGACAACTGTCCTATATGGGAACTTCCACTTCCGGTGGGGTTAAGTTTGAGGTGGCGACATTTGATGGTTGTATCAACTTTGGATTATGGCAAATACGGGTAAGGAATGTTCTTGTACAACAAGGACTCATGGTTGCTTTGTTGGGGAAGATAAAGAAGCCGAAGAAGATCGATGATGAAGAATGTGCCGATTTAGATGAAAGGGCGGTGAGCACAATATAATTGTATCTCTCGGATGATGTTTTGTATAACGTTATTGAAGAGGAAATGGCAAAGGATCTATGTGAAAAGCTTGAGAAGCTTTACATGTGGAAGTCTTTATCAAACAAGCTACAATTGAAGAAGCAACTATATTGTTTGAAGATAGAAGAAGACAAGGATGTGTTGGAACACATGAATATATTCAACAGGATGATTTGTGACTCTTGAGGTTGGATGTGAAGTTTGATGATGAAGACAAGTTTCTTTTGTTGCTAAGTTCTATTCTGGACTCTCATGACCACTTTGTTACTACTCTATTGTATGAGAAATAGACTCTCAAGTTTGAAGAGGTGACCTAAGATATTATCTCGAATGCCGCAGGGAAAAGATCCTCGAAGGGTGATTCTAATGTGGAAGGTCTCCTAGTCAAAGGGGAATCGAGTAATAGTGGTAAAAGTAAAGAAAAAGCCAAAAGCAAGACATCCAACTCACGGTCCAAGTCAAGGAGCAAGAAAGATGTTGCATGTTACTATTGCAAGGGCAAATGGTACTTCAGGAGAGATTGCAAGGCATGGCTAGCGCAAAGGGAGGGAAAGCGGTCGAAGGATGATTCGGCTAGTGTGGCTCCCGAAGGTGAAGTGGAACTCCTCTCTGTCTTTCTAGGTAATTCCTCAAATGCATGGATTTTAGATTCCGGTTGTTCTTATCATGTGTCCAAATCGAGAATGGTTTGATACTTATGATGCCGTTGATGGTGGTTCGGTGTTGATGGGGAATGATGCACCGTGTAAGATAATTGGAATGGGAACTATAAAGATCTAGATGTATGATGGCGTGGTTCGTACATTGGGAGGAGTTAGACATGTGCCATCACTCAAGAAGAACCTCATTTCTTTGGACATGCTTGAAGCGAATGGATGCACTTTCAATGAAGAGGATGCTATTCTTAAGGTGTCGAAAGGGGTCTTGGTACTAATGAAGGGTACATGAGTGGGCAACAATCTTTACAAGCTTGTGGTGACACTATTTTGGGCAGAGCCTCAATCTCCACAATGGAGAAAGAGGATGATTGTGGTGAATGTAGGTAGTGGCATATGCAGTTGGGCACATGAGTAAGAAGGGCATAAGTGAAGTTCACAAGAAGAATTTGTTGAAGGAAACGAAGACATGCAAGCTCGACTTATGCAAGTTTTGTTTGGCAGGCAAACAGAGGAAAGTGTCTTTCAATACTACAATGGTAGAATGCAAGAGCAAAGGCATTCTTAACTACATTCACTCCGATGTGTGGGGACCGAGCCCGGTTATGTCAAAAGGTGGAGCTTCCTACTTTGTGACATTCATTGATGACTTCTCAAGGAAAGTTTGGGCGTATTTTATGAAACAGAAATTCGAGGTTTTCTCCAAGTTTCAAGGAGTAGAAGGCGGAAGTTGAAAACCAAATGAGAAGAAAAGTGAAGTGCTTGAGAAGTGACAATGTGGGTGAATACCAAGATAGAAAGTATCTACAAATTTGCAAAGATGACAGGATTAAAAGGCATTTCACCGTAGCAAAGAATCCTCAACAAAATGGTGTGGCCGAGCGGATGAATAAAACTCTCATGGATAGGGCTAAATGCATAAGGCTTCATGCGGGGTTGCCAAAGTCTTTTTGGACGGAGGCGGTTAACCATGCATGCTATGTGGTGAATAGATCACCTTCGAAGGCTCTTAATCTAAGGTGGCCGAAGAGATATGTAGTGGCAAGGAAGTTGACTACACTCTTCTAAAGGTGTTTGGGTGCCTGGCGTATGCACATGTTCCACATGATAAAAGGTCAAAGCTTGATGCCAAGTCACATAAATGCATTTTCCTCAGTTTTGAAAAGGGAGTGAAAGGTTACAAGCTTTGGGATCCGATAAATCGAAAGAAATTGACTAGTAGAGATGTGGTCTTTGATAAAGCTTTTATGCTATCAATGGATCTTGAAGATTAACAAGATGATGATGGCAAATGAAATAAAGTGGCCAAAGAAGTCTCATTCGAATTGGATGACTTAGGAAGAACTCAAACTTCACAATGGAAAGATGTGAGTTCAAGACATGGTCCAGAGCAAGAGAGCCCTTAAGAAGAGCCACATAGCATTACTCAAGGGAGTGTAAGAAGGACCACAAAGCCACATAATCGGCTTAGATGGGAGCAAGCGGAAGAGGTGCACTATGCTCTTGCCATTAGCGATGGTAAGCCCGGTTCATTCCAAGAGGCTATGGATTCACATGAAAGTGGCGAATGGTTGGAGGCAATGGTGGAGGAGATGAAACCTCTTCATAAGAATTCCGTGTGGGAGTTGGTGCTGAAACCAAAGGATCGTAAATCGGCTGCTTACAAGTGGATCTATAGGATGAAGGATCATTTGCGTGAAAAGGAGAAACCAATTTTCAAAGTAAGGTTAGTGGTGAAGGGGTATTCACAAAAGGAGTGGGTGGACTATGATGAGATTCTCTCTGGTTGTGAAGCACACTTCTATTAATGTACTCTTGGCTATGGTGACGGAGTTCAACATGGAGCTGAACAACTTGATGTAAAGACGGCATTTCTTCATGGTGAGTTGGAGGAAACTATTTACATGTCACAACCGAAGGGGGTTGTAGAAGTGGGCAAAGAAGATTTTGTGTGCCGATTGAAGAAGTCTCTCTATGGACTCAAGCAATCGCCAAGACAATGGTACAAACGCTTCGACTCTTTCATGTTGCACATTGGATACTCAAGGAGTGCGTATGATTGTTGAGTGTACTACAAGGTTCTTGATGATGGGTCCATCATCATGCTTTTCTCTATGTGGATGACATGCTAATTGCATGTAAGCACATGTCAATGGTGGATGGGCTTAAATCTAAGTTGAGCCATGAGTTTGACATGAAAGATCTTGGGACGGCTACTAAGATTTTGGGCATGGAGATAAAGAGAGATAGAGATGCCAAAAAGTTGTGGTTGTCACACAAGATGTATGTCTAAAGTGGTGGAGAGGTATGACATGATGATGCGAA
Organism: Scilla litardierei; assembly: GCA_030789695.1. Taxonomy (NCBI): domain Eukaryota; kingdom Viridiplantae; phylum Streptophyta; class Magnoliopsida; order Asparagales; family Asparagaceae; genus Scilla; species Scilla litardierei. The sequence goes on along the minus strand of CM061131.1, from coordinate 23,862,733 downwards.
ACCGGTTGTTACACCACTTGCTTCTCATTTTGCTTTAAGCAAATAGTAATGTCCAAAGACGGTGGAGGAAATTGAGAAAATGAAAGTGGTACCGTATGCAAATACGGTAGCATGCTTGATGTATGCCATGATATGCACACGGTCGGACATAGCCCAATCGGTTGGTGTAGTTTGCAAATACATGTCAAATTCGGAAAAAGAGCATTGGAATGCGGTGAAGTGGATTTTGAGGTATTTGAAGGGCACCAAGGAGTTGGGTATCATGTTTGAGAAGAAAGTTGACTCAAATGTTGTAGTGGGATATGTTGATGCGGATTATGTGGGGGATCTTGACAAGAGAATGTTTACTACCAGGTATGTCTTCAAACTTGCTAGTGATCCTATTTCTTGGAGGTTGGTGCTACAATCCACGACTGCATTATATACTTTGGAGGCCAAGAACATGGCAATCACGGATGCTTCCAAGGAAGCTATTTGGTTGCGGGGCTTGGTGAATGAACTTGTGTTGGATCAAGAGAACATCCAAATATTCTCGGATAGTCAGTACAATTTGCTTGACCAAGAATCACATCTATCACGCAAGGACAAAACACATTGCGGTGATGTATCATAGAGCTCGTGATTGGGTCGATGATAGTGAGATCTCCATCGAGAAGGTGCACACCGACGAGAATGCGGCGGATGTATTCACTAAGCCGGTGACAAGGGAGAAGTTTAGGCATTGCCTAGACTTGCTCAACATCTCATTGTGCTGGAGTTGTGGAGGAGCGCCTCTCCTCTTAAGGATGGAGGTGCGATTGTGGTGGGTGGTTGGACTCGTCATGGTTGATGTGTATGTGACACCGTGTTGATCTTCTGATAGGTTCCGAAAGAAAGATCTGATTTTTATATAAAATAATAGCAAAATAAAGATAATTGGATACAAAAGTAGGTGTATCATCTTCCCAAGACGTCGGTATGAGGACGTCCACACTCGTCTAATCTAAGATCTACCAGAAACTCTCAATAACAATTCGATAATCAAGCATGCCCCTCAATGACGGCTAGACCTAGTTTAAATAATAAACTCATATCCCCTTAATTACTAATTTGCCCTCCATATATAATTAAAGCTAGGTGCGGCCTCCCCCTTGCGCGCAGCTCTTCATGGGTTCCCCTCCGTGTGCGCGCGGATCTACCATTACTCCGCCCCTAAAAATCCACATTGTCCTCAAGGTGGTGCATGAAGCTTCTGGCAGTATTACTCCCCGTGGGAGTCGTCTTCCCCTCCGATCCCCTCATCATCTATGTCATCACCATCGCCATATGCCTCTGTTATCAACACTCGCAGCTTGCAACCCCACAGTGGTGTCCGGGGGTGAAACGCTCATTGCATCTGAAACAGAGCCCTTTCTGCCTCTTCTCTCACGTCTCGGCATTGGTCATCCTCCGGAATTGGCCCCCAGCTGGTGGTGTGCTGCTCTGCTCCGCAATCTTCTCAGTACTCACCTGATCTGTCCCAGTAATGGCCTCCAGCCATGCTGTACCTGACCACTATATCCGTTCCTGACTCTCCTTTCCTCTGTCTGGGCATCCTCTACCATCTGCGCCATCTCTATGACCTCGGACATCCCACTGCGCTTATATGGGCGTACTGCGGATCGAAGACTGGGCTTCAGGCCCTTCATGAAGGTGTCCTCTAGTGACTCATCTGTGACGCCGTGTACTCTCACCGACAAGGTCTCAAACCTTTCAATGTACTCTCGTATCGGTCCATCCCGCCTGAGGGCATAAAGCTGCTCGTGTATGTTTCCCAGGCGGTGATCCTTGAACTTTTCCAGAATGAGGTCCTTCAACTCCTCCCAACATCGAATCTGTTGCCTCCTCTTCTTCCACTGGTACCACCCCAGAGCTCTCCCCTCCATACAGATGGCCGCCGTCGCCAGCTTCTGAGCATATATCTTGTGATGTGCTGTAAAGTATCTTTCCGTCGTGAACAGACATGCGTGCGGATCCTCCCCTCTGAACAGTGGCATCTCCAGCCTTCGTACCCTACAGTCCCCTCCAAAGTGTCCCTGATCGGGTCTCCCCTCTGTACAGCGAGGCTGGCGATAGTGCTGCCATCTCTCGTCCTTGGTCTCGTACTGTCTAGGTGGCACTCCTCCGCGGCCACCGTAGTCCCCTCGGGGGCTCCCCGCTTGCCCTCGAAATCATCTCATCCCGCATCATCACCAAACTCAGCCTCATAACCTCCTTCATCATCGTAATAGGTGACCCCTTCCTGCCGAGGACCCACGAACTCAGATATGTCCTAGAAATGCTCCTCGGGGCCCGTCGCTGTCCGGAAGGCCCGAATGGCTTAGATCTGCCCTGAAACTGCCCTTCGAACCCCTGTCCCTGCCCTGAAACCCCCCGAAAAGCCCCCGTGGGGCCTGCTGCGCTCGTCGCCCCCCTGGAGGCTGCCAGTGGGCCGCCTGGGCCTGCCGGTCCTCCGACAGGCCTCGCCGAGGCTACCGGAGGGCCGGCGGGTCCTCCCGATGCTCCGGCGGGGCCGACGGGCCCTGTCGAGGGTTGGCAAGGTTCCGTCGACCCTGTCGAAAGTCGCTGAGGGCGGGGGAGGGTCCCCCGCCCTGTTCTGGCGGCGGCCGAGCCCCCCGCTGATTTTGGGGGTTCGGGCGCCCCTCCTCTCCTTGCCGCGGCGCCTGAAAGGGGCGGCTAGGGCCGCCGTCCCACCCTTGGGCTTCCACCGTCTTTCGCCGCACCTCCTCACGATAATCAATCCTCTCCGACTCCTCGTCTTCATCCTCGTAAAATTCTTCCTTCTCGTAAGACCAATCCGGGTTAAAACCCTCTTCTTTCTCCTTCCCCTTCTTCAAAGGTGTCGTCTTTGATGTCGATTTAGGGTTTCCTTCGCCGACCATTGGAAGATGAACTTCGCTAATTGTTCTTCGTGCCTTGATTGATTCGCCGCCAATTGCTTGATAGAATCTGCCAACGACTATCACCTCCTCGTTTCCCATCAACGATCTTTTCACCCCTTCAATTTTGCCATTAAATTTCTCCTCCAAGGTGTCAAACTTGTCCTTCGATCTCGTCGTGTCGTCGGCGCTGCCATGGATCGTCACGCGCTCTGATACAAATTGATAGGTTCCGAAAGAAAGATCTGATTTTTATATAAAATAATAGCAAAATGAAGATAATTTAATACAAAAGTAGGTGTACCCTCCTCTCAAGACGTCGTTATGAGGACGTCCGCACTCGTCTAATCTAAGATTTATCAAGAACTCTCAATAATAATTCGATAATCAAGTATGCCCATCAATGACGGCTAGACCTAGTTTAAATAATAAACTCATATCCCCCTAATTACTAATTTGCCCTCCCTATATAATTAAAGCTAGGTGCGGCCTCCCCCCTGCGCGCGGCTCTTCATGGGTCACCCCCCCCCCCCCCTCTGTGTGCGCAAAGATCTACCATCTTCATGGGGCGTGGAGGAGTTTTCTCGTCAAGGTGGAGATTGTTGGAGTTGGCTTTAAAAACTCCTTATTTAAATATGTCTTAGTGGGGGTATATTTGTACTTTACTTGTATCCTTAAGAAGACCATATAAATAGTCTCTTAGCTTTAGTGGTTTTCATATAGAGAAAAAAATAACCTAAGGAAAAAAGGAGGCTAGGGAAGAGAGATGGCTTTTGTGAAGGAGATGCAAAGATTGAGGATTTATGTCTAAATCCTTGTAATGTGCTTTGGGAACTTCTAATAAAGCTTGATATTCTTCTTCCACATCTTGTTCTTTGTTTTTGGCTTGTTCTTTCTATTTTGTCTTGGATATTGTTGTGCTTGGTTCTTTGAAGAGGTCAGTGGAATCAACATCACTTTCATCTTCTCTGCATATAATAGATGCATGATTATCAGAAACCACATGTATCACCCGATGCCTCCAATCATCACGATGCATTCCTTGATCCGCTTGATCTTCCGTATGTGGCTTGCGGAGTCAATTGATTTGATAACATTTGTGCCTTCCTTTCAATGCTTGAAGTTAGAAATACCTTTGCTTTATGTTGGTTCATTCATTAGAATGTTGCATCCATACTCTTTTCATGCATCTTTTTTTCTTCAAATTACTATCCACCTTCTCGTACACTTGTTTTGCTAGAAGCACTCGTAGTTGATATTGGCTTGGCCCTTATATCCTCCTCCATGCTTCCTGATGGCCTCACACATAGGATCATTGAACTTTGGAAGGCTGCATGTAGGGAATGAAACACCGACTGCATATGCCCATGAAGCTACATAAGCTTGGACCAATTCTCTCCACTTTATATTGCATTATTAAGCGTCATTTGATTCAATTTTTCTTCATTGACCAATTTACCCAATGGACCAACTACATTATGCTTTTTGGATCCTATGAAAGCAAGGTCACGGTCTTCATACGCTCTTTCTTTGAAAATACAAACCTCTTGTCTCAGCTCATGTTCGGCTTCTTCTCCATCTTTCATTTAATTGCTTCTAAATTCTTCCAGCAAATGCTTCTCTCTGCACTGGCAACCTTCGGACAAGTCCTAGCATCACCTATAATCCCGGCAACATGTTGCTTAAGCAGATTGATACTCCGCTTGAATATTTGGTTAAACATATTGAATTGGACTTTGTTCTGGTCAGTGACAAATTTCCCAAATTGGCAACCTATGCCGTTTGAACCAGGTGGCTTCTTGGAATCATCATCATCATCATCATCTTGTCTCCGACTTGGCCTAGCAATGCTTGAATTGGACGCCGTTGATGATTGCATAAACGAATTCAGTCAACATGTATTCCTATTTCCTACAAATCATTACATGCACAACAATCAACAACAAATTAGTAACTAATGTTGCATTCTAGTTAGAGAATTTACATTACCAATCAAAAACAAAGAAAATCAGTTGAGGGAAGTACAATTAACTAATGAAACACACTGTTACACAAATAATTGACAACAAAAAAGCACAATATCACTGTTGAAAAGGGGGAAAGAATCAAAACTGAATTTAAACTTGCCACTGCTGCTGTTGTTCAATATAAGAGATGTGGTTGCTGCTGCAGCAGCAGTAAGAGAGGTTATAAGGGAGAGACATGCTAAACACTAACTATAACTTTTATTACAGTGCAGAACTAATATTACACACAACACTTATGTCACTCCTTTTCTTACACCTACACACCACACCTAATTACTTGCACTTCTCAAAATACACGCACTTAGCTGCATCACTCAACACCCACACACTGGTCAACACCCACAACCTTCTCCACACAACACACACTTCTCAACAAAACTAGACTCAACACACCCACACCCACACTAAGAAGGCAAGGATGCCTCCATATATATGTGTGCCATAAGTGAAGGTTCTAAATTTTAGTTAATTTGGGCTCAACTAGTGATCTTGTGAAAAATTCTTTTGGGCTCAAATTTGGGCTAATTTTAACACTCCTCAGCCCATATTTGAGCAACTCCAAGACGATGTCTCAAATACTGAAATTCTGTCTTGGTAGTGTCTTTGTGAATATATCTGCAAGTTATTTATTTGTTTTGTAATAGTTTAACTCGATCTGCTTGTCTGCAATTGCCTCTCGTATGTAGTGATACTTGACTGCAATATGCTTTGTCCCGTTGTGGTGGACTCGATTTTCAGAAATTGCGATTACAGACTTACTGTCGCAGAAATACAGAATATTTCTGGTGGATCTTGGGGTTCTTCAATATCTGTTTGGTTGCTGCTGATGCAACATACTCTGCCTCTGCTGATGACTGGGCACCAATGTCTTGCTTCTTGGATGCCCCCTGAGAAAATCCCTGATCCAAGTGTAAAGGCATATCCTGAATTGTCTTCAAGTCATTAATTGAACCTTGTCCCATCACTATCTGTATATCCAATCTATAATTTTATGTAGGCTTGTACTGTATACCATAATCAATTGTTAAATATCTCAGTATTCTATTAGTGGCACCATAGTGTATTTGGCTCGGACTGTTCATGATCCTAGATAACAAGCTTGTTGCAAACATAATATCTGGTCTTGAGGCAGTAAGATGTCTGAGACTTCCGACGAGACTTCTGTATCTTGAGGGGTTTGCCTTTGCAGCCCCATCATCTTTCTGCATCTTGACATGGTTTGCTAACGTAGTAGCAACTGGATTGCAGCTATACGTCAGTTATACATCCTGAATTTCTTCAATAAATTTTGTGTATTTATTTTGAGAGATGAATATTTCATCTTCTTCTTGCTTGATTTCAATGACGAGAAAGTAGTGCATGAGCCCTAAATCGGTCATCTCGAAAGTCTTCCTCATATCGTCTTTGAACTTTCTCGTCATATTCTAATTTTCCCTGTGTATATGATATCATCAACATATAGAGAAACAATGAGTTCTTGTGTCTTAACATATATTGTAGGCACTTTGGCTCCTTCTGAAACGTTGCTTCAGGAAGTATGTGTCGATGCGACTGTACCATGCACATGGAGCTTGCTTCAATCCGTATAAAGCTTTCTTCAGCTTCAATACTTTTGTTTCTTGACCATTTACTTCAAATCCTTGTCCCAGTATCCATTTAGAAATGCTGACTTGACGTCAATCTAATTCTATCTTCCCATTCTTCTGAGCTGCAAGAGCTATTAAAGGCTCTAATGGTTTCATGTCGAGTAATTGGGGAAATGTCTTTGTATATTCAACATTAGGCATATGTGAATATCCTTCTGCGACTAGCCTTGCCTTGTGCTTTTGTATCGAGCCATCTGGATTTACTGTAGTCTTGTAAATCCATTTTACTCTAATAATTTCTTTTTTGGTGTCTTGTCGACTAACTCCCAAGTATTATTCTTCTCGATCATGCAACTATCTTTGCATTCTTCTTCTCCAATTCTGAACTTTAATTCTTTTTCCAACTCTATTGAGTATGGTAAGACGGCATTTTTCATGATCACCATGATGATGCCTCATCGAACACCATATTTCTTGAAGTATAACAGCATCCCTGATTTGGATTGCAACACTTTCATCCTTTTCTTTGATCATCGTAGCTAAGGAAAATGCATCGAATCCCCTTTTTGTCGAACTTTGTCTGCTTCTCTTCTAGAATAAGAACATAGCAGACACATCCGAATGTTTTAAAGTGGCTGAGTGTAGGTTTCCTGTGCCAGAGAATTTGGAATGGTGACTTGAATTCTAACCTTGCTTGAAAAAGCATGTTGATTACTTAAGTTGCCGTCCGCATGCTTTCTGCTCAGAAGTGTGGATGCACATTCTTGCATGTAGCATGCTTCGACAGGTCTCTGTGAGGTGCATGTTCTTCCTTTCAGTGACTCTGTTTTGCTAAGGGATATTTGGACAAGTCAGTTGTCTTCTTATTTGGACAAGTCAGCTGTCTTCTTATGTGATTCTTCCGTAGATATGCGGTAAAATCCTTAGAAGTATACTCTCCTCCGTTATTTGTTCTCAAGCATTGAATCTTTCTTTCAATGCATGGCTCTGCCTCCTCCTTAAACTTCTTAAACATTTCTAAGGTTTCAAATTTTTCTTTCATAAAGTATACCCAAACATACCTTGAGTAATCATCAATGAATGTCACCATGTGGCGTTTCCTACTAATTGATGATTGCTTAATGGATTGAATGTACTAGCTCTAGAGGTTGCTTAGCCCTGTATTTTGATTTTTGCTAGGGAAGCTGGTGCGCCTTCCCATACTGGCATCATGTACAAATCGTGTCTGTCTAAACATCCATCTTGGGGACCCCGTTCACGAATGATTTATCAGCAATCACCTACAATTTGTGGTAACATGTCATAAGCGTGTATGCTATAGTTCTCCACCATCATTGTCGACCTTGTATGTTGATTTGGCTGACATCACATACACTGAATTCTTCTTCTCTTTCCAAGATGGATGTGTCAATAATTTTGATATCTTGATAAACTGACTTCGTTTGGGCTGAACACAACTTAATTCCTTGGACTTGTTAACTGTGATACTGGTAAGATGTTCTTTTTTATTCCAGAAACATGTAGAACGTTCTGGACTTCAACACTCTTATCACTGTTTTGAGGAGTTATTAATGTGTCTCCGACGTGCTTGATTGAAATATTTGTGTCATCTGGAGTGATCACCACTCGGTCTCCCGTATATACTGTTAAATTTGTGAACTTCACTTTGATACCCGTCATGTGGCTTGCAGCTCCAGAGTCAACAATCCAATGTTTGTTGTAGTCTATGATTCTTCGATTCATGGCTACCAATGCCTGACTTGCCTGTGTCTCTTGACAAATCTAGATCCTGGTAGAGTACTCCTTCGAGATCAATTGTTGCACATGTGGCTAGGTGTCCCATTCTTCTTCATCGTTTTCCTGAGTGTGTCATGGCTGTATTTCCTTGGACTGATCTCTTTTTAAAGCAACAGTCCTTGGTAAAGTGTCCCTTCTTTTCACAGTTGAGGCACTCATTGGTTTTGCGTTTATAACCGCTAGAGGACATTTCTTCTTTGCAGCTTCTCTTAGATGCACCTTCTTTCTGGTAGCTCAGCTTTGACTATTCCTTCAATTTTCTTCTCTTGACTGAATGAGCTTTATAATGCTAGGTCTCCTTGCTTGTTGATTTCCACGTCCGTTAAATAAGGCTTGCTCCTCTGCCGTCACAGAAAACCCAGTCATTTGTTTGGATAAAGCTTCCTAATCAGGTAAGATATTTTATAACGGGTCCAAAGTTGGTGTGGTTGCCCAACCTTGGGTAGCTGTAATAATACTTGTATACTTAGGCCGTAATCCATGAATTATCTTTCTTCGCATCCTTGCCTTGGAGATTTAGGATTCAGGGTCCAACTCCAAAATCTCTCGACAAATGGAATTTATTTTTATAAAATAATCCATTATCGTCATATTCTCTTGCTTTAGTGACATAAGTTCATTTTCTAATAATTGAAGGCGATCATTATTTTTTGAAAAAATCGAGCAGCCAAAATACCCCAAGCCTGTTTAGGTGTGGTAAACATGTTTGGTGGCATACGTGATGTGCTCCAACATTGCTTCTTCAATGGTAATCTTGATCGCAAACATGACTTTAGCAAACTTGATCTTTCATTTTCTGTGTAGTAGCATCTGCTTCTGCAAGTGGAGTGGTCTCTTCCTCCTTGTTAATGGATAGTAAATATAGGCTTTCAAGGTATGACTCTATGCATGTTTTTCAGGTGCTATAATTTCGCTCATTTATATTTTAATAATGCTGACAATGTTGAATTTCGCTATAGTGACTTAGTATAAAACTAGTCAATACTAAGTAAGCTTGGTCCCAGACCAACTAGCTTCACAGTTCCGGATTGTGCACAAACAAATGCTCATAGAAGGGAAGAAACATGATCCCTGCACCTTCAGGAATCCGGTCCCAACACACTTGGCTCTGATACCATATTGTTGTATACTAACTATAATTTTTATTACAATGCAGGACTAATATTGCAGAGAATATGTACACCACACCTCTTTCTCACACTTACATACCACACATAATTACTTGCACTTCTCAAAATACACACACTTAGCTGCATCACACAACACCCACACACTGATCAGCACACACACTTCTCAACACCCACCACAACCTTCTCAACTCCACACACACACACACACACACACACACACACACACACACACACACCTCATCACACTACACACTACACATCCATACACACAATAAGAAGGCAAGCATGCCTCTCTAGATATTTAGATATTTTGGGCTCAACTAGTGGCCTTCCAGAAATTTCTTTTGGGCCCAAATTTGTGCTAATTTTAACAAGGGAGGGATTAATAAAGTTGAGATAGAGATGCCGTCGCTTCCGCCATCGCCTCTACTTCCTGCAAGAGAGGCCGCAAGGGAGATGGGATGGCGAGTGAGGTCTAGAGAGGTGACTTGCTGAGTGCTGCTGCTGCTGTGTGAGGCTGGTTTCGGGAAAAGTGATGGGGTTTAAACTTTAGGTTGGTTGGGTTTTGGACGGATTTCGGGTCCTCTTTTTTTATTTTGATTTTAAGTTGGTGGACCCGTATCATTATGCATTCACATAATCGGGTTATGCGGTTTTCATGCCCGCACAACCCGATTAATAGGGTCGTGTAACCTATTCTTTATGCATATTTGGTCTGCATATGATTATGTGGAGTGGTCGGATAATTCAAGTTTTCAGCACGGATGTAGCACAGATGTGATATCTTTACAAGTTGCATGTGCGGTTATGACAATAAGTAACAAACACATAATGGACATAAAAGTTCTATAACATATTAGTCTGGCTACCTCCATGAGATGCTTAGAAGATGCAATGATTAACATATGGTTGTTGCAACTTTTGCATGCAATATGTTGTAATTCGATAAGTCTATCTTGATTGGTGCGATTCTGATCTGCTTCATCTTCAGGCCTTGTTTCTTCGTTGGTAAGCCATACTGCCACGTAATGCAAAAAGGAAACTCATATGCATGGAAGTTTTTACGCCTCATGATAGTTCAATGAAATTTTACCTAATTAAAATGTGAACAAATAAGCTTGAACTATAAAGGCAAGGAAAGAAGCTTTAGTTGCTATTGCATTGCCTTATAGCTGAACGTGTGCCAGCCATGAATATGCTTTGTCAATGGAAAAACATTATTTGTTTGTTCTAATTTGGGATCCAGTAGTTCAATTATATAGCTGCATTGCTTTTTTTCCCCTTCTCTTTAGTGATGTGTGAAAATCAATTCTTAACCAGTCCCCTGTTCTTTGTTTTAACAGCAAAAACTGCCCCAACTTCAAAAAGCTATTCCCCGAATATGTAGAGAAGCACGAGCAACTTCGGGCTCCTGAGCAGTCGATTTCGGAGCAAGCAACACGCAGGGAGCAAACCACCCCGCCTGCCACCACCATCGAACATGTCAAAGGGCTAGCAGGCACTGACATGATGATCCCAAACAATGTTGGGAACATGAGACAAACCAAGAAAGTCCCCTTCTGGCTACTAATGGTGTTGATATCGATCTTTGGTGCTGTCATGGCTTTGCCGCTCCTTCAACTGTGACCATTGTTAACATGACAGTAGCGTACGTAGGTGCGAAATGATGTTAATTGTGGTGGCTCTTTGGTACTCTCGTGGCTTTGTTGGGTCTACCGAATTTTGTATAGATCTTGTGAATGCTATGGAGTGGTTGAAGCATTTTCTTCGCCCTTGGACATTTGGTGCTAATGCAAGTCTGGGCGTTCACCAGGGAATCTGAATTCATGTTGCCAAGCCATGAGCATGGTATATGTTATTTGTGGGGTCACAAATTGGATCCCACCAATTGAAAAAGCTTATCTTGCTTTTATGTTGGGAAAGATCAACGAAAGGAAATAGAAAAAGAACGAATCAGAAAGTGAAATGGGATTCAAAGAAAATTTCAAAGAAGGTGATAATTTTGAAAAAGGCCATAAGTATAATCGAAATGATTTCTCTTATTGGATTGTTCATTAAAAATGGTGAAATGGTAAGATGTATTTTTGCTAATTTATTTTTAGGATTTCCTACATGAATAATATGTATAGTCAGAAATACTTCCATCAAATTCGGTAATAGTTTAGCTATACATAAATTGATAGTATTATTTTACCTTAATCATTTAAACTAGTTTATGAATATCCTAGTCATAACTTGTGCTCGCGGACACGGTTCATTGAAGATTTATCCTGGTGAAATCTTTGTTCCCCAAAAAAATTATTTATAGAGCCAAAATTTAAAAAAAAATAAATTAGTGTAAAAATATTTAGCGGCACGGGCGCCTTTGACGTGAACAACAAATTCAGCGCATGCGCCTTTGGTGTAGAGCAACAAATTCGGCGCATAAAAAATTTCGCGGGCGCCTTCGACGTGAAACAACAAATTAGCATAACCCGTGCCCTCGGACACGGTTCATTTAAGATATCCCCTCAAAATCTTTGTTCTCTCCAAAAATTATTTTCCTCTCCAAATCTAAACGAACAATAATCTAGCTTCGGCGCGGGCGCCTTTAGAGCATATAACCCTGCGTGTACGGTTCATTTAAGTTATCCCCTCAAAATCTTTGGTCTTCTCAAAATTATTTCCCACTCCAAAATCTAAACGAACAAAAATTTAGCTTCGGCGCGGGTGCATTCAACACCTCCCCTCAAAATCTTTGTTCTCCCCAAAAATTATTTCCCCTTCCAAAATCTAAACGAAAAAAATCTAGCTTCAGCACGGACGCCTTCGGTATGGGGAAAAAATTTAACCCGGACCACAGAGAAACGCACGAAAATAAAAGGTGATGTGCTGATATAGGAATCTGTTCATTTTTTTTGAATTTATTGTTTTTTAAAAAATCACTAACTTTCACCCACTTGCCCGCATCTTGAGGAAGGGGCACTGAAGAGATGGTTGGCCCCGCGTCTTGAAGAAGGAGCTTCACCCACTTGAGTTTTCACCCTACCCAATTGGTGGGCCCTGCGTAGGAGGGATGTGTGAAGTGCAGTGTTGGTGGCCCTGCTATTTTTGAAAAATTTTGTTGGAAATTTTTTGTTGGTGGCCCCTGATTTTTGAAATTTTGTTAGTTGCCCTGCGTTGAAGAGAAGGTGGGCCCCGAGAGCAGTCTCCCCAAGATAGAGAGGTCATTCGCACTGCAGCATTAACAGCTAGTTGTAGAAAACATAGGCACCCTGCTGTATTAGATGCATGAAAATTAAATGCAAATGCTATTTAAACAATAAGTATATAATGTTTCCCTCCCATTTAAAGTTCCCCCCTATCCCCCCCAAACCCAAAATAAATCTTATCTCAACCATTCATTCCTCAAGATTAAATCTTAGCCGTTCTTGTATCAACCCTTTTGTTCTAGTTAGCTTGTCCTAGTCAGACCTAGAATTCAAAAACAATCATCAAATTGTAATATAGATAGTCAGTGAATGCTAGTTGCCCATTGGTTGGTTAGTGTGTTTGGCTTTCAATCCGAATGTGTGGGTTCAATTCCTTTTTTGGCCTCGTAATAGGGTAAAGATTTATTTTTAAATAAAAAACTTGTTAGCTGGTTCGACTATTTCGCTAAGTTAGCGAATAATTTACGAATTGTAACAAATAATTCACTAACCCCACTGATATCATGATTCGTGAATAATTTGTTATGAAACAATACATGAATAATTCAAAATTATTTGAAAAAAAATTGTTAATATTTTGCGAGTTACTTGAAAATTCCTGCAAAGTGAGCGGTTATTTGAATAAAGCGTAAGTAATTCACTAATTTTCAAAAGAATTCGTGAATAAAAAATTCGCTAATGGTTCACAAATTATTCATGATTGTTTGGACAACTTCATGAATTCTGTAAAAATGTAAAGTAATTTTGTTTGTTAAAAAGTACAAATATGTGATGAATCATCATCTGGGGGAGGAACCCACAGCTCTTCATTTATAGCATTAAAGGAGTGTACATAAATAAGATACAATAGATACGGTCTTATCTACAAAATAAGTCGTGATCCTAACCAACTCGGTATTATCCATTCACAACACTCCTCCTTATCCAACCATACGTGTGGACTTCGCTCATGAATACTTCAGGATTCTGAGTGTAGAAGGAGTCTCACATGGGGTGGATACTTCAGGATTCTGAGTTGGTGAGATTTGCATTATTAAAACCTTTAGCTATGGAGAACCCTGTAGGAAAAACCATAGTTAAGTGAAAAGAGTACAAACGCTCTCTAACTCCCCCTGATTTGTTTAAGCGACTTTGCTCATGAACACTTCGGGATTCTGAGCATCACGAAGGGGTGGATACTTCAGGATCCAGAGTTGATGTGATTTACCTCGTTAAAACATTTGGCTATAGAAAACCATGTGGGAAAACCCATAGCTAAGGGAAAAGACTACAAATTCCCTCAACCCCCCCTGATCTGTAAAAGCTTTTAGGCTTATCCCATCACTCATATTTACAACATTCCGAAAATTTACACAGATTACAAATATTATCACCATTAAGCAGCTGCTAAATCCAGAAACTTTGGAGGAGTGTGCTAAGTTTCATCGCCTCTGATGTGGTCTTCAGACTATGTGGTCAGCTCCACAATACCAGCCTCTATCCCAGGATGTGATTGTAGCGAGATGTATGCCCTCGAGGCAATTTATCTCCATGTATCTATACAAACATCTTGTTCAAGATTACAGTAAGCTGTATGGTAATAATTTATCTAAGCTAAATCATAATGTAGCTATCATTAGAGAATAACTTAGGTAAAGTCCTGAGACTTAATGCGATGTCAAACATATATCGAGATGAGTATCTCGATCATGGAGAAATGTTTGACCATCTGTAGCATAAGTCTAAAAGGGTTCGTGGTCAGAGATGTTTCGAGAAAAGGATATCGAAACATTGGATAGACCATTGTGTCTTAGTCTTCACCGTATAGCGGTGACGATGATCTCATGATCGTTTGACTTGGCGAAGTCGAAGACGAGACACAGGTGCTCATTGGAGAATGAGTTTACCGAATGACCCACAAGAGTTATCATATGGTTATATTGACTAACCTGTCAATGATAACTCTTAGAGATGATAGGCAAGTTGGTCTTTGACTTGAGGTCATTATACGAACCTGTGTGTGAACGGTGTCACTTGGATCACTAACCTAGCTTAGCGGCAAAGCCTGTCGAAAGGTCTTTGGTCGAGTGACATTTGAATTGTACGAGGAGAGTAATGACCGAGATAGGATTCGTCTCTCCCGGTTAATGGGAGTTAGTGTCGTAGTGATAGTTCGGTCTTTAGTTAAAAACTCTGGCCAGAGTATGTTGGAAGTTGTCCAACATTATTTAACTAAAGATCGATAGAAACTAACCGGATTCGAGTTATTGGGGTTGACAGTTTGATCGTACCCTAGACTTGAATTAAACGACATAGTTTAGACGAATAGACTAAAACTGCGGAGTTCATCACGGACACAGTCAGGGTGGTCCCGACAATACTCATGTCGATGAGTCAACCACATAATTATGATACTGAAACAGGGACGGCAACTGCTGCTCTTGGTCACTGCCTTATAAGGCTTCGAGCCCAACCTGTAGTAGGGTCAGGCTGTAGGGTCTTACACAGAGTTCGACCTTCGTCTAGTAATAGGTAGAATCATTAGGAAGAATATGCATTTGATGCAAGCGATAAAAAATTGCATTTGATGCAAATGATAATTTTAAGCCTAGATAGGGACTGATTTGCATATGATGCAAAAGGGTTTAAATGTGTATTTAATTGTTTAAGACCATATTTAATATAATAAACGCATGGAAAAGGTTACTTGTAAGACGGGAATGTTCCGCTCTAAACACAGGTTCAAACGGCGTCCAAATTGGACGCCAAATGCCCAAGTTACACCCAAAACATCACAAAGGGGTCTTATCCATGCCCAAACTGGGCATGGGTCAGACCAGACCAGACCAGATGACCCAGGCCAGACCGCCTGGGTCTGGCCTAGGTGCCTGGCCAGCCAGGGCCGGCCCAGGCACAGGCGCCCTTGGCGCCCTGGCCGGGCGCCCTGGCACGGGCCTAGGCACAGGCGCCCTGGGCTCCTGGGTGCCCAGGCGCCTTGGGCCGGGCACCTGGGCGCCGGGCCCAGGCGCCCAGGTGCCAGGCGCCCTGGCCTGGGCCAAGCACCCAGCCTGGTATGGGCTTGCCCAGCTGGCATGGTGGGCCCCGCAGAACTGGGTTTCTGAACCTTAGGGTAGTGCAGATTTTTTGACGGCTGATTTTGGACGAAAATCAAGCTTTGGGCTGATTGTTGGACGATCAATTGGAGGTTCAAACGGACTCCGATTGACTCGCCATTTTTTCCTAGGCGTTCACCGTTGAACACTCTTCGATTTGATAGGTTGTATCAATCATGAAGCTCAAAGGTGACAGAGTTAAAATTCATGGAAGTTTGGCATTTATGAAAGACAAACTAACTTGAATTTATTAATTCCAAAAACAATAGTCCCACATCGGAAGTTGAGTAAAAGGGAGGGGTCAGCCGCCTATATAAATAGGGGTCTGCTCCCCTCCTCTAAACTTGTCCCAAGCTCTAGATCTGAGCGGCTCCCATAAATGTTGGAGCACGCTTGGATCTAGGCTTAAATTAATATTTTTCTTCTCCCTAAATTTCTACCTTACTCCTGAAGGGCTCTAGCAAAGCCACGAAGGGGTTCGGATCCGATCCGAAATCTTGGCGAAGGTTCACACTCGGGTGAAACTTTCTTCGGTGCGTGTTTGGCTCGGTGATAAGAGGATTGCTCGCCTCGGAAGCGGAGCGGTTCGAGAAGCGGTTCGGCGCGGGATGGGAAGCGGCTCTGAATACGGTGCAGTACACCTTGCCTGAACCCAGGCAAGGTTCCTGGTATGTGAATTTAATTAGCTTTTCTATAATTTAATCGCAGTAGTTTAGATCCTTCCTGAGGTGGTCAGATCCACCCCAAGTCGGCAAAGATTCTGGCTAGGGGACTTGAACCTTAGGGCTCCGTTAAAATAGTTTAACGAGTTAAATTTTCCTGCTGCATTCTTTTCCCTCTATTGTTCGTCCGACTTAGGACGGGCATAGATTTGTGTACTGAGTGTCTATAAAACCCAACATTGGTATCAGAGCCAGGTTTGCATGATGTTCTAGGACTGCATTTAAATTAATTGAAATGCTTTTTAAATGTCTTTTAAAATGTTTTTAAATTTATGTGCTATTTTTAAAAATGATTTTATAAGCTTTAAAATTTTATGCGATAAATATTTTAGTTGCATGCAAATTTTATGATCCTTTTAAAACAAGTTTTTGAAACTGTTATTTTTATGAGATAAAAATAAAATGTTTTAAAAATAATATTTCAAATTTAAATGTTAAATTAAGGATTCATGCTAAATTGTTTATTTGATAAATCTTATTCTATTTAATTGTTAAATAGTAGAACACTCTTTTTATGCGTTAAAATTAGTGTTGTTTATGCTTAATGGCTATGTTATTCTTGTCCCTTATTTGATAACACAAGACAACCCTTTTAGGTTAGCCATTAAGAACTCATTAAAATTTATGAAATGAATTTTAATGACATGCTATGTTTAAATAAAACATTAACAACCCTTTAAGACCTAATTCCTGATTAGGGTAGTCCCTTTAACGACGATTATTATTAAAATCGTTATCATAATAATTCTCATTAAAAGACTACGCTTAAAGCGTTGTAAATGATTTTATTAAAATCATAATAACGATTATGATAGTACGTGAACCTTATAGTTGATAAGGATTTAATAAAAGTTATTAACAAATCCTAATATTTTGAATTTAAGGATTCAACTAGTTGATAGGATTAATTAGTTGTTAATAAAAGCCTTTTAGTCTTGGCACGCATATAAAAAATGACAAGCTTCATTCAATGGACCATGATCCGGTCAATGTGCTTGGCTAAGTTTGTTGGATCACCCTAGCTAGTCTAAGGGATAAGTGATACTGGCTTAGTCAATTCCATGGTCGTGTTCTGATGGACCATAATGAATTGAATCATGATTATATGACACACTGGACTATATCTAAGTCAAATATGTTAATAATCTTCTTCAAGATTAGCCATAGCCCTCCTTGTTTTAGAGGTTGACTACTATAAGTTCTTTTGATCTAGTTGTTGAGCTACACTCAAGCTACGTCATAGAACTTCATAGGAAACCAACTTCTTTATACATAAGATGAAATCTTGACTTGACCCAAACTGTTGTGTCGTGAATACACCGAGCGCCGGTGTAAGTTAAGTCAATGATGTAGTCTGGCTAAACCTGACCCAACCTGTCGTGTCGTAAATACACCGAGCGCCGGGGGAAGTTGAGTCTGTGATGTAGTCTAGTCCTGACCCAAACCGCGTTGTCGTGAATACACCGAGCGCCAGCATAAGTTAGGCTAGACAAGAATACAAGGGTCCGACTAGACTAGACATTGTGATTTGGATGATCACACTCATGATCACAAATGGCTGGGGGTAAAAACCGATAAGAGAGTCATATCTAATATGATTGATGAAGAGTAATCTACCGATTGCAGGGTCAAGCAATTTGTTGAGTACACTCAAGGTTGTTAGGCTCATGGTGATTGGATCTCTTACCCATTAGTTTAATCTGATTAAATCGTTCATTATTAAGGCTTAGAATGATCGCAAAATTAGTGGGAGGATATAGATAGATAAAATTCATTCTACCTATATTTAATATTGAACATATGCTAAACTAGGGTAAGTTCTAAAGTTTACTGATGGAATCAAAATATAATATTCTAATGGAATAAGTTAACTGGTCAAATAGGTTGGTTAATTGAATATCAAGTTAAATTCTAATTGATAGAATAAACTATATTCTCGTTGACATTAAAATGACCTGCTTAAGAACAGACTTAAGGAATATGATTTCATTAAGTTCTGAGTCCAATAAAATAAATGCACGCTACATGTCACTCGCCTTTACATGAGGCAGCTCGAACATATCGATGTTCAATAGTAAGTTTCTCCATACAATTTGTTGAGCTGCACTCAATATTGTATGGAAAGCAGGCTCGATCCGTAAGGTTCGAAAATTCGATCAAACTGTTTGAATCGAATGTAAGTGCATGAGTGGTGCAAGACTACGTATCCCAATCGGATCTTGAGACGAGCAACTTGTTGAGCTACACTCAAGGTTGCAAAGCTCGGGCGTTTGGATACATGAGATGCTTGCATATCTATTTAATTTTTTGTTGAGACGTTTAATATCTGAATGAGATTTAGAAAAGGAAGAAGGCACTAAGAAAAAGTCAAATTGAGAAAGATAGTTTTATTTATCATTAGTAAAGGCGTAAGTAGGAGGAACTGAAAATGTGACATATTTGATGTCACGATTTCAAAGTAATTGTTATACAAAAGACGTCTAACACATTTTTTACGATAGTCGTCACCTTGCTTCTGAAGCAATGTTTTATGTTAAGTAATTTGTAATAATTATAATATATTAAATGTTAATATATGAATATGCAAGATAGTAATAAACTTATATGTCAAAATAGACTAGACCGTACCAAAGAGACTAAGCTTCACAAGTCACATAAAGAGGGGTCTGACCTCTCGTATTATGAAGTCTACAGACACTTGTGAACCTTATTCTCAAAGGTATGATGGCCAAAAATCCCTCTGTAAGACAGTGGGAGAATGAGTTATTGAACTCACAGTCTCGTACATACTGATGTACCCGGACACAAGTCTAAGTTAGCCAGAATAAGTCGTTCTTATTATGACATCAGTGTTCTTGATGAAACATACGTCTAATAAAATAGAGAACAAAATGACAGAAGCATTTGAAATGATTCGATTAGATCGAAAAGTCAAATACTTAGCTGTATGAATCTTGCATAAAATAAAAGAAAATGTGATTTTCTCTCAGGTCAAGTATCTTAACATATTGGATGTGTTAGAGAGCATGAATCGCACTTTATTAGACATAGTGCGACTCATGGCAAAGTGACTGAGTTACGATCCTCCCTCTGGGTTAAGTTCCAGATAAAAATGCATAGGTTTTGATAAGGTTCTATAAGAACATTATCAATAAGATATTCATTAAATCAATTGTTAGGAAGTTAAATGATTACTCGAGTCTCGTGAGACAAAGAGTCGAGTTAGACATCATTGTCGATGATGTTTTTAAAATAACTTCCAAGATGAAATTCAGAGTATAGACTCTAATTAACAACTTGATGCAATAGGTTCTTGTACGTAAATAAAGTATGGACTTTAGTTTATATGTCCAAAGAAATTGTTTCTTAATGTCTGCAAGTAAATATTCGAGTTTAGAAGATTGGTGCAGAAAGAAAGTAGTGAAGTGCATCTTATGTTGGTTGAGAACATTTTCATCCTAATTCCTATAAACGGATTATGATGAAGCTGTCTTGCCAGCAGATGCGCACAGATCTACTCGGATCGAACTCAATGTAAATGCTCATGATAACCATGAAAACCGGTGCATTCATTTAAAGTTCATTTTCTAAATATGATTTAGAAGAACAAACTTTTATGAATTGACCAGAGAGTTTTCAAGGTCAGTGGAAGCGAATAAAACACATGAGAGTCATCAAGGGGATAGAATATATTTTGATAAAGTGGTCAAAAGAGTTAGACACTTTTAAACATGAACCATCTAAAATGACCAATAACTTATTAAAAATTTTTGTCGTTGGGTACGATGAGCTAGATGAGATCCAGGGATATTAAATGAAATGGATTCCGTAGGACCAAAAGCAATTATTTGGATGAGATTCAAATGGTTGGTCTAAATAGAAACCCCTTAAGTCTATACGGTAGACGATTTAGCAGATCCACTCATGAAGGCTCTAACACATGAAGTCTGGAAAGACTTATGTGTAAATACGGTATGAGATACCAGGATAAATGGGTCTGAGTGCAAGTGAGAGATGTTGCGAGATGTATGCCTTTGAGGCAATTTATCTCCGTGTATCTATACAAACATCTTGTTCAATATTACAATAAGCCGTATGGTAATAATTTATCTAAGTTAAATCATAATGTAGCTATCATTAGAGAATAACTTAGGTAAAGTCCTGAAACTTAATGCGATGTCAAACATATATCGAGATGAGTATCTCGATCATGGAGAAATGTTTGACCGTCTGTAGCATAAGTCTCAAAAGGGTTCGTGGTCATAGATGTTTCGAGAAAAGGATATCGAAACATCGGATAGACCATTGTGTCTTAGTTTTCACCGTATAGCGGTGACGATGATCTCATGATCGTTTGACTTGGCGAAGTCGAAGACGAGACACATGTGCTCACTGGAGAATGTGTTCAATGAACGACCCACAAGAGTTATCATATGGTTATATTGACCAACCTGTCAATGATAACTCTTAGTAATGATTGATTCGTGGTGAAAAGTGTATATTTATACCCCCTAACTACCCCTATTTTGTGCTAAGGATTAGGCTTAATCTTGCTCTTTTGGGTATAAACTCACTTTATGTTGCATATAAGGGCTTATTTGTATTCTTTACACAAACAATCATTATATGGACTAATTTCTCCTTTTTCTTTTTTTCAGGTACTCCTGGGAGTCTTGGGGATTTTTCAGAATTTTCTGGGATTTTTCTGAGATTTCTGGGTATTTTTGGAGAATTAATTGGAGGAGAAAAGGGGGGAGAAAATAGGGAAAAATGGATTTAATATGGGGCACCACGTGGCGCAACCACGTCGCACCACGTGACGCCAGGCCGCTCCCCCCTCTTGAATGCAGCGGGTGATGGCTCGCTCTGTTGAGCCCGCATGCGGGCTTCTAAGCCCGCCAGTCTCGAGCGGGAATTTTAATTGCGGGCCGCTAGCTCGCTCTTCGAGCGGGCGGATGTCATGCGGGTCGGGGTCCGACCCGGTCCGCTCCACCTAAAACAGCAGGCGAGCGCTTGGAAGCAAAGCGGGCAAGCGCCCGCGAAGCCCGCAACCCGCAATGGCGGAGAAGCATGCGATTTGAGTTTGCGGGCGGGTCGGGCGGCCAGCGCCAGACCCGCAGGCCCGTTTGCAGACCCAACTCGTGTTTGGGGGTTATTTCGGCTGATGTTGGGATTCCAGCGAGCAATTCAATTTGGCCAGGGGTTTTACTGTTCTATTGGGGCAAGAAGAGCCCCATCTTCTTCCCCAAGAGCTAGGGCTAGGGCTTGGAGGCCATTAGAGGCTAGGAAATCTTGGAGGAGGAGCAAGAGAGTGGAAAGCTTGGTTTTCTAGGGTTTCTCTTGGTGATTTCTTCCCCTCTTTTGAAGCTATTGGTTTCTAAATGAATTGAATGTATATTTGAATGATTATTGAATGATAGTGAGAATCTTTTGATAGTTATTCAATTTATGGCTTGTAATGAATGCTCATTAATGTTTATCATCTTGCTTTTCATTACGATGGCCTAGAGCCAATGGTGTGTGGAATTGGAATTAGCTAGGGTTTGTGTGTTTGATTAGTGATGGTTCATTCCTTGCATTTGATTGGATTAGCGTACCTTGAAATGGATGCTAATAGTGTTGATTGATGGGTTGTGCCCTAAATTTCATTGAGTCGTGCACCACTCTTGGTGGGACCGTAGAATGGTGGTGTACCCTAAGGGTCACACCTACGTGCACCATCCTTGCATTCTATTGACACGGATGCAAGGATTGACTCACGAGCTTAAGTTAGGGATTCCAACTCACTAATTAACACACGAATGAATCATGCATTACCCTTGGTGGGGCCGTAGAACGGCGGTGTGCCTTAAGGGCATTACCTACATGCACTGCCTTAAGGGCATTACCTACATGCACAACCCCGCATACCTTGAAGTGGATGCGATGGTTGATTCATTTGGAGTGAACCTATTGCTAATCAACTCACAACCCTAATGACATCCCATTCCACACACTTCTTCTTGCTTGACTAGCTCTACACTTTGGTCTCCACCCCACCTACCTTGGGGTTGGCTCGACATTGTCACCCCACACTTCCACTCACCGCACGTGTTAGTTTACTTGGTTGTACCAACACTTTTAGCATTCCTTAACCAATTGATATTGTGAATGTGAAACGAATTGTCTCTGTGGATTCGACCCCGTACTTACCGGGATTATATTGCGTTGACACTCCTACCCTTGGGAGGCGAGTGTGTGCATCCTACTTGGATTGTGCACGCCTCGCGGTCAATCAATGACAGGCAAGTTGGTCTTTGACTTGAGGTCATTATACGAACCTGTGCGTGAACGGTGTCACTTGGATCGCTGACCTAGCTTCGAGGTAAGTCCTGTCGAAAGGTCTTTGGTCAGGTGACATTTGAAGCGTACGAGGAGAGTAATGACCGATATAGGATTCGTCTCTCCCAGTCAATGGGAGTTAGTGTCGTAGTGATAGTTTGGTCTTTAGTAAAAACTCTGGCCAGAGTATGTTGGAAGTTGTCCAACATTATTTGACTAAAGATCGATGGAAACTAACCGGATTCGAGTTATTGGGGTTGACAGTTTGACCGTACCATAGACTTGAATTAAACAACATAGTTTAGACGAAGAGACTAAAACTGTGGAGTTCTTCACGGACATGGTCAGGGTGGTCCCAACAATACTCATGTCGATGACTCAACCACATAATTATGATACTGAAACAGGGACGGCAACTATTGCTCGTGGTCACTGCCGTATAAGGCTTCGAGCCCAACCTGTAGTAGGGTCAGGCTGTAGGGTCTCACACAGAGTGCGACCTTCGTCTAGTAATAGGTAGAATCATTAGGGAGAATATGCATTTGATGCAAGGGATAGAAAATTGCATTTGATGCAAATGATAATTTTAAGCCTAGATAGGGACTGATTTGCATATGTGCAAAAGGGTTTAAATTTGTCTTAAATTGTTTAAGACCATATTTAATATAATAAACACATGGAAAAGGTTACCTGTAAGACGGGAATATCCCGCTCTAAACACATGTTCGAACGGCGTCCAAATTGGACGCCAAACGCCCAAGTTACGCCCAAAACAGCACAAAGGGGTCTTACCCAGGCCCAAACAGGGCATGGGTCAGACCAGACCAAACTGACCCAGGCCAGACCTCCCGGGTCTGGCCTGGGTGCTTGGCCAGCCAGGGCCCGCCCAGGGCGCCAGGCGCCCTGGGCCTGGGCCTGGTGCCCAGGCCCGGGCGCCCTAGGCGCCCTGGGCTAGGCGCCCAGGCTGGGTGCACCCAGGCCAGGCGCCCAGGCCATCGGGCATGGTGGGCCCCGCAGAACTGGGTTTCTGAACCCTAGGGCAGTGCAGATTTTTGACGGCTGATTTTGGACGAAAATTCAAGCTTTGGGCTAATCTTTGACGATCAATTGGAGGTTCAAACGGACTTCGATTGACTCGCCGTTTTTTCCTACATGTTCACTGTTGAACACCTTTCGATTTGATAAGTTGTATCAATTTTGAAGCTCAACGGTGACGGACTTAAATTTCATGGAAGTTTGGCCTTTATGAAAGACAAACTAACTTGAATTTATTAATTCTAAAAACAATAGTCCCACATCGGAAGTTGCGTAAAAGGGAGGGGTCAACCGCCTATATAAATAGGGATCTGCTCCCCTTCTCCAAACTTGTCCCAAGTGTAAGGATCGCCTTACCATTGCAATACTAACAACAACACACTAGAGGGGGGTGAATAGTGTAATGGCAATAAATTGTCCAATTAAAATTAAACTTGCAAATGCGGAATAATAAATGCAAGTGGAAATAATTGACACAACCAATCTAAATGCAAACACAAGAATATACCCTGGTTCCCCAAACTTGGGTACGTCCAGCCACACCAATATTCACTATAATTCCACAAAGAGAAGTGAATACAAATCCCACAAAGAGATACCTCACCAAGAGGATTTTGTCCTACACAAGGACCAACCAACCCTACACAGGGGTCAAACTCCCACCTAGA
The DNA here is from genome assembly GCA_030789695.1 of Scilla litardierei. Classification (NCBI taxonomy): domain Eukaryota; kingdom Viridiplantae; phylum Streptophyta; class Magnoliopsida; order Asparagales; family Asparagaceae; genus Scilla; species Scilla litardierei. The sequence continues at coordinate 23,838,267 of CM061131.1, read as the reverse complement.
GAATTACTAACTCCCACTCAGAGAATTAGGGTTAGCCCTACACTAGGACACCAAACTCCCACAAAGAGAGTTACTCGCACAAAGAGAGTTATTCCCACTAAGAGAATATCCTAATCCCACAAAGAGATAAACTCCCACAAAGAGAGAAATACTAATTCTCACAAAGAGAATTAGTGTTACAAAGAAACACTAAGTAAAATAAATACTCTTACATATGCCTTGAGATGCTTACTCATAGATGAATGCAAGACATGGAAGAGGATCTCCAAGTGTTGAGATTTGCTTAAAAGTACTTGGATGATTTCCCTTGAGCTGGACTTCAATGCATGAAGAGGAATGAGAGCTCAAAGAGGGAAATGAGAGAGTTTGAGAGTGGCTTAATCAATCTCTAATGATTTGCAATAGCATCAAGAAGTTCCTATGTACTCAGCCCTGTCATATATATAGGAACCCTATATCAACCCTCAAAACCCAAGGAAACAGCTAAAAACAAAAAGCTGCAACGGCTAGTTTCTGGGCAGAAACGTCACTGACAGTCGACTGATGAACAAATGACAGTCGACTGTCCAACGGCTAGAAAATATCCAGCGGCTATAATCAGAGCCTCGACAGTCGACTGATGTAGTCAATACAGTCGACTGTAAATAGGACAGGCGCCTGTAAAACCTTCAGCAGGCGACTGCTGCAGGGGATGGAATAAAACAGAGAGCTGCACTCTTTCTCCAGAAAGCATACAAACGACTGATGACAAGGATACAGTCGACTGTAAAATAAACAGACGACTGTAAAACCTTAATCGGTCGGATACTGCAGGAGATGGAGAAAAACAGAAAGAGGCAGTATTTGCAGTTACGCCTTTCAGACGACTTTTGACCATTCCACAGGCGACTGTAAATATACATGCGACTGTAAATTGATCATCAGTCGACTGATGCGAAAAGCACAAGTAGAGTCAATAGAAAGGTTGACTTGAGCAGTGCATCACAGTCGACTGTAGAAGGCTCAACAGGTGACTGGAAATCACCCAGTCGACTGTGAATCCTTTAGCAGGCGACTTTAGGAGAACCAGAGACTCCAAATGGATCTTTGGTCATGATGAGCCTATTGGGTTGGATTCTATGATAATCCTAAGGCTCACTAAGATGGTTAAATGCATATGCATGTATGAGTAGACCATCTATCAAAGCATTACATTAACCTTGACTCAAATGAGAGAGAAAGCAATAAAGGAACTATTACATGGATTACATTGCTTTCCTTAGAGTCTATGGTTTCAATTTTGATGCCTTGATGCTCCCCATCATCTCCAAGCTTTGGCATCCCTTGAGTTCAATCTTTGGCCCTTCTCCACTTGATGTCCATCCTTGCACCAAGTGTTTAGTCTCCAAAAAAGATATTCTTGAAATGTAATTATGAGACTAAAACAATAGAGTCATTAGCAACAACATAATGTTGTGATCATCATCAAAATAACATTGGTATGAAACACCAATACTCAACACCAAGCTCTAGATATGAGCGGCTTCTATAAATGTTGGAGCACGCCCGGATCTAGGCTTAAATTAATATTTATCTTCTCCCTAAATTTCTGCCTTACTCCTGAAGAGTTCTAGCAAAGCCACGAAGGGGTTCGGATCCGATCCGAAATCTTGGCGAAGGTTCACACTCGGGTGAAACTTTCTTCGGTGCGTAGTTGGCTCGACGATAAGAGGATTGCTCGCCTCGGGACGCGGAGCGGTTCGAGGAGCGGTTCGATGCGGGATGGGTAGCGGCTCGGAAGACGGTGCGGTACACCTTGCCTGAACCAAGGCAAGGTTCCAGGTATGTGAATTTAATTAGATTTCCTTTAATTTAATCGCAGTAGTTTAGATCCTTCATGGGGTGGTCAGATCCACCCCAAGTCGGCAAAGATTCTGGCTAAGGGTCTTGAACCTTAGGGCTTCGTTAAAATAGTTTAACGGGTTAAATTTTTCCGCTGCATTCTTTTCACTCTATGGTCCGTCTGACTTAGGACATGCATAGATTTGTGTCCTGAGGGTCTATAAAACCAAACAGTGATGTACCACCAGGCGCCCTCAAATACACCATTGGTGTGTTTCTGGAATGGTGAGGATCTCGGAATGATAGGATGATGTTGCCTTCATAATTTGCTTTGCAGATTTACAGTAGATGGCCATCCCACGGTGGGTACCCAGTCTGTGATTTCTCAGTATAGGGATCGGACCTATAACATGCATTTGCATAAACATGGAGGATGATTAAGCTCAAATCTTTCGACCCTTGGAGGAAGCACAGAAGATGCTTAACTCTGGTCTAATGGCCCTTGTTAGGTACCTAACTATCTGTGGCTAATGAGTTTACTGCAACTGCTATATTGGGACACATGCAGTTAGCCAGGAGCGCCTGATTGCACTTAGATAAGGGACTTTAGGAACAATTATATCATCCTCCCTCTTCCAACGATCGGAAGGGGTCTTTTTGTACATCCATAGAGTGTACTACCATAGGTGTACTTTGGATGACAATGGTCCTTGTAATTTTTTCAATGCACCTCTAGGTGTATGTAACAAGCTTCTATTAAAAAAATAAATCTGTGAGTCATGACTTAATTTATTTTTGCCTAGGTCTTCCATTTCATGTTTAATAGTCAGGTTTGAACAGATATTTCGGTTTTCTCTTCAGGAGATCCAATGAGATTTAAGTCGTTTACAACTTTGATCTCAAATCATGTCCTTTGCTCAGATGCAAAGGCAACCCTTAGTAGGAATCATTGCTTTGGCAAGTGATTATCTTGGTTGTATATTATTTATTAATATTATTCTTCTTTTTTAATAGAATAGATGTCCCGAAGTCTATTCAGGCATTTTAAGGAAATATGGAATTTATCTTTATCAATATCTCCATAAAGGTATGCTGTCACAACATCCAATAACAGCATATCCAAAATTCCCGTTGCCAAATTGTAAGGTGTCACACCCCTCTCCCCAGGATATTCGGAATTTATAAATGTTTTTTTTCAATTATCCTGAAGAGTGAGGGTGATGAGAGAGGAAAAGAAAGATAAATGAGTAACTGAACAAGCAGGCCACTGCGCACATGCTGAGATATTACAAGTGAAGCTTCACAGTAATATCAGAACAATTTCATAATTGTTGAGTATTGGACTCCCCGGATTTGGTTTTGGATGATGAACAAACATAAATATATCGTGAACTAACTCTTTGTGCGCGCAGTTATGGAGATCGTCGCCAAATTCATATGAACATCCCAAGCGACGTCTCGAGACTTCTCAATACGCGTGATTAGGGGTGGCGTTTGGTTAGCGCGTTCACTAGCTCAATTGGTATGCTTGTGTTCCCCTTTCTAGGGGATCTTCGGTTCGATTCCGGTTGAAAACGAATTATTTCAAAAAATATTTTGAAAGAGAAGGTAATGCGGGTCGGGTTCGGGTGACCCGCCAACCCGTCGGGTGAACCCGGCCCGAACCGACCCGTTTGCCACCCCTACGCATGATCGTATGCCTAAAGCTTCGTTGAAGTTTTTAGACCATCATTGAAGTCATAAAGATTCGATTGAAGCTTTTAAAGACGGTTCGTCAAGTTTTATTTATAGTCTTTTAGCTTCGTATCGTAGAATGTTAAGCCTTGAGTAGGTCTTACGTTTTAATCTTCATAACGCTCATATCTTAGGGCTAGGATCTTAGTAGAAGTCCATACGAACTTTTCCGAAGCATCGCGCTTCGATTCGCGACTTCTTGTGCATTTTAGTTGGTTCAAGAAGAAGAACCAACCAACTAGATGGTGATCTAGTCAGTCGAAAAAGCTTCTTGGACCGACTAGTTTGCCTCCCTCAATTCTAGCTCACTTACTGTTTACAGTTAGTCGGTCAAAGAAGGTTCACCGACCGACTAGTTGTGAAACTAGCCGGTCAGTGTTTCTTCTTGGACCGACTAGTTGAGCTTCTACTGTACAGCCTAACTTACTGTTTATTGTTAGTCGGTCAAAGAACGTTTGTCGACCGACTAGTTGATGAACTAGTCGGTCAACATTTGTTCTTGGACCGACTAAATCAATTTGTGCTCAGACTATTTGTTTTATCTCTTAGTCGGTCTCAGTTGAGTCACCGACCGACTAGTTGTAAAACTAGTCGGTCAGCAACTCTTCTTTGACCGACTAGTTCTCTTTAGTCTGAACTTATCCTTTTGGATGTTCAACCATTAGTCGATTCATGTTGTTTGACCGACCGACTAGTTGATGAACTAGTCGGTCAGTCAACCTTCTTTGACCAACTAGTTTGGTTCAGAATAGAGCCGTTGGAGCATTAAATGCCACGATTTTCACTCTCTATTTCCTCTATCCTATATATACTTGGAGTGCTGCATTCATTGCACTCAAGGCTGATATTAAGTGAACTTTAGAGATCAAAGAGAAAGCATTAAATCTTCATTCAAAGCTCTTTCATTCCATTCAAGAATCTCTCCCTCACTCTTATTTCAAAAGAGAGATTCATTGATTGTGAGCCTTCCAAGCCAAGTGCTTGATTCTAGGTCACCAACAACCTCATAGCTCTCCATCGCTGATCTACATCTTGGATCTAGGGTTTGGTGCCTCTTCATCTTCCCCAAAATCCGTTTTGCCCTAAATCGTAAGTTTTACTCAAGGCATAATATTTTGTCAGTAAGAATTTCTATTTCATTTACTTTCGATATTGTAAGTGTTTTACTCTCGGTTGTGAGAGTGGGTTTGTGATCCCGGGTTGTGGGAGTCACAATTACTTTGTGTATGATTTGGTCTTTTAGAGGTTTATCTACAAGAATTTCATAGTGCAAATCTAAGGTTAGAGGTTTCTAACTCTAGTATCCAGAGGGGATCCGGGTGTTTGGGACGTAGGATCACCGGGAACAAGTCGGGGAGACTTGGGTGGATCCGAACCCGTTAAATCATTTGTTTGCGATTGATTTTATTTGTTGTCTATATTTACATTTCCGCATTTCCGCATTGTTGGTTAGAGTTTGCAAGATAATTAGGAATTATCCTCTTAATTATTTTAAAGTACTATTCACCCCCCCCCCCCCCTCTAGTACTTATGCAGTAGCTTCGTAGAGCATTACATTTGGTATCAGAGCCAAGTACCTAGCTATGTCTGCCAACGACAACAAGACCGTTCGTCCACCTTCAGACTACAGCACCTTCAGGAACCGTGAAGGAGCTTCTTCGGTGATGGAAGGACACTCCTCAACGAGGCCTCCCTTCTTCAACGGTACCAACTACGGGTACTGGAAATGCCGGATGGAAACTTTCCTCCTGAGTGCTTCACTATGGAGGGCCACGATGAAGGAGTATGTCGAGCCTGCCGAAGAAGATTTCGAGAAGTGGACTACCGCGGAGGTCGCCGCGGAGGTAAGCAATGCCAAGGCAATGAACACCTTGCAATGCGCTTTGGAGCCCGAGGAATTCAATAAAATATGCACATGTAAGAGTGCATATCAAATATGGAACTCCCTCCTCATCTTGCATGAAGGAACGAGTAGGGTAAGAGACTCCAAACTCGTAGTAGTAAATAAAGATTACGAGTTATTTCATATGGTACAGGGTGAGAAGATGAAGGAGTACTACGCTCGCTTCGTCGACATCACAAACGAGTTGGAGGCTCTCGGTAAGACCTACACCCAAAAGGAGAAAGTCTCTAAGATCATCGATGGACGTCCTTCTTATTGGGAGAAACGTACCTTCGCCATCGAGGAAGGTAATGATATGAAAACATATACCGTCGTTCAACTAATGGGTACCTTGATGTCTTACGAGGTACGCAAGGATAGCAAGCTTAAGTTGCAGGACAAGATGAAGTCCAACTTGAAGCAAGACGAGCCAAAGAAAAAGGCGATTGCGTTCAAGGCCGCTCCATCCACATCCACATCTACCGATGATGAAGAATCGGAAGAAGAATTGGACTTGGAGTCCATTGCCCTCATGGCAAAGAAATTCAACCGGTTCTTCCGGAAAGGTAATTTTAAGAACAAAGCTAAATTTGGTTCTTCTAACGCCTCCTCTCCTTTGTGTTTCAAATGCAACAAGCCAGGACACATGAAAGCGGAGTGTCCTCAAAACAAGTAAAAGGAAAAGTGGAAGGCGCCAAAATTCGACAAGTCCAAGAAGTACAAGAAAGGGTACAAGAAGGGACTTGTCGGGACATTCTCCGACTCCGAGGATTCGTCAAGTGGAGAGTCGGATGATGAGCAAGTGGAGCAAGCATACATGTGCTTCATGGCACGTGAGGATCATGTTCAAGAGTCATCCTCCGATGATAGCGACAATGAAGGCGATGAGGTAACAATAGATGACCTTAGAAATGCTAATGAGCAAATATGGTCTAAATACACTAAATTAGTAAATAGATATACTGAGGTAAAAGATGATTTAGCTAGCATCCAAACCTCGCCTAAATCTATCATCACCAACAACGACACCGTTGTTGAAGAGTTGAGAAATGAGATTGTAAATCTCAAGTCTCAACTTGAACATGTTAGCATTGAGAACTCGGAGGAACACAAGATAGCGGATTTGACTTTTCAAAACTCGACTTTGAGTATTGAGAATGAGAATCTCAAATCTCGTGTTTATGTGCTCACATCGCAAGTATCCACTTTAGATGCTTCTATGCGTTCTCTCACCGAGAAATATGAGTGCACATTAGGCTGAATCAATGAATTCAATAAGGATAAGGGCCATTTGGATAATATCCTAAATGACTTACCTCCGGCCAATCCCACATTGGCTTGAGGTATAAGTTGGGAAATTCATCCAAGTTGGCCACTACCTTTGTTAGGCCAACTTCCGATGCTTCGACGAATGGTAGCAAACACTCTATTGGTAGTTCAACTACCAATGGTGCTTCCACCTCGTACACACCCTCATTTGGAAAGAAACCCACTTTGGGTGGACCTCCAAAGAAGGGTCATGCTTATATGTACACAAATACCATGCCACATAGGAACACACATCCTACTCCACATGCTCACACATATGATGATTTTTATGCACCACATCCACGAGCACGTGCACACCATATGAGACACCCTCACGCACGTGTTCCTCCACATGCATATGTTCACCCACATCATCATATGAATAAATATCATCATGTACCATTTCATCATGTTCCTTATGCCTATCCACGACATGCATCACGTAGAAATCAACAACGCATGCATGCTCCCAATAGGATTAAGGCTCCCAAAATCTTCACTATTTGGAGCCCAAAGGACACAAGCATGTATAAAAAACAAATTTACATGAATTCGTATTTCATGAATGTTGTGCATAGTGATAATTATGTGGGGAAGTCTAAGTCCAATTGGACTTGGCTTCCAAAGGTCTAATCTTTTGGACCCAATGACCTTGGGTACCATGTTATGATAGTTTCTATTTATAGGTACTCAAGAGAAAGAAACGGAGCAACAAATCCAAATTTGGCTCCAAGAATAATGGGACACTCGATAGCGGGTGTTCAAAACACATGAAGGGTGACGCTCAATTGCTCTCCGGAGTGGTGCCCATTGCAAATGGAAATCGCGTCGTCTTTGGAGGTAATGAGAGCGAAACCATCATAGGTGTTGGTAAAGTGGGTAATCCTTCTAAACCACTTATATGTGATGTTTACATTGTTAAAGGATTAAACCACAATCTTATTTCAATAAGCCAACTTTGTGACAAAGGTTACAAAGTTAGCTTTGTGAAAGGAATGTACCATATTTTAAGAAATGATAATAATGATTTATTGTTTTCCGGCACACGCCATAAGGATATATATATCCTAGATCTTCCAAGATCACATGAACAATGTCTCATTGCCAACACAAGTGAACAACACTTATGACATCGATGTTTTGGTCATGTGAACTTTGGAACACTCTTTAAACTTTCCAAGTTAAATTCTATTAGAGGCTTCCTTAAGCTTGTCTTTCAAAAGAAAAGCTTTTGTGACTCGTGTCAACGAGGCAAGCTTCCAAAATCTTCATTTAAACCTAAGAAAAGCATTTCATCTAAGCAGCCTCTAAAGCTATTACATCTAGATCTTTTTGGGCCAACTAGAGTTGCTTCATTAGGTAATGCTAGATATAGACTTGACATCGTTGATGACTTTTCTAGATTTACTTGGGTATTTTCCTTAAGTAATAGAAATGATGCTTTTGAAAACTTCACAATTTTTGTTAAGAAAGTACAAAATCTCATTAGAACCACCATTGTCACTATTCCAGTGATCATGGATGGGAATTTGAGAATGAGTCTTTCTCAACGTTTTGTGATGAAGTTGGTATTACACACACCTTTTCATTCCCTCGCGCACCTCCTCAAAATGGTGTTGTTGAGAGAAAGAATAGGACGCTAGTGAAATGTGTTCTCACGATGCTTGATGATAGCCAACTTGGCCATCAATTTTGGGTGGAAGCGGTACATACCGCTTGCTATGTGTTTAATAGAATACTTTTGAGGCCCGGCACTAAACAAACTTGTTATGAATTGTTGTTTGATAGGTTGCCTCAAGTTAAACATTTTCGTGTTTTCGGTTCAAAATATTTTATTAAAAACACGTATGGTAGTTTGGACAAATTCGATCCGCAATCCGATGAGGGGATATTTGTTGGATATTCCTCCCGTAGCAAAGCCTACTGGATATACAACAAACGAACCTCAACGATTGAGGAATCACTTCATGTCTCATTTAATGAAGGTTTTGTCCCTACTAGAGTTACTAATGATGATGACTCCATGGATGTCTTATGTGATTCTATTGGTAATTCTAATTCTATTGATTCTATTGAGACTAACTCAACTAATGAATCTTTTGAGAATGTTCCTAGTGATCAGGGAATTCCCAAACGGCTTCATACCGTTCGTGACCATCCTCATGAGCAAGTCATTGGCAATATCCTTGATAGTGTCAAGACGAGATCTCAAGTCAACTACTTCGCTCATTGTGCCTTTGTCTCCTCGATAGAGCCAAAGAATATTAATGAAGTGTGCGAAGATAGTGCTTGGATCCTTGTCATGGAAGAGGAACTCATTCAATTCGAGAGGAATGAGGTTTGGGAGCTTGTTCTATTGCCATCGAAGAACCACACCGTTATAGGAACGAAGTGGATTTTCAAGAACAAGACCGACGAAAACCAAATCGTCGTCCGGAACAAAGCTCGGTTAGTAGCTCAAGGCTATCGGCAAGAGGAATGTATTGATTTCGAAGAATCCTTCACTCCGGTAGCTAGATTAGAATCTATTAGATTATTGTTATCTTTTGCATGCCATAAAGATTTTAAACTCTTTCAAATGGATGTTAAAAGTGCATTTTTAAATGGAGATGTTGTTGAGGAAGTTTACGTTTCTCAACCTCCGGGTTTTATTAATGAAAAATTCCCAAATCATGTTTTCAAACTTAAGAAAGCACTTTACGGTTTGAGACAAGCTCCTCGAGCTTGGTATGACCGTTTAAAGAATTTTCTTTTGGATTTAGGTTTTAAAATGGGAGAAGTTGATTCGACATAATTTGTTAAGTATTCGAATAATGATATAATATTAGTTCAAATTTATGTTGATGATATCATTTTCGGTGCTACTAACTTCACTCTTTGCGAAGAGTTTTCTAATGTGATGAAGGATCAATTTGAGATGAGCCACATGGGTGATCTCAAGTATTTCTTAGGTCTCCAAATTCGCCAAATGAACGATGCAATCTTCATCCACCAAACGAAGTACACGGTGGAGTTGCTTAAGCGATTTGGAATGGAGAATGCCTCTGGGAAGAAGACTCCAATGAGCACGACTACGCATCTTGATAAGGATACGGGCGGTAAAGATGTAGACATTCGTATATATCGAGGTATGATATGTAGTTTACTATATCTTACCGCAAGTAGGCCCGATATTATGTTTACCATATGTGTATGTGCTCGTTATCAGTCTCAACCTAAGGAATCTCACTTAGTAGCGGTAAAACGTATTTTCCGTTATTTAAGTTACACACTTGATTTTGGATTACTTTATCCAAAATCTAGCACATATGAGTTAATCTCATATAGTGACGCAGATTATGCGGGATGCAAATCCGACAGGAAAAGTACTAGTGGCACTTGCCATTTTATAGGAAATTCTCTTGTCTCTTGGTTTTCCAAGAAGCAGAATTCCGTATCACTTTCAACCATCGAGGCAGAATATATTGCCGCCGGTGCCGCGTGTGCTCAGGTTATTTGGATGAGACACACTCTTAAAGACTTTGGTATAAACTGTGATACTTGCCCTATCATGGTGGACAACCAAAGTGCAATATGTCTCTCTAAGAATCCGGTACACCATTCCCGTTCTAAACACATAGATGTCTGTCACCATTTCTTAGATGATCATGTTGCTAAAAAGGACATCATATTAGTGTACGTTGAAACCCAGAAGCAAATCAACGATATTTTCACAAAACCACTAAAGGAAGACTCCTTTGTGCGTTTGCGTCGAGAATTGGGGATTATGGGTGAATCCGAGATTTAGGATTCATATTTTGTTCAATAATCTTGCATGCTATTCAATTCGTTATATTTGCTCATGCTAGATTAATTGAAATTTTCTGGATTTTTGTTGAATTTTCGGAATTTTCGCTCGATTTGTTCTTAAACATCAAATTTCAGATTTTCGATGTTTAATGGGGTAGTATAATGTTTAATGAGAGGATTACAATGTTTCGTCGAAGTGCGATTAGGAGAGAACTCAAAATTTCAAATTTTCAAATTTTTGAACACTGTTAGTCGGTTCATGTTCATTGACCGACCGACTAGATCAGCATCTAGTCGGTCAGTGAATGAACTCAGACCGACTAACTCAAGCCCTAAATTTGGCTTCAGTTACTGTTTGCAATTAGTCGGTTCAAGCTCATTGGCCGACCGACTAGATCGTCATCTAGTCGGTCAGCGCTTGAACTATGATCGACTAATTGCCTCAGGGACAGTTGCGTCTTTTCGACTTCCGATCGACTTATACTCCCTCTAACCGACTTCTTTTCATTCTAGTCGGTTCGATATTCTCTCTCAACCCCCCAAAACCCCGTCGTTTCCTCTCCCCCTCCGCCGTCGTTCATCGTTTTTCGGCCACCATCCGACCTTGCTCCGGCCATCTCTCTCCTCCCTAGGTATCTCCTCCCTCTCCTAGCTGTTTAGGGTTCTTTCTCAGCTCCTAGGATTAGGGTTTCAATCTCTTTTCAACTCGATTTCAGTATCTAGGGTTTCGGCCTAGGGTTGATCTTCTAGGGTTTTAGTGTTCAATCTCGTTTGATTGCGTCGTGTCTTGTCTCGCTTATGGCAAGAACACGTATTACGATCGATCCCACTCGTCCATCGCCTATGAACGTCTATTCACCACCTTCGGACCCCCCGCAACCCAAACGAACTCCACCCAAACGCCGTTCCAAGACCACCCAACATTCGTCGTCTTCGCCTCCTCTTAAGAAGAAGAGGACGGCGACCGCTAAACCCCGATCTCAGCCTAGGAAGCAACCCGTATCCCCAGCTTCATTCCGTGCACCCACTCCTCCTGATTTCCGACACGGAATATATCCCTGAGACCGAGCCTATCAATAGGGATCCCACTCCACCTCCTAGGTCTTCCACACGTCCGACGTCTTCCTCACGTCCTTCTAGCACTCGTCAGCCTAAGGGGAAGGCTCCGATGCCGGTTGGCGATGTCGATATTTCGTTGTGTCGCGATGACCCTATGTGTCTCGCGGCTTACAACCGTATCGAACATTGTTCGCTGCTATTGGAGCATTTCGTACAGTTCTTTGACTTCCCAGGCCTAGCAGATCTTCTTTCGTCTAGCAGTCTTATCGATTATCTTCAGTATGACCCTAAGGCGAATCCACACCCATACCCTCGCCTAGTCAAGCTATTCTACGCCAATAAGGTTCGCGGTCAGTACGACGAGACCCATTCTATTGAGACTACTGTCTTGGGGACACCGATAGTCCTCACGGCAGAAGTCTTAGGAGATTTGATTGGTGTCTCCTCGTCTGGCCTTCTTCCAGCTCATATTTCTGTCGACGACATCTCTGAGCTTGATCAGGTGATGCTCGCCGAGATCTTTCATGAGATTCCTCCTGCCATGATTGGCGTGCCCTCGAAGTCCTTCAAGCCAAATGATTGGGTGCTTAATCTGATCTTGAAGTAGTGCCTCCTTCCGAAGTAAGGCTCCTCTTCATTGCCATCCCAGCCATTCCTGAAGCTCATCTACGCTCTTTTCATGGGGAGCGAGATTAACTGGGCTAGGATCATTCTCGATAAGATGGATTCTTTCGAGTGTATCCGAAAGTCCATGAAATCTACTCATATCCCATATCCGTGCCTGTTGACTCTCGTATTCTGTCACTTCCGTGTCACTCTCCCTCCCGACGATGAGCGTCCCCTCGGTCCCCCTCTGAATGCGACGGCCGTCAAGAAGTCTCTTGCGGCGCTTCATCATGTTCAGAGGACGACCCCGTCTGCTTCAGCCTCTGCTTCAGCTGCTGCTCCTGCTCCATCTCCTACTCTTATTGAGCTTGCACGTTCGGTGAAACGTGTAGAGTCTCGTTGTGCTCGATCTGAGGAGATTCTCGCTCGCATCGCATTTCACTTTGGCATCGAGATTCCTCCGTCTGTTTGTGACAACGAGGAGGAGTTAGATGATGATGAGATTCAAGAGCTTGCTCATGCTGCTGCTGCTCGTGCCCCTAAGGGTACTTCTGGTGCTGCTTCTACTTCTGTCGGTGATCCCGAGAGCACACCTGCTGCCACCATTCCTCCGGTGGATGCTTCGTCTGTTGCTGCTCCCGAGACCACTCCTGTCGTGCCAGAGATTTCCACTCTCGTCACTCCTGTTGACACTCCTGCCATTCCAGTGACCGCTCCCTCTGCAGAGCCTGCTGCTGCTGCAGATCCTCTCGGTGCCTCCTGAGCTTCTCTGAGGACTCTCTTAGTGCACTTTCGATGATAGATCTTGTGTGTGAGAGTTGGGTAGGATAGAGGGTGATTATGATTTTTGATACTTTTGGATGTATTTTGATGTATCTCGGATGATGTTTTGATAGTGGTATATGTCGGTGTGATACATGTTGTATTTTGTGCTTCGATTGTTGGATCGCTTTTTATGTATGTTGACGATGTATGATTTTGTTGTATCATGTTTCATATATATATATATATATATATATATATATATATATATATATATATATATATATATATATATATATATATATATATATATATATATATCGATGTTGACATTTATTCTCTTGTGCACATTATATTCTTCTTATGTCTCTGATGTTTGATTTCGTCGTTCGACGATAATAACTTGGTTTAAATAGAAATTATTTCTATGGAAACATAGAATTGTTTTCCATGCACTTAATTAACCAAGAATGTTGATATTGAAGAGTATATTCCATAACTCAATCCGTAAAATTGATTTGAGTTTTGATGATTTTATTTTTCGATTATCGACTTTGGTCTCATTGGCACGCTTTGATTTAATTCGTATTTTACTTTGGTGTCATTTGGACCGTGGTCGTATTCTACGACTCCCGTGCTTTTATTTGAAGCCATTGTTGTTGTCGTTGGTCTCTTCCCGCTCTTTTTACTAATGCCAAAGGGGGAGAGATATAATAATGACGATGCGCTAAATGATAATTTAAAGCATGTTTCCAAGAATCTAATTTGATATGTTAGATTCAGGGGGAGTTAAGATATAAAAATGGATTTCAAATCCTAAATTTCGATAATTGGATTCACATTTTATACTTTACTCGTCTGCTTGATGCTTATGAATATTATTGAATATGGAATTAACATGTCATCAATGCAGGGGGAGTAAGTAAATTTTATTTGAATCATTATTTTTTATTATTATTTATGTTGGTTTGTCATCACCAAAAAGGGGGAGAATGTTGAGTATTGGACTCCCCGGATTTGGTTTTGGATGATGAACAAACATAAATATATCGTGAACTAACTCTTTGTGAGCGCAGTTATGGAGATCGTCGCCAAATTCATATGAACATCCCAAGCGACGTCTCGAAACTTCTCAATACGCGTGATCGTATGCCTAAAGCTTCGTTGAAGTTTTTGGACCATCATTGAAGTCATGAAGATTCGATTGAAGCTTTTAAAGACGGTTCGTCAAGTTTTATTTATAGTCTTTTAGCTTCGTATCGTAGAATGTTAAGCCTTGAGTAGGTCTTACGTTTTAATCTTCATAACGCTCATATCTTAGAGCTAGGATCTTAGTAGAAGTCCATACGAACTTTTCCGAAGCATTGCGCTTCGATTCGCGACTTCTTGTGCATGTTAGTTGGTTCAAGAAGAAGAACCAACCAACTAGATGGTGATCTAGTCGGTCGAAAAAGCTACTTGGACCGACTAGTTTGCCTCCCTCAATTCTAGCTCACTTACTGTTTACAGTTAGTCGGTCAAAGAAGGTTCACCGACCGACTAGTTGTGAAACTAGCCGGTCAGTGTTTCTTCTTGGACCGACTAGTTGAGCTTCTACTGTACATCCTAACTTACTGTTTATTGTTAGTCGGTCAAAGAACGTTTGTCGACCGACTAGTTGATGAACTAGTCGGTCAACATTTGTTCTTGGACCGACTAAATCAATTTGTGCTCAGACTATTTGTTTTATCTCTTAGTCGGTCTCAGTTGAGTCACCGACCGACTAGTTGTAAAACTAGTCGGTCAGCAACTCTTCTTTGACCGACTAGTTCTCTTTAGTCTGAACTTATCCTTTTGGATGTTCAACCATTAGTCGATTCATGTTGTTTGACCGACCGGCTAGTTGATGAACTAGTCGGTCAGTCAACCTTCTTTGACCAACAAGTTTGGTTCAGATTAGAGCCGTTGGAGCATTAAATGCCACGATTTTCACTCTCTCTTTCCTCTATCCTATATATACTTGGAGTGCTGCATTCATTGCACTCAAGGCTGATATTAAGTGAACTTTAGAGATCAAAGAGAAAGCATTAAATCTTCATTCAAAGCTCTTTCATTCCATTCAAGAATCTCTCCCTCACTCTTATTTCAAAAGAGAGATTCATTGATTGTGAGCCTTCCAAGCCAAGTGCTTGATTCTAGGTCACCAACAACCTCATAGCTCTCCATCGCTGATCTACACCTTGGATCTAGGGTTTGGTGCCTCTTCATCTTCCCCAAAATCCGTTTTGCCCTAAATCGTAAGTTTTACTCAAGGCATAAGATTTTGTCGGTAAGAATTTCTATTTCATTTACTTTCGATATTGTAAGTGTTTTACTCTCGGTTGTGAGAGTGGGTTTGTGATCCCGGGTTGTGGGAGTCACAATTACTTTGTGTATGATTTGGTCTTTTAGAGGTTTATCTACAAGAATTTCATAGTGCAAATCTAGGGTTAGATGTTTCTAACTCTAGTATCCAGAGGGGATCCGGGTGTTTGGGACGTAGGATCACCGGGAACAAGTCGGGGAGACTTGGGTGGATCCGAACCCATTAAATCATTTGTTTGCGATTGATTTTATTTGTTGTCTATATTTACATTTCCGCATTTCCGCATTGTTGGTTAGAGTTTGCAAGATAATTAGGAATTATCCTCTTAATTATTTTAAAGTACTATTCACCCCCCTCTAGTACTTGTGCAGTAGCTTCGTAGGGCATTACAATAATTACATAGATCAACAACAGCATATCACACATATATCATCTTCCATTAATATACATACTCCAAGTACATCACCACACATGCACCGCCACTCTTCACCACCCAAGACAACCAGGTCACTCTATATAGCTACGGCTTGCACCAAATTATACTCCTGAAACCCAACTCCAAGCCACCTCCAACCACGTCGTCCCTGCTACCTGAAAAATGGGGAGGAGCATGTCAATGTGTGCCCCAGTAGGAACCAACTTGGGTTTGAAACTCCGTTTTAAGGTTATCAATTCACAAGGCAAGCAAGAGAAATAGAGCATGTAACTAAGTGGTATAATGCGAATTAAATAGTTGAACGAAGGGAGTCATACCTGCGGTCCAATGTCGAGTTACTGCAAGAAAAGGGTTAGCACGAACAATAAAAATAATAATAATAACAACAACACAAGTATTCAAGCAACCACTATCTGATAAGACAAGTACAAGTGCATGTGGTATGACACAGAGTCACAAAGAAGCAGGCAAATGAAGGGGAAGTGCTGCCAACAGAAGGAGTAACATGCCAAATTCTTATTTTATTATTTTATAATTGAATTAATTGGAACTTGGGTAAACTGTGTGATACCAGGACCTGGAGTTCACCCCAAATGTGGGGTGAATATAGCACATGACGCAGTTGACACGGGCACTGTACGCCGGGCCTCTCAGCTCCCCCGTCCCTGGCAGGAGTGAGGCTCTCCACTTCCTTACCCCTCCATTCCCGGTAAAGGCGAGTGGGTATAAAAATCCCCTCCACTCCCGGTAAAGGCGAGTGGGTATAAACTCCACACATCACATAATTATCTCCCAACTTCACAGTACATGCCTCATATCCACAATTTACTCAAATCCCACCAAAAACCCGGGCTTTGCTACTCACCCTCATTAGAGAGGACTGAGACATTCAAGAGTTTCATTTCATCATTTTAGTAATGAAGGAGTCATGTAGCATGGCGTCACATTTCACATTCAGATCAACATGGGTCATGCACTGAAGTGTCATGCCCTCCATCGTATTCATATCAACCCACCATCACATCACATATGTTACCATGCATGAAATGCTCTCAACATTACAGGTTCATATCAAATCTCAATTCATATCCATATGAGTGAGCATTTCTCACATTTCTGGCGTTTGCCTTCATTCAGGCATTTTCACAAACACGTGGTGAGCGTGACATGCATATCCATAAGCACATTAGCAGATCAACTGGCATGACATATCATTAATCTAATTTACATGTAAAAAACAACAATCATGTGCCATAGTGGGTGGAATAACAACAATACACAATTTAACACATCACTTAACCATTCAGCTTGCAGGAATTTGTAGAAGTTGCTAATACATGGGCATATATCATCAGGTTTTAGTGAGAATTTGGCAAGATGTCCCAAATAATAATTATATATATATTAGTCCTTGATTCATAGATGAAATTTCATAGAAAAATATTAAGTATGTGATTTATGGTGAATTAATTGGTGAAGTGTATCAAATCTGTTTTTCAGACAGATTTCAGGGTCTGTATTGTAAGCCAATTTTGGGCATGTTGGAGCCAGAAATTTGACATATGAACACACTGATGAATTTTTAGAAAATCTTGTTAAATTTTCAACAAGACCAAGATCATAAAATTCCATGATAAGTGCAGGTAATAATCCTCATTTTGCTAAACTGTGTCAACACTGAAAATCAAACAGACATATTGTAAAGATGGATTTATTACTCCTAATTTCTGAATTGTAACTATGTCAAAATTTACATGATTTTGGGGTATAACTTCAATATCTACAAGCTCATATTTTTTTCGAACCCTAATTTGAGCTACAGTAACCACAATCAAGGCAAAATCAGACATCAAGATTTTTGAATTTCAAAAGGAGACGACTTTGCTAAGAATATCAAAGTGAAATTGTGAAATTGGGCCATAGCATGTAAAAATTGACTATCCTCATCACATATTGGATAAAACATGCTATAAAAACATATTAGCAAAAATTAATTTGATGGAATTCCAAACCAAGAAAGTTCATACCTCAAAAGCTTGATTTTTCTTCTTTCTTTCTCTTCCTTTCTTCTCCATCTTCTCTCTCTTCAACCTACTTGAGATACTTAATTTTTTGATGGGAGAATTAGGGTTTTTGAGTTGAAGAATGAGGAGAAAAGAGGAGCATGGTGGCCGGCCCTATTGAGGAAAAAAGGGGAAGAAAGAAAAATGAAAAGAGAAAGGGAAAGAAAAGTGAAGAAGAAAAGAGAAGATTCTTTCTAAAATATCTAGCTCTAGAAACTCCTAAGGATAAGCATGCACTTAGTTAAATGACCAAAATACCCTTCCATACTCTAGGTATTTACAAGTTTGCCATTACTTTAAACACCGACCACTTAAGTATGTACGCACAACAAATTTAGTCAAAAAGCCCGTTTTGCCCCTGACCTTTCTAAACATTAACGTGGTTGCCATTGACCCCTAACCCCTTTCACACTTGAATGGCTCTTCCTACACACATCCATGCACATCTGTGCATGCATACGTGCTTCACACACACACGGCTAACACATTCTTGTTGTTTTGCACTTACGACGTCTATCACTGTAACGACCACTTTTCGTGGTACGTTGTTCGTGCACGTGCTTTTGGCCGTGCACGTGTTTGTTTTAGACTGTGTTTGGTTGAGAACACTTTTGTGTGATATGCCGTTGTGAACGTCTCTGAGAGTATTAAATAGTGGCACTATCTTGGAACGACACTTCTCGAGTCGTTTTTCCACAATTTACACTTACTCGATGAGACGTGACGATTCTCACTCTTGACGGGAGACGTTTCTATTTTTAGTTTCGTCGTCCGACGTCTAATTTGAGATCCGTCTTCTTAGTTAGCTCACATTCGTCACCACGATCACCACGATATTTATTTTATAATTTTTGGAGTTTATTTGACCACTTTTATAATTTTTACAAGTTTTATATTATTTTTAATAATTAATTTATAAATTATTTTCGGCCAAATAAAATTTAGTTAAGTTTTAAACGTTTTAAAGAAATTTTGAGGAAATTTCCAGCTCATTTGGACCAAGTCAAACCCTTGGGTGAGTTGGAGTAGTTTTAATTCAAATTTTAAATTATTTTAATATTCTAATCCTATTAGATTTAGCCCTAGACCAAGTTAACCCACCTATACTATATAAGCAACCCCTAGGAAGACCTATTTTCGCAAGAAATTAGCCCTAGCCTCTTCCAAACTTGAAATTGGACGTTGCGACGATTCGTCGCAACGTTGCGACGTTCAGCCCCCGATCTGACCGAGGAAAACAGCGCCGTTCCCCCGCTCCGACCGAAGCCCCGCCCCGCAGCCATCGCCGCTCGCATCGCACAGCACCGCACCGCCCCGTTCGCTCGGTCTGACCGACCGCTTGGCCCGCACCCCGCTCCGCACAGCGCTCCGCACCGACCCGCCTTGTCGCCCCGCATCGCTCCGCATCTGACCGGTCGCCCCGCCCGCAGCGACCGACGTTGCAACGTTGCAACGTTGCAACATCGCCCGCCTCGCATCCCAAGCGCACGACCGAAGCCCCCGACCGGTCTGACCGAAGGAAGCGCCCGCACCCGCTGCTGCGACCGACCCCCGCTGCTGCACAGCGCCGTCCCCCGCAGCGACCGAGGGATTCTCCCGCATTGGAGGGGTACGACCGAGAGCCACTCGTCGCAACCCCGCATCCGTCGCACCACTTGCCTCCGTGGGCCCCCCAAGTTCTCCAAAGTTATTGTGGGTCCCCCAAAGGCCCCTAGGAGTACTGTGGGCCCCACCTAGGTGCTTGCTCTTCGAGGATCCGTCGCGTACAACGTCGTCGCACGTCGTAGCCCATCGTCGCACGTGCGAGCTTTGGAATCTGGAATCGTCGCCCGGGTTGATTGCTCTGAAATTTCCAGCGAGGAATCTAATTGGAATCTGGACTTGGAGCGCGATCTTATTATTCCAACCCCCGGCGTCGCTACCCGACGCCGGTGTAGCTTTCGCGTCGTGTTGAGGTAACGTTTTGCACCCCTAGGACCCCCAACCCAATTGCATGCTAATCAAGACTAAAAATCAGTATTTTAAAGTATTTTAAATGTTTTAGCAATCACTAATCAAGATTAATAAAACGGATGTAGGCCGGTGGACTTGTGCACGTAGGAATCGTGACTTTGGACTCGTTGGACGGTGTTTTCTTGACGTGATAGTTGCAGGCAAGTGAAACTTGCCAACTCTTGTGTAGGGCCATGTTTTTAGGCCACTTCCTTGCTTTTAGCGTAAAAGAGACTAGTCAGTGAAATGATAGCTGGCTAGACGCCTACTTGATCTAGTTTGACAACGAAACTAGATCCGTCACCTAAATGATCTAGCTTGACAACGAAGCTAGATCCAACCCTTAAACTTGTCATTCATGCATGCTAAACTGTCACGTCTACTTTTCTTACCTGTACGCTTTACTACTTGCCATGCCATGTCATCCATACATTGATTGTTGCATCGTAGCACACGCTACAATACTTGTCCTCGTACTACTTGTCCGGCTAGGTGCACCCCTACGCCATACTTGTTTAAAACACTTCCTGGCTCATGGTCCAGAAGCGGGCCTCATGTGTTGGTTAGAAACCAATGCCCGATACACGTGGAGGGGTAGGGATAAACGGTTACTTGAGCTTAGGAGTTGGCCCGCGCAGCCACTCTAGCCAAAAGACGGAATCTCTGTGCACGAGGTGCTTACTTTCCTTGTCTTGTACTTGTCTTGTGAATGTCATGCCATGCTCGTACTTTACTTTACCTTACTTTACCTGTTGCACTCATTACTTAAACTGCCATGTCATTGCATCATGCTAGAACTGCTAGGTTGTTTTACTTGTACTTTCAGTTTCACTTGCACAAGTCTTTTAGACTTGCTGACATGTGCCCCTTGCTCTTTTGGGTGTCACATGTTAGACCCTGAGCCAGAGACAGTTGCTGAGGACAAGGTGTTTGCTGACGTTGAGCCCGAGCCTACGTTCGTCGAGGAGTTCGAGGACACCGGAGATCAGTCTTAGAGACTGATTTTACTTGCTTTTGCTTTAGGTTGCTGTTAGTTGTCGGTGCTTGCACCATTTCCTTGTTTTCGTACTTTGTACTTTTGTTGGCCATGCTGGGCCTCTTTTAGACTCTTTTATTTTAGCCTGGTGGCTTTTCTGCGATGTTGAGACTTTTTATTATGGATATTCTGAGATGTTTCTTTTGTCTCTTTTCGTTATTATTATCTTTGTTTCGTTTCGCGTTGCAAGGACCTGCAGTTTAAAGTGATTGACGCTTATCGGACTTGCAGCTTTGTAGCTTCAAGTCTGAGCGGACCTTCTCACGCTTCGCCTCCACGTTTTTGGGAAGTGGGGCGTGACAGGTTTTGTTGGTGGCCCATGCAGGTCCGGTCTTGCAATTGCGAATTAACGGAACAACGATAATAACAGAATGTCCATTAAATAAATTTCAACATCCGAGTAATAAGCCCTGAGTTTAGTTGTTTTCTTAGGACACTAGGTGATAAGAAGGCTTAGTTAGACGTCTGTGCTTGCTAATTAGGGGCCCTGATTGTAGTTAGACTCCCTTTTAGCAATTGATTTAATCGTCGTAGGAGTTACCTTAGTGGTCCTTGTTTACCCCTGACCATATTAGACCTCTAAAATTTCCTTTTGTCGTTCGCTTGGGTTCATCGATCTCGGACCAAGCTGAACGCATTTCGTTTCCGTCTAGCTCCTTAGAAAGTCCTAGCGCTTAGTTCTTAATCTTTAGTTGGTCGACCGTAGGAGTTTTCCCGTAGACTCTTCTGATTCATATCCTAGACGTATGAATGTTTCGACCATCCGACCAATTTCCTTGCCTTGATTCATGAGATCGCCTCATGACGATCGTCGTCAATTTTCAAACATCTCCACTGCAAAACTTGAACCTTCTGAAAGTATTTTTTCAATCTCCTCTTCCACTAAGTTTAACCTTGTTCAAAATTTTAATATACTTATACTTCATACTCTTTCATTGATTTAATTTTTTAAAAAAACGTTTGTCGGAATTTTTGAATACTAGCTTATAGTATTTTCCTAGTCTATGTTTTTCGTACTTATGCAAATGCGTCGTCCCTCCATATATTAATTTTATTCTGAATCTTACTTTTATTCAACTTGTAATTTTCCCGCCCAATTTATGCCATTCATATACTTTTCAAGACACATGGAATTTCAGCTTTCAGCAAGTTGGACTTCGCTCGTCGTTTTCGCTACTCCAGATTTTTGCAAAGTACTATTTTCATAGCATCTTCCTGCTTTAGACCCTCCCTGATTTGATTTTAAAGATTTGCTATTCGATCTTGATAATTCTTATGCTAAATTACTATTATTTTCTTTCCGCTCACCATACACGCTTTTAGAAAAATTTCTCAACCAAATTGAATTTCAATTATTTTTATATCCGTGCCAGACTTGTTGAGCTCGTATATGAAGAACCTTGTGTAACTCTGTTTCTCATTTTTGGCAAACCTTGGTTCTCTAAAAGTAGTTTCAATGTTAGTTATTTTAAATTTCTCCATAGCCTAAAAGTTTTGAAAGCATTTAACATGAGTTAAAATCCTTCCGTTACTTGATTTCATTCTTGGACTTTCAAAAACTTTTTGACAACATTATATTAAATTGCTGACGTATAAAATTTTCTAAACCATGTCCTTAATATTCGTGTAAATGATTTTACTTCCTTCTCTTGATGATTTGCGATAAGCCAATAAAACATTTCCCCTTATCATGAATATTCGACTCAAATTTATTTTGAACAACTCGTTTTATCGATTCCGAAATATTTCTTTTCAGACGAGGGTTCTGATTTTGAAGAAAAACAGTTTTCAGATTTTACGTATTTTAGCTTGTGCTACTTACCCTATCTTCTTTTCTATATCCTATACATGTATCACTACACCCCCTTTTTCTCTCAACCTAAACATCACCATTGAGTTAATGTTTCGTCTAACCAAGCTGTCTCCTTGTATTCGTCCTATCTGAATTCGTGCTTATCAATCCTTCTCTCGTCACGCTCTCGATCTCTCTTTATTGCTTAGGCCTTAGGGTCCTTCGATGTCTGTGTCAACTCTAAGTTGTTAGTAGACCCTTGGACCTCGTGAGGTAGTCGTAGTGCACGTACCCAAGTTGTGTACGTGGGCTTGAATGAGAATTCCCATAGTATATTGATGTTTGCCTATTGAGTGATATATATATATACTCGGAGTTATTCGTGATAGTATGAAGTTGTTGTGTGTTAGTAGTTGTAGATTTTTGTGTGGATAGCTATACTATACTAGGGATGCATGTGTATATAAGAGTTAGCGTTGAAATATCTAAGTTGTGTATGTAGTTAGAGATACTTATAATGGTTGAAATAAATGATTGGTAAAGCTATGTGTATGTTAGTAGTGATAATAATAAGAGTACGTATGGTTAAGAGGGTAGGCTTATTATGTGAGCTATATGTTAGCACGTATGAGTGTGTGCTCGTATGTGGGTATGAATTGTGTTCAGACGTAAGTAGTTATGTTTTGTTGCCTGAGTATATAGGTGATATACATGTGGTAGTAGGAGTATAATTTTGATTGGTATTGCTTGCTTTTCGGGATGTTGCATGCGTGCATACCGTGAGGTACACACGACTATTGCACATCTTAATTATGTATGTGTGAATGTGTTAGTATACTAATTATAGGTAGTAGGCTATGGTGTGAATATATACATTATTTATGTGTGACTATACGGTGAATGTTGTACTAGAGAGGGTATTATAAATATGTGGGTACTGATGTCTGTAATGTTATTATTATGGTATACAAATTGATTTAACTACGTGAGTGTTGCCTGACTAAATATTAAGTGTGATTGATTTATGGAATGTATATGGTTGTATTGGTAGATGTATATATATGGGAGTGGTATTGGTATAGGTATGAATGTCGTGTTACGTATATAGAATATTCTGATATACGTATTGAGTCTCATTCAAGCTTGAGTGGGTATACTCTAAGTATAGTGACTGTATGACTGAAGTTTGAATATAGCGATGTTTGATGTATGTATAGTGATAGGAGTGTTTGTGCCTGGTTGTGTTACGCACATGATTGTGGGTCGCTACACCAGTATATAGTTATAGGTGTTGGTTTTGTGGTATAGCTAATTACTAAGGACTTGCCCGTGTGAACATATGTGTACTAGCTAAACTAGGTGTGCAGATGTACTAGTAATGTAATGGTATGATTGGAATGCGTAAATGAAATATTAGCGTGTATTGGTGTGCACCATGCACGGGTAAGTATGTGCTTAGTTATAGGCATTGATGACTATGATATATGTGGCGTGTCGTAAATACAGTTATAGGACCGTACGTGATGTGAATATATGGTGAACTATTTGCATGTATTTGAATGACTATGTATTGTGAAACTATAGTAGTGGTGAATATGTGTATTAGATATAGTGAACTTGATCTAATAATGGTATGGTGTGACTACATGTGTGGATGTGTTTGGTGTTGGATGAATACTAGGGATTATTAGAGGGTAGTATACCCTTGATGTCTGTGCATAGGTAGCTACATATAGGTAGGGCAATGATTGTATTGGCTAAGTGAGAGACTATCCTTATGTGAGTATCTGAACTATTGTTTTATACTAGGTAGTAGTTATATAATGGATGTATGTTTATATAAATATGATTGAAATACATGTATGAAATTGACTGACTGTAATAGGTATAAGTGTATACGTATGTGAATGTATATATATACGTGTTGATAGTGTAAATGTTTGACTACCTAGTGCGTATATGAGCACTTGTAATGACTATAATTGGTTTGAGAAATAATGTGACTTGATTGGGGTAGTTATTAGAGCGACTAGATATATTAGAAAGTCCGAGGACGGACTTTATTCTAAGGTGGGGAGGATGTAACGACCACTTTTCGTGGTACGTTGTTCGTGCACGTGCTTTTGGCCGTGCACGTGTTTGTTTTAGACTTTGTTTGTTTGAGAACACTTTCGTGTGATATGCCGTTGCGAACGTCTCTGAGAGTATTAAATAGTGGCACTATATTGGAACGACGTTTCTCGAGTCGTTTTCCCACAATTTAAACTTATTCGAAGAGACGTGGCGATTTTCACTTTTGACGGGAGACGTTTCCATTTTTGGTTTCGTCGTCCGACGTCGAAATTGAGATCCGTCTTCTTAGTTAGCTCACATTCGTTGCCACGATCACCACGATATTTATTTTATAATTTTTGGAGTTTATTTGACCACTTTTATAATTTTTACAAGTTTTATATTATTTTTTAATAATTAATTTATAAATTATTTTCGGCCAAATAAAATTTAGTTAAGTTTTAAACGTTATAAAGAATTTTTGAGCCAATTTCCAGCTCATTTGGACCAGGTCAAACCCTTGGGTGAGTTGGAGTAGTTTTAATTCAAATTTTAAATTATTTTAATATTCTAATCCTATTAGATTTAGCCCTAGACCAAGTCAACCCATCTATACTATATAAGCAACCCCTAGCAAGACCTATTTTCGCAAGAAATTAGCCCTAGCCTCTTCCAAACTCGAAATTGGACGTTGCGACGATTCGTCGCAACGTTGCGACGTTCAGCCACCGCACGACCGAAGGAAACGGCCCCGTTCCCCCGCTCAGACCGAAGCCCAACCCCGCTCCGCACGCTGCAGCAGCCGCCGCCCACGTTCCCCCGCTCTGACCGAGAGAGGCTCTCGGTCAGACCGAGGCCCCAAGCTCCGCACAGCGCCCGCATCGACCCCGCTTGTCGCCCCGCTCCGCTCCGCATCTGACCGGTCGCCCCGCCCGCAGCGACCGACGTTGCAACGTTGCAACATTGCAACATCGCCCGCCTCGCATCCCAAGCGCACGACCGACCCGTTCCCTCGACCTGACCGACGGAAGCTCTCGCACCCAGCCACCCCGCAGCCGCTGCACGCCCCAAAACGTCGCAGCCCCGCATTCTCAGCGCACGACCGACGGATCTCCCCGCATCGGCTGTGTACGACCGAGAGCCACTCGTCGCAACCCCGCATCCGTCGCACCACTTGCCTCTGTGGGCCCCCCAAGTTCTCCAGAGTTATTGTGGGTCCCCCAAAGGCCCCTAGGAGTACTGTGGGCCCCACCTAGGTGCTTGCTCTTTGAGGATCCGTCGCGTACGACGTCGTCGCACGTCGTAGCCCATCGTCGCACGTGCTAGCTTTGGAATCTGGAATCGTCGCCCGGGTTGATTGCTCTGAAATTTCCAGCGAGGAATCTAATTGGAATCTGGACTTGGAGCGCGATCTTTATTCCAACCCCCGGCGTCGCTACCCGACGCCGGTGTAGCTTTCGCGTCGTGTTGAGGTAACGTTTTGCACCCCTAGGACCCCCAACCCAATTGCATGCTAACCAAGACTAAAAATCAGTATTTTAACGTATTTTAAATGTTTTAGAATTCACTAATCAAGATTAATAAAACGGATGTAGGCCGATGGACTTGTGCACGTAGGAATCGTGACTTTGGACTCGTTGGACGGTGTTTTCTTGACGTGATAGTTGCAGGCAAGTGAAACTTGCCAAATCTTGTTTAGGGCCATGTTTTTAGGCCACTTCCTTGCTTTTAGCGTAAAAGAGACCAGTCAGTGAAATGATAGCTGGCTAGACGCCTACTTGATCTAGTTTGACAACGAAACTAGATCCGTCACCTAAATGATCTAGCTTGACAACGAAGCTAGATCCAACCCTTAAACTTGTCATTCATGCATGCTAAACTGTCACGTCTACTTTTCTTACATGTACGCTTTACTACTTGCCATGCCATGTCATCCATGCATTGATTGTTGCATCGTAGCACACGCTACAATACTTGTCCTCGTACTACTTGTCCGGCTAGGTGCACCCCTACGCCATACTTGTTTAAAACACTTCCTGGCTCGTGGTCCAGAAGCGGGCCTCATGTGTTGGCTAGAAACCAATGCCCGATACACGTGGAGTGGTAGGGATAAACGGTTACTTGAGCTTAGGAGTTGGCCCGCGCAGCCACTCTAGCCAAAAGACGGAATCTCTGTGCACGAGGTGCTTACTTTCCTTGTCTTGTACTTGTCTTGTGAATGTCATGCCATGCTCGTACTTTACTTTACCTTAATTTACCTGTTGCACTCATTACTTAAACTGCCATGTCATTGCATCATGCTAGAACTGCTAGGTTGTTTTACTTGTACTTTCAGTTTCACTTGCACAAGTCTTTTAGACTTGCTGACATGTGCCCCTTGCTCTTTTGGGCGTCACATGTTAGACCCTGAGCCAGAGTCAGTTGCTGAGGACGAGGTGTTTGCTGACATTGAGTCCGAGCCTACGTTCGTTGAGGAGTTCGAGGACACCGGAGACCAGTCTTAGAGGCTGATTTTACTTGCTTTTGCTTTAGGTTGCTGTTAGTTGTCGGTGCTTGCACCATTTCCTTGTTTTCGTACTTTGTACTTTTGTTGGCCATGCTGGACCTCTTTTAGACTCTTTTATTTTAGCCTGGTGGCTTTTCTGTGATGTTGAGACTTATTATTATGGATATTCTGAGATGTTTCTTTTGTCTCTTTTCGTTATTATTATCTTTGTTTCGTTTCGTGTTGCAAGGACCTGCAGTTTAAATTTGATCGACGCTTATCGGACTTGAAGCTTTGTAGCTTCAAGTCTGAGCGGACCTTCTCACGCCTCGCCTCCACGTTTTTGGGAAGCGGGGCGTGACAATCACACTTCTTCCGCACTCAATCTCACTTTTCTCGTCTCTTAGACCCGCATTACGGCCTAATTCTCCTTGCACTACGTCACATACATCAATATCTACGCTTATTTCATACCTACGTATGCATCGTAGGTAGAAATACCACGTGTGTTCAGTAGAATACACGTATAGTGCAAAATAGGGCATGCCATAATGTATTCGCTTTGGATAACTTAGGGAATCTGATGTATCATTTATGAGTCTTGCTCATTTTAATTTGTTCACTCTCTAGTTTCAGTGAAAATATCCTTGGGCTATATGTTGTACCTTATAGCATATGATTTTGTATTTATTTTTTTCTTATGCGTGCAATACTTATTTTACACACAGGTTTGACACCTTTTGGTGTCTGGACTTCAGGTCCGAACATTTCACGTTTCATAAGTGAGTCCAGCTCATTTTTTATTGCCTCGTTCCATATTTGACCAATCTCTACATTTGCATTTTACCAACGGAGTATGGAACTGTATATTATAAAAATCATCGCTTTTGCGATGTATATGGCAATATGATACGTGAATACATTGTCGACAATTATGTTCCATCTGTCCAACACCTCCCCAGTACGTACAACATTTACTTTCGTTTCAGTTTTTCTCGGCATTTCCTCTGCAGTGGATTCCGGGAAGGGGTGAGGGTATGGACATAAGCTCATTGTCATGTTGTAATATTGTCTCAAGGTCTCCAGGTATTTTTCTTTGTTCTTTGATTTTCATCCTTGGAGCCTGGTGGTCTGTCTCTTTTCTGTTGAGGAGCAGCCACTTCTACTCCTGGTGGATTGCATCCATTCTCGGATGTGTGATCTGACAATCCTAGTTGGAGTATTTGCAGCAGGGATGTGTGATGTGACAATCTTCTGGTTGTCAGTAAATGAGTCCGGTAATTGGTGAACAGTGTTCTAAATGTGGAGGATCTTCAGGATCTCTTCTTCACATTGTTTTGTTATTGAATCATAGTGGGTCAAACTTTTTGTACCCCACGTTATAATTTGCTTTGCGCCAGATTTTTCCAATAACTGGGCCCATTTTGGAGAAACTCATCTCATTACAGTCTTCAATATGTGCCTTAAATACGTCCCCCGTTTGAGGTTCTAGGTATGTTTAAATTGAGGGTGAGTCAAACCCTACATAGATACCTAGGCGACGTTGAGGACCCATTTTTGTCCTCTGTGGTGGTGCAGTGGGGATGTAAACTGCGCGACCGAAGATTCTCAAGCAAGAAATATTCGCTGGCATTCCATATGCAAGTTGCATTGGAGATAGACTCTAACCTCGAAAGGGTCTTATTTTCATTTCGATGCAGCAGGCAAAATGCATGTCTCCATGCATCCACTGACAACTGGGATTAACAATGGATGTGCAATCCATTGGAGTCTTTTTATCAGTGAATCTGCAAACCCGTTTTGGGTATGAACATGCGGCACTGAATACTAATTTTCTATTCATGTTGCTTAGTTTACTTTTTGAAATGACCGGGAGGTAAATTCCCCAACATTAACCAGACTTATTTACTTTATTTGATTGTCTGAAAAATGCGCCCGCAACATTATTATTTATGCCAATAGCTTTGGAAAAGCTAGGTTGCGGGTCGATGGTAGAGACATACGAATATTTTGAGGATTATCAGTACAATAAAATACCGAAATAACCCACTAGGTGGGTGGATTTGTCTATATCTATCTCCTTATATTCTTTTTGAGGACGCGTGGAGATTCTTTATCAACTTTTAGTAGATATGGCCTTGTAATTTGTTTTCCCTTATAGCAAGAGATGCGGGGGAATTCTCCCTTCTAAAGAATCTTCTTGTTCTTTAAGTCATACCCATAGAATAAGATGCGGTGCATCATCACTGATCCAGGGTGGCCAAGTCTATCATGCCAAAGTAAAAAACTTGGCTGATGTCGGGCACTTCAGGTGCTCCGTTAAATTCGCTTCCTCTCTCTGATTCTTTGTAAGGTAGAAGCCTGAAAGGCTCTCAAAACGTTCAAGTATGGATTTTACTCCTTTTTTCTTGAGACGTTACATACAGTAATTCTTTTTCATTTACATTTGATGTTTCCAAATGGAATCCATTTAAATGGAAGTCCTTGAAACTTAGAAAGTTTCTCTTGGAATTCAGAGAGAATAGTCCATCCTTTGTTTTTATTTCTTTGTCATTTGGGAACACAATGTAGCGTTGCCAGAACCTTCAGTATGGCCCTGATATTGGGCTTTGTATTAAAGGATCATATGTGTTTATTGTCTACTAATTAATCATGATAGCAGTTCATCTTATTAAAAGATGAATCATATAAGCACATTTTCATAAAAACATTTTCATTCAAAACAAATTAATTCAAATGCTCTCATAACATAAATTGTTCTCAAAATAAATTGCTAAGATAAAAATAGAGGCTAATCAAGCAGGTTATCTGTTTCGAAGTCATCAGCTGTAAACTTGACTGGAGCATTTGTGATCACCAGGTTTGTTTCAGCTTTCTTTTTCTTATTTTATTTATACAGTTCCTGAAAATGATGCGGAATTCGGCACACTCTAGACCAATGGCCTTTCATGACACAACTATGGCACTGGTCTTCCCATTCCATCTTTGGTAGGGGTGTATCATTTCTATTGTTGTCATTTTTGCGCCAAGTGAACTTCCGCCTTCCTTCATTTCTTTGTTGCTGGACTTGGCCCCTGGCCCTTTTGTTCTGTCCCCCTTTTGTGGTCATTCTTTTCGTTTATTGCCTCTCTTCTTTCTAGAAGAAGATGCATTGCGAGCTTCTGAGAGGGTGGCAGTACCAGTGGGCGCATGTTGTGAGTGGCGAGGAGAAGCTCTCTGTTTTGTTCATGTCACGCCCCGCTTCCCAAGTATGAAAGGCGAGACGTGAGGAGGTCCGCTCAGACTTGGAGCTGTGAAGCTGCAGTCTGATAAGCGTCTGTAAAAATTTCAAATAGTAGCAGGTCCTTGCATTGCGAAGAAACAACAAGAATAATAATGAAGCAGATAAAAGAACATCCACCAACAAAACATCCAACAATTATTCCAACATCACAGAATAGTCACAAAAGTACAAGTCTGAACAATAGGCCTAAAGCATGGCCGAAACAAAACTAAAAGAGATAGGTACTACGCACCGAAACCTAACAGCAACTAAGGAAAAGTAACAACTAAGGGGAGACTCCAAACGAGTCTAGGACTGGTCACCAGTGTCCTCGAACTCGGTCTCTGCAGGGACCTCAAACTCAGCGTCCACGAACTGCTCGTCCTCTGCTACCTGCTCTGTCTCAAAGCCTGACATGTGACACCCAAAGAGAAAAGGGCACATGTCAGCAAAAGTCTCCCAAAAGGAAGCGGAGGACTTTTGTGCAAGGATACAAATATAGAAAAACGACTAGCAGTTCTAAACATAATGAAAAGACATGACATTTAAAGATTGCAACATTTAAGATGACATGATGAAACAAGCATGCACGTCGTAGCAGAAACTACGAAAACACTATTTCACGATTCACGAATCACTGATTTATCACTTTGTGCACAGGGTTTACGCCTTTTGGCTGAAGTGGCTGTACGGGCACACTTCTACGCTCAAGTGATCGCTTAACCCTACCCCTCCACGTGTATCGAGCATTGGTTTCCCAACAACACTGTGCTCGCTTCTGGATCACGAGCCAGGAAGTGTTTTTCAATATGGCATAGGGTTGTGCCCGCAAAAGCAGGTGCCTAGCCTCAATATCAATAACATTTGTAGCGTGTGCTACTCAATCACGAAGAACACATGATGCATGACATGACATGGGATGAGTAGTTAAAGTGCGTACCGTTAATTGAAAATTAAACATGACATGGCAGCATGAATGAAAGCAAGTAAAAGTGTCGGATCTAGCTTCGTTGTCAAGCTAGATCAAGTAGGGTGTCAGATCTAGTTTCGTTGTCAAACTAGATCAAAAGGGCGTCTAGGCAGCTATCATTTCACTGTCTAGTCTCTTTTACGCTAACAAACAAATTGGCCTAAAAACATGGCCTAAAACATTTACTGGCAAGTATCACTTGCCTGTTTCCGGTGGTATTGGTTGTCGTGTGTTCGTCTGGACGGGTACTACGTGTTGGTACGTCTGGTTCTCTGTTTTGGTTAAACAATTCACTGAATTAGATATATTGCGAGATAAGTCAAAATATCCAGTTAATCCTTAAATTTGGTTCGTCTAATTTTATTGGGTTCTCTGGCTAGGGTGGCGTTTATATTGGGTTATACCAACAGGGTACGTCTTATTTTATTCAATTTATTATTACACTAACATGATAAAAATTCTAACATACTGAATTTAAATAATACAAACAAATTAACATCTAAATAAAACTAACTAATGTTAATTAACTTACTTAAGCTAATTACATGGTTTAACAGTATATCAAATAATACACCTACTACCACTAACTAAGTTTGACTTGGGTAAGAATAACATGTTATAACTTATTATTATTTTAGTCTCTCACTCTCTCTCTTATAACTCTCTCTTTTGTTTTTTTAATAACCCTGTCACGTACCCTTTAATTTCTCAATACCCAGGTCATCACTATCTCCTTTACTCCCTACCCTTTTCTCTATTCTTCTATGATGTCTGTTCTATCATCTTCCTCTTTTTTTCGTTTTAAAACTTGCAGGCAAGGGAAACGCAAAGCCACGCATAGGGAGAGGCTCACCTTGTAGGCGACGACGGGGAGGAGGAGAACGGCCGGTGACTGGCTGCTTTGGGCAGCGGTTCACGGCTCCGGGCGGCGGTTCACGGCACGGGGGGGCGACGGTTCACGGCGCGGGACGGCCCAGTGCTGGCGGGTTGAGGGTGTAGGCCGGCCTAGGGAGAGGGAGAAAGAAGGAGATGGTTTGGAGGAGGGAGGAAGGAGATGAAATTGGGTTTGTTTGGGTTTTTGAATTCTGAAACCCTAATTCCAGATTTATTTTGTGTGTTTGAATCTATGTATTTTTTGTTTTGATTTGGGGTTTGTTTTGGGGAGAATTTGGTTTGGATTTGGCTTTGAGAATTTGTGTTACAACACTTCAGATTTGAAGTTCTTGCTGTTTGATTTGGATTTCACTTTGAGGATTTGGGTGAATGGGTTTGGGGATGATGAAGGGTTTGTTGGGCTGATTGGAGCTTGAGGTGGCGGTTGTGATGAAGGTGGGGGATTTAGGTTGATTTGGTGGTGGATTGTAGGGAATGATGAATCTGAAATTTTGATTGGGTTTTGGTTGATGTAGTGAAGAAGCGTTCTTGGTTTGAGAAATGGCTTCGAGAATTTGCAGGGAAGAGACGTTTGGCTTAAGAAGATGAGCAGGGAGACAACCTTTTGCATTTGTCAAAGTAGTTTTAATAAGATTAGGATGGGTGTTTAATGCAATCTTTAGACTAAGGGTTGTAGAGACGTACTGCTTTGCCCCAACGAAAACAAAGAGGAAGCCAACTTTGATTTCAGAAGATTTGATTAGCAACGTGTGTGTTGTCGTTTAGGTAGGTTTAAGGTAAATACATAATTAAGTAGATTTAATTAGTAATCATTAAAAATGAAAAAGTAATTAGTGAAATTAATTAAAGTGATTAGGAATTTGTAATTAGTAAAT
Source organism: Scilla litardierei (assembly GCA_030789695.1). Lineage (NCBI taxonomy): Eukaryota > Viridiplantae > Streptophyta > Magnoliopsida > Asparagales > Asparagaceae > Scilla > Scilla litardierei. The sequence continues at coordinate 23,805,105 of CM061131.1, read as the reverse complement.
TGTAATTAGCAGGATAATTAAGTTAACTTATTTTAGTTAAAACTTGATGGTAAATAATGACGACACGGTAAAACGAAAACAGTGACGCGCTCGCGTCGACACGTACGATCCCGGGGCCCCGCGCTCCGTATCGGAACTTTTTGTGCTCATTAGCCGGTATAAGAAGGGGCACCGACCGACTAGATGACGATCCAGTCGGTCGGCAATCCTTCTTGGACCGACTAGTTGGCTTTCTAAATTATTCAGGAGTTACTGTTTATCGTTAGTCGGTCTAAGAACGTTGGTTGACCGACTAGGTTGCAAACTAGTCGGTCAGCAATGCTTCTTTAACCGACTAACACATCATCTTAATTTTAGTTGAGTTACTGTTCCCTCTTAGTCGGTCTAAGAACGTTCATCGACCGACTAGATGCTAAACTAGTCGGTCAGTATTTGTTCATGGACCGACTAACTCTAGAATCCTATTTTCGTTCAGGAGTTACTGTTTGCACTTAGTCGGTCTGCGTTGGTCGACCGACCGACTAGTTGCCAAACTAGTCGGTCAGTGGTTGCTCTTTGACCGACTAACCAGTGTTGAAACCCTAATTTCTGGGTAGCCGCCAGCCCATCCTATTTAAACCCAACCCAATCGTTTTCTTCTTCCCCAACACGACCCAAAACCCTAAAATCTCCCCCCTTGAGCCCCCATCTTCCTCCAAGCTTCATTTCTTCATTCCAAGCCTCAAATCCATCATCCAAACCATCCATTCACTCCATCTACCTCTCATCTTCCCCAAAATCTCACCAAAACCCATCAAAATCCCCAAATCCCCCAAAACCCTAATTCTCCCAAACTTCTCCAATCTTTTCCAGATCTGATCCTAGGGTTCCCCGGAGTGTTTCTTCCGCCTCCTCTCGGTAAGAAATCGATCTCCGTCGTTTTCATAACTTATTCATATTTTTATGAAACCCTAATAAAATTTCATGTTGTTTGATGTTTGTTCCCCCATAACAGCGATTTCCCCGTAGATTGGCACCCGTGTGACGAAGTGGTCGTCATCCCCGGCGCTAGGTAAGTGAAACTTGCCACTTAGGGTTTAGGCCATGCTTTAGGCCATTTTCTTGTTGTAGGCGTAAAAGAGGCTAGGCGACGAAATGATACTCGCCTAGGCGTAAATTGGGGAACTAGCTTGACAACGAAGCTAGTTCCGACATTTAGCATGTTGCACAATTACCATGTCATGTTTACTTTCCATTAACGGTACGCAAATTAAATGTCATGTCATTGCATTCTTTTGGTGATCCCGTGATTGCGTAGCATCGCTACAATATTTGTGTTCCTGGCTCGTGACCAGAAGCGAGCATAATGAGTTGCTAACCCCAACGCTCGATATATTGAATTGTGAACTAAGAAACAAGCTCCCGTGCGGGGCAACCCTGGCTCACTTGCTGGGCTCATGTGCAGGGACCCTGGCTTGTTTACGTGTGGGATGGGGTAAGGGTTAAGCGGCCAGGCAACTGGGGGTCTGTTTGATCAACAACTGCAGTTGTAAGGCGTAAACTCTGGGGTGGGGTAGTGTTTAGTGCCGATCGGTCTGAATGTTGTACCATTCAGCGAAGGGCGTAAACATCTACAAAACAACCGTGAAATGTGAATTGTGTTTAGTGCCGATCGGTCTGAATGTTGTACCATTCAGCGAAGGGCGTAAACACCTACAACGATGTGAATTGATTGAGATTGATAGTAGCGTGGCTACTCTTGTCTTGTCTTGTATTGTCCCGATGATGGTTCTCTTGTACAAATCGTCTTGCCATGTTTTAATTGTGCACTCATGTTATAACTGCCATGTCATGCATACTAAACTGCTAGGTTGCTAGTTGCCTTACTTTCAGTTTCCTTGCCCAAGTCTTTTAGACTTGCTGACATGTGCCCCTTTACTCTTTTGGGTGACACATGTTAGATCCTGAGCCTGAGTACCTTGTTGAGGACGAGGTGTTTGCTGACGCCGAGCCCGAGCTTGTGTTTGACGGGGAGTACGTGGACACTGGGGATCAGTCCTAGTGTCTTCGTTGTGTTTTACTTTTGTTAGACAGTTGTTTTATTATCGGTGCGTAGCACCTATACTTTGTTATGTTGTTGCTTTTGTTGGCCTTGTTCTGGGCCTTTAGACTCTTTCTTTTAGCCTGGTGGCTTTTCTGGATGTTGGACTTATTTTCTTGTTGGACAATGAATGAGATGTGAGATTTTATTTCAGTCTCTCCTTGTGTTATTATTGTTATTCCGTTGTGGTTACAGGGACCTGATTATGTATTTTTGACGCTTATCGGGTTTGGGGCTTCACAGCTCCACTCTCGTGCGGACCTTTTCACGTCTCGCCTCCATTTTAGGGAAGCGGGTCGTGACAACGTCACAGTAAAACGAAAACAGAAACGCGTTCGCGTCGACACGTACGGACGAAAAGTTAACTGGATGACTGAAAAAAATATCGGTATACACAATCGAAAACACGCCTAAAAATACTGACCGTTACAGTTCAGCCATGAGTAAACATGACAACAACTCAGAATATTTGGTGAACTTTCGTTCACGGTGTTGCTGCATTAGTATTGCATCTTTCTCATGGAAAGACGTGTACGTCTTGTCCAGCATGCGATCTTCTGAGACTTTTTCACCACACAACTTCAGGCGCGAGGTGATGCTAAAAAGTGCTGATTTGTACTCAGCTATGGACTTGAAGTACTGCAGTCTCAGGTTCTCCCACTCATATCGTGCCCTTGGTAGTATAACATCTTTCTGATGTTTATACCTATCCTACATGGCAGTCCATAGCTCAAATGGATCTTCGACCATAAGGTATTCAGCCTTGAGGGTCTTGTCCACATGGCGGCGAATATAGATAATGGCTTGCGCCTTTTCTATTTCGCTTAGATTTTTATCTTTAGTCACAGCAGAAATGAGGGACTTAGCCCGCAGATGAAACTTCACATCGAGCTGCCAGCTCAGTTAGTTTCTTCCTGATGCATCCAGCACTTCAAAATCGACACTTGCGATTTTTAGCCATTTTATCTAGCAGAGCACAAATTTACATGAATTAATAATTTAAACAGTAAACATTTTCATGCGGAAGCAATTTTTAAATGAAGAGTTAATTGCGTGGATCGACCAGTCACACATAAATAAAAAGTCCAAAGTTCCATTACAGTCCATATTACACAAATGAAAGCTTTAAAAAGAAATTAATTACAACATTGGAAACCCCGTTGGTCACATATAAGATCTTCAACTTCAAGTGTGGCCTCCGTCTCCATGGAAAGTAGTCTTCGGCCTTGGAGATTACATAATGTAACAACCCGCCCCCGGGGGCCCGTTACTTATTTGATATTTGCGCAGGTCCTGCAGGTTACCAGTGAAAACAAAATAGCCACGATGCAGAGATGTACAAAAATACTCAAATAGTGTCTGATTATTACAATCCATACTGTACAAGATATCCCAACAAATATACATGAAAGAATAAAGTACACAACACTGAAAATAGCTCTGGAAGCTGCGGTCGAACTCTGGCGCTATTAGCTCAGGAGCATCTACCTCCATATGTACGTCATCTGCGGTGCCATGGAGATGGAACCGTAGGTAAGTCACAACAATTCTAAATATATAAAAGAAGCAGTGCACAAGTATGACAGAAGTAACTATGTACGAGCAGACCAGAGTGAAAAGTAAAGTACTGAGCAACAACTGTACACAGCTAAGTAGTAAAGTAAACAGTACTGAAAGGAGAGAAACAACTGTACAGTGGTAGTGCAAGTGCAAAGCAGGCTAGGCAAGTGAAACATACTACTGCTGTAGCTAAAAGTACGACCGGTAAAGTACTGGTGACTTCACAAGTGTAGTAAGTAACGTGCATGGAATGTGTAAAGTAAAGGTGACAGTGCAGAAGTGTGTAAAGTAAAAGTGACTGTGCAAAAGTAACTACACTATGTGACTCAAGTTGGAGAGTACAATATGTGACCATTGAGTTCATCTCTTGCCTGGACGCGACCCAGACGAATGCCAAAAACACAGGCAGCTAGACAGGATGCTGACATGCAGCATATTTTTGTTTGTCGAAACACAGGCAGCTAGACATGATGCCGAAAACCCAGGCAGCTAGACATATAGATTGAACTCCAGTCACTCCCGCACTCTCTCAAACTATGAGTTACCCAAAAAAACCCAGTGAAGTGTCAAGTGTGCTATGCACATGTTTTATACGGGATGTTCCACAAGATGTTCCATGCGATGTTCCACAAGATATTCCATAACATGTTTCTCAAGATGTTATCAATTCCTTGTTCACGATGATAGTTAACCAGGACCACTGGTTTTAAAACCAGAAAGCAAAGCAAAGTGGATGCTAAGAAATTTGAGGATAAAGACAAGTCCAACAAACATGGAATACAAAAACTGTTGGTTTAAGGGTGGTAGTTTCGTTAGCACACAATTTACCCAAATTGATGATTGTGTGTTTCAACCACCAAAGTTGAAAATTGGCAAAGTAATCTGTAATTGATTACTTCCCTATTAGATTAGGTCTCTAGTTCGGATCAAGTCAAGTAGCCGTTCGGAGGCTATAGTGGTGTCCTAAGTTCATACGAGGACACTTATCTAATTTTCTAATTTTAGAATTAGTCGTGACTTACTGATTTCGAGCTCGTCGTGGCAAGACGAGTTTGGAGCTAGAGAAGCTGGTGCACGAGGATTGGTACCTGCAACATGAGAAATGTCACGCCCCGCTTCCCATTCTACCGGGAGCGAGGACGCGAGCGGGTCCGCGATGTGCTTAAAACAAGGAGGAGTACTTTTTTTTTCTTTTTCTTTCTTTTCTTTTCTTCCTCCTTGGCTTAAACACACTAAGCGTCTGTATAAAAATTGCAGATCCTTGCATGCAAATTTAAGAAGCAGCTCAAACAACATTATTACATATCCAGCGTACAATAATTAAGATACAACTTGGGCCTAGTATAGCAATACAAACAAGGTACACAAATTACATTATTTTAAATGTAAATAAACAGTCGCGAAGGGGGATTGTCTAATCTTCTGTGGGAAGGTACTCCACGTGCTCATCAAGCACTGGCTTGACTCCTGCAGTAGTGTCTTCAAAGAACTCACTATCGATACCTGACGGACATTTCGTAAAACAACAAAATGAAATGTCCGTCAGCGAGATTTACTCGGCAAGATATTCTCAAAACCAAAATATTGGACATTTTAAAATTAAACAACGATGAACTTTAAAGACAAGCAATAAGCTTAATTTACAAATAAGCAATAAAAGAGATAAATCGGTTTAAAGCAGTTAAAACAGTTAAAGCAGTTAAAGCAGTTAAACATTTGTAACCTGCAGCAATTTAATCATTGATAGCCATTTGCAATACCATTTGCAACCTGTAGCAATTTCAATAACAATTTGCAATACTATCAGCAACCTGTGACAATTTAGCATTCAATAACCAAACTGTAGTAATCCTGTAGAAAAGAGGTTATAATAATAATCAATAACCAGTCTATCCTAGTGATAAGTCCATGTCCAAGAGTACTAGAGATAACCAACATGCAGCCTGCGACGGGAGCAACTCCGAGGCTTACCCACCGTTCCGATATGGCAACGGTCAAGGATCTAACCCCCGTAATGTGTTGGAGGTAATTTAGTATGGCGCATCCAGTCATTCTGTAACACTTGTGATCATAGACTACCCCAATCCCAGGTCAAGTCTAGTGTCGGGTCAAAAGAATGTGTACTAACTGTCTATTATTGAAATTCCATCTTCCGTTCTATATTATTAAAGTTCCATCTTCCATTCAATATTGTTGAAGTTCCATCTTCCATTCAATATTGTTGAAGTTCCATCTTCCATTCAGTCAATTCAATCTCGGTGTTCCAATAGTCTGTACAACAGTCTCGTGAAAGTTCACAACTTCACGACTCGATTAAATGAAAACATCAGGATCACTTAAATAAATAAAAGAACGAGTAAGATATGATTTTAACCAAGCAAAAGAGTTTAAATTAGCTTAAAATACTTTCTAAGACTAGTAGTTATTTTTCAAGATTTTTAAACAATTTTAAACAATTTTAAATAGCCAAAAAGCAATTTTAAATCAAGAAATGATTTTTAAAACATATGTTCAAGGAATTGTTTAGAGCAAACCGTACATCAGAATTCTTCAAACAAGGTGTCAAAATGATCGTATTCACTAGTACTACGACATATATTTTTATCGTACATAAGTGTACGTAAAAATCACAGATTACGAATTTTAAAAGGATTTTTAAAACAAGAATTTATCATTACAACATATCTTCAAAGATTTATTCTGGGCAAACCGTACGTCGGAATTTTGCAAACAAGATGTCAAAACGATCGTATTTACAAGCACTGTAACATATATTTTTATCAGACGTACGTATACGTAAAAACTGCAAGCTACGAATTTTAAAAGGATTTAAACCTATTTAAGTTTTGCCTTCAAAAATTCACTGTGAGAAATATACTTGCCTGATCGCGACGAAACTAGCGCCAATGGATTCGTTTCGACGTTTCTGATTTTCTGGGACTAGTCTCGTAATTTTCTGAGTCCTGTACGAATTACCAGAAATTTAAATCCAAAAATATTATTTAATAAATATTAAAAATACGTAAATACGTATCCAAATACGTATTAATTACGTTTTTGTTAAAATCAACCCCACGTAATCGCTTTACCCCGTGCGAGAGCGAGAGAGGGCGGGATCTCGACGAACTCGAGCGAGCGGCGGCGAACTCCGGGATACGGCGACTCCGGCGGTGCGTGGGGACGACGGCGAGTGGCTCACGGTGGAGGGGAGGAAGGCGGAGCGAGGGGAGCGGTGTCTGTCAGGGGCAGCGGCACTGTCGAGCTCGCGGGCGGCGTTCTCGAGCGAGAGGGGCGGAGGGAGACGTCGGAGCGGCGGGAGATGGCACCGGCGAGACGTCGCCGTCGACTGCAGGGGAGGGAGCTCGGAGAGCGAGGGCGGTGCTGCTCTCGTCGTCGTACGGCGAGGTCGGAGAAGCGGGAAATGCGCAGGGAGCGGGGGTATCTGCGACGGAGGCGTGGGCGGCTGCTGTCGGACGGCGCCGGCGAGGCTCGGGGGCGGAGACGATGCTGAGGAGCGGCGGTGGCGTGCTCTGTTTTGAAGGGGAAACAGAGGAGGGGCGGGGTGCTTCTCGGAGGGGGTGGCTGACGGTGGCGTTCGTGTTGAAGGGGGCGGCGACACGGCGTTGTTGACGAGCAGGCAGACTCCGGTGGCTACGGTGGCGGCGTGTTCGTGGGGATGCCGGAGGGGAGGGAAGAGTACTGTAGGGGGAGAGAACGGGAGAGATTCGGAGGGGGAGAGAGATGGGTTTAGAGAAAGAAGCCTGGGTGATGGGTTGGTGATGCTGTGAAGAGAAGAGAGCAGGTGTTTAAATAGGCTAAGGATAATTAGTATAATAAGGGTTCATTAAATATTTAGTCAAATGGCCATTTAATACAAAGTTGGCTTTAAGACTAACTTTAGAAATTATAAAACACATGGGCTGCCATGTGAGGGTTTTGGAGCTATCTGCCGACTAGAATACGGGTGATTAGGATAGTAATTAGGAAAAGTAAAACGGTAATTAGTGAAAACAAATGGTGAAATTACGATTTTGCCCCTGGGGTAAAATGACTCCGAAAAATTACGAAAATATAGCCACGGGTTTGTATCGTCACGAGGATCGTGACTACGAGATCTATTTCATAGTTTGGACTACGGAAATACGAGTTTTGGGCCAAAACATTTAGAAAGCGGGTTTGCGGGTTCTCTATTGATTTGACTTCGAAAAATTACGAAATTAATGTGGGAAGCACAAAATAATTTTAGAATGATACTGTAGAAGTTTGAAATCATTTTGAAAACGTTTACTTATAAAAATAATTGTTACGGCTGAAATGTTAAAATTGAGTTTAAATAATTATAAAAATCATTTAGGGATTTAGGATGGTACTCGTATACTCTAAAATAGGCTATAACTATATTAGTACTACAAAACATTTTGTTATAAATGATTTAAAAACTATTTTGATGTTCAACTCCTAACAAACCATTATAAAATATTATTAATTAAGAAAATACGTAGAAAATTAGTATTGTTGAATACGGGTCATCACAAGAAACAACCGGTTAAGCACACACACACTATTTCCTATTGATTAAACTTGATCGTTTTGATTTTTAAACGGATTGAAACGTTGTCGAAAACCGTTCTAAATTTTTTATATATGCTATGTATGATGAAAATAATTTTATCGTAGAAGGAAATAATTTTCTGAAGCTTACATTAATTTTTATAATTTTTAAGAGCTCAAAAATAATTTAAAAACTATTTTTAATTAAGTAACGTAATTATTCAACAATTTATTCCGGATGCAATCTGTATCGGAAAGTTGCAAATAAGCTGCCAAAATGACCGTTTCGAAGAGTACTTTAACATATATTTTTCTCACATATAATTGTACGTGAAAATAATAAGTTATGGATTTTTAATCGAAAATAATGTATTTAACTTTTAGGCTTAAAAATTAATTCTGGAAAAACTAAGCGTCCGATTGTAACGAAACTAGTACCATTGGGTCCAAAATGTCATTTTCTGATTTTCTGGAGCGAGTCTCGTATTTTTCTGACCATTATATTATTTATTATCAATTTAAAACCATTAAACCAATATTATCTAAATATAAAAATATGTAAATACACAATACGTTTTAATATACGTTTATATTAACTCGCACCTTCGTTTCTTCGTTCCTACGTGTAACAGGGAAGCAGTTCTCGTCGACGCCGGCGGTGGAGTGAGGGCGGAGCGAGGGAGGCGGTGGGCCGATGGTACGGGCGGCGACCGGAGCTCAGAGGGGGGTGTGTGTCGCCGTGGACGATGGAGGCGGGACTGTGGAGCGCTAGGGGAGTGGTGCAGCGGCGAGCGTCGTTCGTTGGAGGGCGGCGACGTGGGTGGCTCTGTGGTGTCGTCTGGGCGTGGGCAGGCGGAGGCTGCGGCGGAAGCGAGGATGGAGGGCCTCGGGCTCTCAGGCTCTCGGGGGTGTTTCGAAGCGGAGGACGAAGGCGTCGTCTCCGGAGGCGTTCAAGCGGCAAAGCGGCGCTTCACAGCGGTGACGGCGTGGTGGGCTTCGGAGTGGAGGGCGGATCAGTCGGAGAAGGACTCCGTCGGACAGCGGAGCGAAGAGGCGAGCTACTTCGCCGTCGAGGGATGCCGGAGGAAGGCGGTGGCGGTGCTACGACGGGCTGATGAAACAGCGGGAGCGGTAGCCTTTGCTGACGGTGGGGCTCCGTTCGTCGGGGGTGGAACGGAGAGAGGTGGGGGGTCGAAGCGGGAAGCGACGGGGTTGCTCCGGAGATAGGTGTCTGCTGGGAGCTCGGAGAAGACCCCTCGAGCGTCGACAGGGCGGTCCGTGGTGTCGGAGACCGGGGATCCTCGGGCTTCGGGGGATGGCGGAGGGTGTCCGCTGCTTCGGATTTCGTCGTGGAGGCGTGGGGAGCTCTGGTGGATGTCGGAGGGAGCTCGGGAGCAGCGGCGAGCGTGTACGGTGGGTAGCGGCTGTCGACGATGAGAGGGTGGCGGTCGACGTCGATGGAGGCAAGCTCGGCGTGGGCTCGTGTAGCAGTCGGAGGAGCTGAGGGCATTTACGTGGGTTGTGGGGGTGAAAAAAATAAATAAATAAATAAATAAAAATTGAACTGGGTTTGCCGTGGGTTAGGGAAGAAGAGGGTTATGGGTTTATATAGGTTAGTTTAATTAATAATTAATTAGTAATGTTATTAATACTAGTCAAAAATATTAAATAGGTTAGGTGTAGATTAGGTTAGCTTTTAGACTAAGTTTAGAAAAAGTTTGTCAGATGTCTAAACGTGTTAAGCATGGGAGTTAACAGTAATCAGGGTTAAAGTTAATAAGTAAAACTCTATTAGTGAAAGTAATTAGTAAAAATGAAATTACGATTTTGCCCCCACTAGTAAACGTGTCCGAAAAATTACGAAAACATCGTATCGTCGCAAGGATCGTGAATACTTGATCCGTTTCAGGGTTTGAGCTACGGAGATACGTGTTTTAGGCCAAAACGTTTAGGAAGCGGGTTTGCAGGTTCTCTATTGAAATGATATCAGAAAATTATGAAATTAATGTGGGAAGCTCTAAATGATCATTGAATGTTCCTGTAAAAGTTTGAACTCGTTTTGATGAGGTTTGTATAGAAAATAAATTCATTAAGTCAAAACAGTAATATCCGAAAATGAATTTTTATCAGATCTTTTAGAGATATTTGATGAAACCCGAACTTACTAAAATACTCCATAACTAGTCTGGTACTTCAAAATATTTTTATAAGAAATTTTTGAAATCATAAAACTCCTGACAAACCATTATAAAATAGTTTAAAAATTGAAATTACGTGAATAGTTGTGTCGAAAAAATACAGACCGTTACACATAAATTCCTCACTACAATTTCTCTCAAAAAGTAAAAGAAACGTGCAGGAAATAAAATGTGGGACTTAAACAGCTGATCCAAAAACCGCAATTGTAATGCCCTGCTAAGCTACTGCACAAGTACTAGAGGAGGGGTGAATAGTACTTTAAAATAATTAAGAGGATAATTCCTAATTATATTGCAATCTCTACCAATAATGCAGAAATGTGCAAATGTAAATATTAGACAACAAAGACAAACAATCGCAAACAAGCAATTTAACGGGTTCGGATCCACCCAAGTCTCTCCGACTTGTTCCCGGTGATCCTACTTCCCAAACACCCGGATCCCCTCCGGATACTTGAGTTAGAAACCCTAACTCAAGATTTCCACTATGAAATACTTGTGAAAAACCTTCACAAGTCAAATCATACACAAATGAAATTGTGACTCCCACAAACCGGGATCACAAACACACTCTCACAACCGAGAGTGAAACTTACAATATGAAAGTAAATGAAATAGAAATTCTTGCCTACAAAATCCTATGCCTTAAGTAAAACTTACGATTTAGGGAAAAACGGATTTTGGGGAAGATGAAGAGGCACCAAACCCTAGCTCCAAGATGTAGATCAGCGATGGAGAGCTATGAGGTTGTTGGTGACCTAGAATCAAGCACTTGGCTTGGAAGGCTCACAATCAATGAATCTCTCTTTTGAAATAAGAGTGAGGGAGAGATTCTTGAATGGAAATGAAAGAGCTTTGAATGAGGAATGAATGCTTTCTCTTTGATCTCTAAACTTCTCTTAATATCAGCCTTGAGTGCAATGAATGCAGCACTCCAAGTATATATAGGTTAGAGGAGAGAGAGAGAAAGAAAATCGTGGCATTTAATGCTCCAACGGCTCTATTCTGAACCCAACTAGTCGGTCAAAGAAGGTTGACTGACCGACTAGTTCATCAACTAGTCGGTCGGTCAAACAGCATGAACCGACTAATGGTAGAACAACCAAAAGAATAAGTTCAGACTGAAGGGAACTAGTCGGTCAAAGAAGAGTTGCTGACCGACTAGTTTCACAACTAGTCGGTCGGTGACTCAACTGAGACCGACTAAGAGATAAAACTGAAAGTCTGAACACAAATTGATTTAGTCGGTCCAAGAACAAATGTTGACCGACTAGTTCATCAACTAGTCGGTCGACAAACGTTCTTTGACCGACTAACGATAAACAATAAGTAGGCATGTACAGTAGAAGCTCAACCAGTCGGTCCAAGAAGAAACACTGACCGACTAGTTCACAAACTAGTCGGTCGGTGAACCTTCTTTGACCGACTAACTGTAAACAGTAAAGAGCTTGGAATTGACTGTAGTAAACTAGTCGGTCCAAGAAGCTTTGCCGACCGACTAGATCACCATCTAGTCGGTTGGTTCTTCTTCTTGAACCAACTAACTTGCACAAGAAGTCGCGAATCAAAGCGCGAAGCTTCGGGAAAGTTCGTATGGACTTCTACTAAGATCCTAGATCTAAGATAGGAGCGTTATGAAGATTAAAACGTAAGACCTACTCAAGGCTTAACATTCTACGAAAGAAGCTTAAAAGACTATAAATAAAACTTGACGAACCGTATTCAAAAGCTTCAATCGAATCTTCATGACTTCTAAAATGGTCCATAAGCTTCAACGAAGCTTTAGACATACGATCACGCGCTTTGAGAAGTCTTGAGACGTCACTTTGGATGTTCATATAAGTTTGGCGACGATCTCCATAACTGCGCTCACAAAGTGTTAGTTCACGATATATTTATGTTTGTTCATCATCCAAAACCAAATCCGGGGAGTCTAATATCCAACAGCAATTAGCCATACATGTAAAAATTTGTGCTCATCAAACATTTTCAGCAGACATTTTCATTACAGGCATCACATTTATTTATATTCACAGGAGGATAAACATTTAATTACTTAATAATTATTGGACCACTGGACAACATCATACACCGTTAGGTTAGGTGACTAACGACAGAGCAGTCGTGGGATCTTCCTAATTATTAAGTTTAATATTGCACAACCAAATATCAGTTTATCCACAGAATAAGCCATTAAAAATGATGCATATCATATAATTATGATTCTGCAAAGGTATCATATAATGCAAAGATTGTGTTAATTGGGATTATTCAAAAACATTTGAAATGTGCCCAAATAATAACATGTTCTTCTTGAAAGGAAGAAGTTTTCCTTTTAAATTGATCACCAATTGATCCCCAAATGTCCCCAAATGTCCCCAAATGTCCCCTAAATGTTCCATATTTTATCATGATTTTTCATGAATTTTTATGTTACCATAAGCCTTTTTAATTTATTTTTAGCCCCCAAAACCCCTATTTTTCTGTTTTCTGTTTTTACAGAAAATCGGCCTATGGGCCTGAGGCCCGCAGTGTGGCTACGGGCTTCAGGCCCGTGCCAGTAAATTTTTTTTGCGTAAGTGGGCATCAGGCTCACTGGTTATGCAAAGGATAGGGAGGGGGGTCGGCGGCGGCTATGGTTTGCTGCCGTCGTCCCTGTCGCCAATGCAGTAGCCCCCCACGCTCGCCGTGAGGGGGGGGGGGGGGATAGTGGCACTTCCGTTGCCGTAGCATGGATGGGAGGGGGGATAGAAGCCCCCCGTCGTAGCCCGGGGGGGGGGGGGGGGGGGGGGGGGGGTCTTATTGCATTCGGGGCGGTGGGGGTTCAGCGGCGGCCGGTGGCGAGGCCGTGAGAGGATAAAAATCCTATTTTTATTATATTACAGATTATAAACATGTTAAAAACATGATTTTTAGACGATAAAAATCGTCAATTTGGGCGATTAGCCCTATTTCAACTTCGATCTTGCGAGTTCTATGGATAAAACTATCATACGTATAATAAAAAAGACATTTTTAGCGAGATTTACCTCTATATCAGTCCTCCAGATATAGCAACGGTTGAACGAAGCCTACGCGGATGATGACGCTCGTTTTATGTGGATGACGCCGCGCGGTGGATCTTCTGCCTTCCTTCGCTTTCGCAACGATCGATTTTGTGTGGAAATTTTATTTAGAGTCTCATGCTGATAACATGTTATGAATCATCATCTGGGGGAGGAACCCCCAGCTCTTTATTTGTAGCATTAGACGAGTGTATATAGATAAAATACAATAGATACGATCTTATCTACAAGATAAGCCGTGATCCTAACCAACTCGGTATTATTCATTCACAACAAAATAGAATATAAATGTTAGAAAAGTTAGTTTAGCTCAAGTTTCTCTTATTTTCATTGGGTCAATAGGAATACAATCTTAAATAAAAGTAATATTTATATTTCTTTATTTTCCTTCATTTTTTCTTTTGATTTTTCTTTCAACCAAACAGTAAAAATCGATTTTTCCCAACTTGATTTCTTTCATTTTCCTTCCTTCTCCATCAAACCAAATACAACCTTAATTAGGCCACATTTGGCAATTGGTGTATGAGTAAAAGTGAGGTTGAGAAAATGTATGTTGTTAGTACTTTACTTATTAGACAATTGGTGATGGGTTGGTTGGTGTTAGCATGAGTAATTTTAATTTATGAACAAAATTAATTTTAAATTAAAGATAATTGTAATTTATAACTAATCTTAAATTTAAAAAAATTATTTTAATTACTAAAAAATTAAAATTAAAAAACCCTTCATCCCACTATAACTGTAACTTTTTGCTAAGTTAGTAACCATTAAAATCAATCAAATTTTAGCTGGTTTTTGTGCGCGTCCCTATGCAACTCTAGTTTCTTATAACCATTGCCAAAATACTCCGTTTGCTAGGGTTGCAAGGGGTTGGAGCTAACGTTGTCCCCAACCCAGTTACCAATATGGCCTTAAGGCAGTGGTTGGTTTGAGAGAAAACGAATGAAAGAAGAATGAAAAGAAAAGGAAATAGAAAAAGAAAGAAAATGAAAATGAAATGGGATTCTTTTTCATGTTTAGTAATCAAAGAAAATTGTGAATAAAGTTAAAAAGGAAAATGTGAAAATTTAGCTCGGATTTTATTTATGCATAATAATGATTGCCAAAAGTTCTCGGAAATAATTCAATCAAATTCGATAATATTTTGGGTTAATATAGAATGATAATATTCTTGCAACTTAGTTATTTAAAATAATTTCTAATATATCATCAATAGATGCGAGTTGCATCTTGCTTAGTTTGTTTAACTTTTCAAGCATAAGGTGTGAGTTCAAATATTTTTATCCTCGTAACAAATTAGAAAATTACTTTTAAATTAAAAACTTGTTAGCTGTTTCGAATAATTCGTAAAGCTAGCAAATAATTTGTGAATTGTAATGAATAATTCGCTAATCTAAATATAAGGTTCATGAATAACTTTTTATTAAACAATACTTTAATAATATACAAATTATATGATAAGCTCAATGCCTCAATCTCACTCATCAGTTATCTACCACAAATTGAATACGCAAGTGTCCATATATAAGCAAAGCATTATCAAACGTGTTAGGTCAGCGCAACTATCATGGGGCCCACGAAAAGATGTGCACACGTCAGATTTTTGGTGCGCTGGCTTTAGGATGATAGGATCTATCCAAACATGCTCTTACAAGTTCCACGTGGAAGTGTAAGTGTTGGATAGCGACTCGTCGAGCTTCCCGTGCTTCCCATGCTTTCTTGCTCCCTACACGCAAGCCTTAACCAAAAATTCAGCTTAATTACCCATTTTAAATAGAGAGAGATATTTCCGACACTTCTAAATTTTAAATTTGACCAATTTCTGTGAGTACTTATTGATAGACCGGAAAGCAGGGATCGAAATCACGATCTCTTGTTAAATAGAGAGGACGGATACCACTAAACCAATTGATATGTTGTCCGATCGTAAGTCCTGTACGCAAGGAGCGAAAAAGAATTAATTAAAAACCGTAACTCGGATTAAGTCACCCAGCTTTGAAACGGATGCATCATGCACTCTTCCCTCGTGTCTGATTTTATTACGAGTCGTTGGGGCCCACCGAGGTGGACACGAGACGTGCCCGAGCTGTTCCGTTCAACGTCCCTTTCGTTCTCTTTCTCACGCCGTTTAAAAATAAAAGATCTCCCCCTTTTTAAGTTCCGAACCGAAGCAGAAAGACTCAAATCATTCTGTACTCGAATCATTGTAATAATCATCTCTTTTTTCTTTGACCTTCACAAAATTTGAACCCAAATTTTCAATCACATTTATTTTTTACTACTTTTTTGTGCAGGAAGAGCGTATCATCCCTTGAACCGCTGACGTTTCTTTTTATTGAGTTAATTTATTCAAATTCTGGCTGCAGGTACACATTGTTACATTAAAATTCTGTTCTTGGTTGTGATTAAGAACCCACAAAGGAGTGATTTCTAGTTAATGCAGATGATTTGAGTGGTGAAAACTTGCATGTTAGTGAAGCGTTCAAGTCTTTTTGGACTGAATTCGTACATTATTTGTGTTACCTTTTTGAAAGATTACTAGTTCTATCAGTTTTTAGCCGGTGTTGGGAGAAATTAGAATAGCTTCTTAATTTTTTGTTGAATCGAGAAACAAAAAAAAAAGATTAATCGACAGACATTATGAATACGCGACTAGTTCTTACAAGAGTAAAACCCTAATGTGAGCGTAAAGATGGTTATGCTCTCAGCTGATGCGGATAGGCTGAAATTTGGAATTGAATATAAGTTGTTCTTTTTCAAATTCAATAATTCTGTTGATACGTTCAGATGAAATATTTCATGATATGTTTTTGTTTTAGTCTATCCCAAACGTTGTACTCTTTGCATATGAAAATAAGAAAGTCACCATGATAGTTAGTGTCACAAAGAATTCCTTATTGTTAAAAATTATTTGATCTGTTAATCTCAGGAGGTTTGACATATTTGATCAAAATGCAGTTTTGTGCAATGCATTACTGCTTATTATTAAAATAATGTTCCATTTTTCTCGATGAATGTGGTTTCTATGCGACTTTTTTTTTTCCATTTCATGATTAATATGTTCTGATACTGGTATAAAAAAGAGATCAATTACTATCGGTGCTCTGCTAGTTTCTTTAGCTTTCTCCAAACAGACTTAGTTAAAGGCTTCGTTTTTGGTGGTTATCGCTGCCTTAAGTATTGTTTCACATGAACCGTGTGTGACCAAACATAGCTTGTTTATATATCATTTTTATAAGAAATCAAATACCAGCATTTGGGATTTATGATCAAAGTAGTCTTAGCATTTCTTTATACGATTACCCTTACTTCTATTTTGGATCCCCCCACGTTGATATCCGTAAATATAAAATCTCTGGTGAAGCCATGCGTTAAATGTTTGCAGCAACAGGACACAGACAATATGTTGGGAAATGGAGTTGTTGGTATCCTCTCAGAATCTTCAAATGTATGGGAAAGGAGAGCACCATTAACCCCTGCTCATTGTGCTCGTCTTCTCCTCAGTGGGAAGGGCAACAACAGAGTCGATCGTATTATTGTTCAGCCAAGTGCTAAACGTATATTTCATGATGCACAGTATGAGGATGTTGGTTGTGAAATATCAGATGATCTTTCTCAATGTGGTCTCATTTTAGGGGTGAAACAACCAAAGGTAACACGAAGTTCTTAAGTGTAGTGCTGGTACATTCTAGCTTTAGACATAAAAGAGGATGATCCATTTTTGGCTAAATCTTTAAAACGGGAAAATGCTTAAATTCATACCTGGCACTTGTTGCAGCTGGAGATGATTCTGCCAGATAGAGCATTTGCATTTTTCTCTCACACCCACAAGGCTCAGAGCGAAAACATGCCTTTGTTAGATAAGGTAACTACATTATGATGTTACTTTCAATATCTGTTTCCCTTGATAGCCTCACGGTGTTAACATCTACTGGGGTTTGCATAACTATTTTTGCATGTAGATTCTTGAGGACAGGGTCACATTATATGACTACGAGCGTATTGTCGAAGACGACGGAAAAAGGTTGCTTGCATTTGGAAAATTTGCTGGCAGAGCTGGATTCATAGACATCCTACATGGACTGGGAAGAAGTATGTGTACTAGCACAAAACAAGTATCATCATTCTCTTAAGTTCGCCAATTATTAATTCTAGTTGACATATAAGTCATAGCATTGATTGATGTTGGTTGTTACAACATGTTCAAGGGATCTCTACGTTCCTAAAGCTGTTTCTTTAATCAGTTCTGCTGGCATGATTATAGCTCTAATGTGTTACAAGTTTAATTAAAAATTCAAGCAGAGCTGTTCAGCATGATGCTATATTAAGACATCACTCAGGAATCATCTGATTTAAAATGTTAAGCTTATTCTGTGTTAGAACTCCGTTCCTGAAGTAAATATACAAATTAAAACATAAAGCATGGGTATCTTGCTAATTTTGTTGCATGCATATAGCTCCTTTTCTTAGAAGTTTGAAAAGCATGGTTCTATTGTTTCTTCTGATGGCTTCACATTGATATGGTATTTTGAGATAAATGTGTTATCTAACAATATGTTGTACACCATACAATCTGATTTTGTTTTGATTTCAGGATACTTGCACCTTGGGTACTCTACACCTTTCCTTTCTCTTGGGGCATCTTATATGTACTCTTCACTGGCTGCTGCCAAGGCTGCAGTGATCGCTGTTGGTGAAGAAATAGCAACACTGGGACTGCCATCTGGAATTTCTCCAGCTGTCTTTGTGTTCACTGGAACAGGAAATGGTAACTTGATAAAACTTGAACACCTTAGTAATTATATGTTGGCTCGTCCAAAAGCCGGCATTTCATATGCAGATATTTGATAGGAAATTGTGCTGTTGTCCATGAAGATCAATTCGTGATAGAACTTTTGACATAGACATGATAGCGTACAAACATGATATTCGTAGAAGCAAGCTACATATCATATTGATGGATCTTTTTGGTGTTGCATGCCTATATACTTTAATTTGCAAAGAGTTGCATATCCCATGGCAACCTCTGCCTAGTTGGCTCTAAGCTCAGCAGTTAAATTCCAATGGTGTATGTGCTTGGAACATATCCCATTCCCTGTAGGATTTATACTTCAGTGGTTTACATAGCAGTTCTATGATGTTGGCTTCATCACCTCGTTCTCCTACTCAGTCAGTTACTTACATGTTAATCATCTAGCTCATGATTTAGATTGTAGGTTAGTTGACTGATCGCGCGTGCGCGACATTAGCTTCTTTTCATGGTACGAGTCTCATTTCAGACAAACCATCATGTGGGTTTGGGTGAAAAGGTGGCTTCAGATTGATTAATTTTTTCCAACCGTTGGGCGTTCCCACACTTAATATTTAACCCATGTTGTTGGTGTCTCTGTGCCTTATATGATTGTCAATTATGACTTCTTCAATCTAGACATTGATGATGATGTCTTATTGACATTGGTGTTTTTTGTAATGTGTCATTTTTGTATTCAGAGAATCTTCCAGATCGCATACTTTTTGGGCTTGCTCTTTTGTTCACTATATTATATAAGGCAGAAGACGCCCTTCATTAATGATGTCCTTGCCTCACTTTAGTCAGCCTTGTGTAATAGCCATTTACTGGCATGATCAACCTTTAATGCAAAATAGGACAGTTAACAACTGCAACTTGCTTTACTGCAATGGACAAGCGGGTTACATGTTGCAATTAAATTTGTTAGAAAAGAGGAAAATATTAAAGAGGAAGGAAAGAATTAGGAGAGCATGATTAACCCTCTCTCCTTATGTCTTATTTATAGTTGGTGAACTGCTGCAAGTGTTACAAATTTAGATTTAGCATTCAAAGCATAATTTAAGGACATGTTCACATTATACATTGCATCTAGACGCTATATTAATTAAGCACATGCATGATTCATGTTTAACACATGTTCTAATTATAACACGTCCCCCTTGAGTATAAAACTATAAATATAAATAACGTCTAGCTTGTCATACAAAAATGAAAACCATAGAGAACCAGTAGGTAGCAGAAAATTATAACTAAAAGCGATCACAATATTTGTAGGTAGTAGAAAATTCATAAGCAGTTGCATACATGGAACTTATAGGCAACAAAAAACCCGTAAACAGTAGATCTGTAGTAGACACAAAATTAATAGGCAGTAGTAAACACAAAATTAATAGGCAATAGAGAATATATAGGTAGTAGCAGATACAATAATTGTATTACAACAGAGTAACATTGTTGTAACGGTATTGTAGTAAAGTAGCAATTCATCGAGTAATGATATTGTAGCGGAGTAATTGTATCTCAAGTAGCGATACTATAGCGGTATTGTAGCAGTGCAATAATAATGTTGAAAGAGCTGCAATAATATTGTATCAAGAAAGTAGGATATGTGTTAATGATAATTAGCATCTCAATACTAGCCCGTTACTGGACACACACTATAAGAGAATGACACATCGCATGCTTATGGATGATATGAACACTACCCAACTTTAGACCGTATAATTTGATACTAGGTTAGAAAAGAGAATATTATAGAGGAAGCAAAGAATGAGGGGAGCTTGATTAGCCCTCTCTTCTTATGTCTTATTATATATGTGAATTACACGTGTTACATATCTAGATTCACCATTCAAGTCACTAATTAAGGACATGTGAATATGATACATTACATCTACACACTATATTAATTAAGCAAATACTTGGTTCATGGTTAACACATGTTTTAATTTTAACAAAATGTCTTAAATGGCTCTACCAAGGTAGATATTAAATATGGGGTTTGTTATGGAATCATGGAGTATATTTAAACTCTACAAGGGTGCAAAACAATTTCCCAAGCAGTGGATTTGGCAACAAAACATAAGAAGCTTGGTGCAAAAATTGAAGCAACTAGATTTGTGTGATAGAGATCAAATTCTAGAAGGAGTTCAATTCGAGACAATGTCTTTTATTAGAGAGAGTTGTTAGTTCTTGGGTTCAAGACTAACGTTGTTTTGATGATGATCAATACATTATGTTAGTGTGCTAATCAATCTTATGTTTTAGTCTCAGTTTATCTTAATGACTATCTGTTGATGAGACAAAGCATAATGCTTGTAGGATATTACTAGAGATATCTTAAAGACATCCAAGAGTGATGAGTGCTCAATCTTGGATGAAGTCATGAAGATCATCTAATGAAGCCAAAACTTGGAGTATGATGATGGATGTACATCTAGAGGAGCAATGACAAAGCTTGGAGCTTGATGAAGGAAAGCTCATCAAGGGGTGCCAAAGCTTGGAGATGATTGAGAGCTTCAAGGTATCATGAGCTTGAAGACTTAGACTTTAGGAGATGCAATATGTAATCCATGTAATTTCTATTACTTGAATTTCTCTTTTTGTGTATAGGATTATTGTATTGCCTTGATAGATGGTCATACTCTCATGCATATGCATTTAACCATTTTAGTGAGCATTAGGATTATCATAGATATTATCCCATTAGGTTTACTATACCTTAAACTCTTACTGGAGTTTTTGGCTCTTCCACAGTCGACTGATGAAGGCACGACAGTCGACTGGATGATATCCAGGCGACTGGTCAGCCTTTTACAGCCGACTGGTATGCTCAGCTAAAGTCCACATTTTTATTGACTCTTCTTGAGCTTTTCGCATCAGTCGACTGACGTTCAATGTACAGTCGCCTGTGTTTCTACAGTCGCATGTGAATTGGTCGACAATCGACTGTGCGCATCTTGCATTTTCTGGGCTTCATCCCAATTTGCAAGACAGTCGACTGATGAAGTATTTACAGTCGCCTGTATATTTACAGTCGCCTGTGAAATGGTCATCTGTCGTCTGAAAGGCGTAAGTGCAAAATATGCATCTCTCTCTGTTTTATTTCCATCCCTGTAGCAGTCGCCTGATGAAGGATATATAGTCGACTGTCTGTTTTACAGTCGCCTGTGTAGTTTTCTACAGTCGACTGTTCTGGCTCAGATTATAGCCGTTGGGATTTTTCTAGCCATTGAACAGTCGACTGTCATTGTTCATCAGTCGACTGTCTGTGCCATAAATTGCCAAAATATAGCCGTTGCAGATTTATTCCCTTTGGGGTTTGGCTGGGTTTATGGGTTCCTTTGGGCTTCCTATATATAGGAGTTGGCTTAGTTCATTTAGAACGCTGGGTTAATATTGAATATCTTTGAGAATCAATAGCCACTCCTAATGTCTCCCATTCCCCCATTTAGAGCTTCAATCTTATGCTATAGCATCTAAGCTCTAGGAAATTTCTCCAAGGGATTTCAATCTCATTCCTTTTATTGGAGAACATCTTTCTTCTCTTCATTTCATACACTCAAGTGAGAAGTGTTAGGATTCATTCCTAAAAGAGAGAAAGATCATCAAGTGCAATTAAAGCCTCATCTCAAGCACTTGAGTTTCACTTGCATGCCTTCTTCTTCACATTGGTAATATCATATCAAGGCATATGTAAGTGTTGTTTCGTTTTGTTTTTGTTCGAAACCCTAATTCTTTTTGTGGGAATTAGATACTCTTTTTATAGGAGTTACTCTCTTTGTGAGAGTTTGGTTCTTTCTGTGTGAAAGAACAAAATCCTCTGTGTGAGGTCTCTCTGTGTGAGAGTAAGGATATCTCTTTGTGGGAATCCTAAATCCTCTGTGTGAGGTCTCTCTGTGTGAGAGTAAAGATATCTCTTTGTGGGAATCTTAAATCCTCTGTGTGATTGTATTCGCTTCTCTTTGTGGAAATTATAGTGAATATTGGTGTGGCTGGACGTATCCAAGTTTTGAAAAACCAGGGTAAAATCCTTGTGTTTGCGATTGTGTTGTTGAGCACTCTGTTTATTTTCCGCTGCTTATTGTGCTTTAATATTAGTAACTTTTAATTAAGCACTTTACTTATCAGTACACTATTCACACCTCTTTAGTATGTGTGTAGCCCCGCAGGGTCCATTACAAGAGTTTGAGTCCTTGAAGATTTCTTATTAGTTTGAGTCTTTTTACTATTTTGAGAGTTTTAGTTATTTGAGTTTCTTTGGTATTTAAGTGGTTTTGTTATTTGAGTGTTTTAGTTGATTTAGAATTTCTAGTCCTAATCAGATTCAAAGAGTTAAGTTGTAAGCCTATATAAAGGCCACAAACATGTTAAATTCAATGAAATTTAGTCTCTGGTATAAGCTTTTAGTTTCTCCATAAATTAAATTTTTTGCATTGGTGTGCTAGAGTGTGCTTGGTTGCTTGAGCAAAAGGTCCGAAGAA
Organism: Scilla litardierei; assembly: GCA_030789695.1. NCBI lineage: Eukaryota > Viridiplantae > Streptophyta > Magnoliopsida > Asparagales > Asparagaceae > Scilla > Scilla litardierei. The sequence continues at coordinate 23,782,378 of CM061131.1, read as the reverse complement.
TCTCCACGTTCAAGATGTACGAGTTGGTGATCGAAAGATTTCAGGGTGCGAGATCCAAAAATTTATCAAATCCATAATATACTTTTTTTTCCCAAATTCACACCACATTCCTTCCCGTTTCTGTTTTACGTCAATTTGGTATCAGAGCAAACTTGGTTTGTTTTTCGCTTTCTTTCCTTTTTTCTTCTAAATTTTTTAGTTATATTCAAAAATAGAGGGATTTAAAAGTTTAAAAAAATCAAATAAAAAAGAGAGACCAAAAAAGAGGAAACAAAAAAAAACTTTTTGATAGGAAAAACAGAGAGGATTTTTGAAAAAAGAAAAAAAAAGAAAAAAAGAAAGAGTTTTCAAAAAAAGAAAAAAAAATCAAAAAAGACCTAACTCACCTCATCTGCGCTGTCGCCGCTGCTGCCACTGTTGTGCACCCCTGCATCGCAAACAAAACCAAATACCGCAGCCTCTAGCAGTGTCTTTGACGATCTCTAATGTTGTCATCTGCCCTAACACCACCATCAACTCCACCAGCGTCCTCTGGAGACCCACAAGCAAAACCATATCTCACAGTTTCTCCTCCGTCAGATCTAGCCGTCGCTGCTTCCCACGGCATCGTCGACCAGCAGCGACACCACCACTATGCTCCAATGCCTTCACCTAGGCCACCCGTAGTCGGCAACGGTGCACTACCGTTTAGATCTCATAGTTTCGTCACCGTTAACGCTTGCGAAGCTCGTCGGTGCTACAACTGGTGACATCAGGAGACGTCGACCGCATCATCGTCTTCTTCTCTGGCGACCCTCTAGCACAGTTTTGACGACGAACGACCGTCTTTTTGCCAGAATTTTGTGTCGGCGTCGTTCGCGTCGGCGAGCTACAGTATCGGCTCGGATTAAGTCGATCATGACCCCCATTCGAGCCGAGCTACAATACTTGTCTCGGCTGAGCAGGAGCTGATCCTAGCTGTTGACTGTGCTGACCGGAGTCGCGGCTCAACAGTATCTTGACATTTTTCATATATTTTTAGCATATTTAAGCCGTATTTTCAGCATATTTTGATAATTTCTCGAGCTTTTTACGCGAATTTTTCGGCACTGGTCGTCTGTATTTAATCTCTACAAGTTCTAGAGGCCTTACACGATACAACAAAGCCAATTTACACTCTTGGTAACCTTTAATCTGATCAAATTCTTTATTGTTAAATTCCAAAAATTTCTTTATTTGATTTCGTACAGATTAGTCGATATCATTGCTATTGCATATTTTTCTAGTCTCGATTTGTGTGTTGCATTAATATATTTAGGATTGCATCATAACATATAAATTTGGACCTTAGGATTTTTATTTTATTGCATAATTAGCGTACACATTTAGTTAGTGTTTAGGATCTTGCATTCGCATATGTGTAATTGATTGTTATTGCATATTATTGCGTTGTTGCAAAACCGTAGGATCAGACATGAATGATAATGCACTTTAGAGTATAGAAAATCAACTTCAAAAGATATATAATTATATATAGAACTAAAAGCTGAGATAAATCGAACAAGAGATGTTGGATCGTCATCTAAGCTTAGAGGGGGTGAATAGGCTTATGTCAAATTTTTGCAAATTAAAAATTTGGCATAGTTACTCAGATAATCACAGAGTAAGTATAGCATAATGAAAATAATACGGAAGCAATCACAGGATACACACGATATTTACCTTGGTTCGGTTACACTAATGACCTTGTCCAGCCTCAAAAGTAATCACTAGAATAATAAAGTAATTATACAGCCACACCTGAAACTTTACGCCACAACGCTCAGCTCACCAAGTCTATACATCGCTTCCAAAGCGTCAAACAATACTATCCTAGTAAAAACTTTTTTCCTTGACTTGTCCTAACAAGTCAAGTCTCCAAAATAACAAAAAGTGTTTTTAATGCAAAGAACTAAATCAACACATTTCACAAAATAATAAAAAATAAATTTTAGAAAGCTCAATTTGTGATGGTTGATTTGTCTCTGTCAATAGGCTCCTCGTCTGCGATGGCGAAAACTGCGTCTCAATCTGATTTCTGGATAACTAGATATTCAACTTCGAAGTTCAGGTCCAAATCTGCAATTTCAGAATTCTTCAGGGGGGCTTTTCTGCGAACCTTCTGCTCTCATCCTTTTAAACAGTTTGTATGTCAAACTGTCGGTAGTCATATGGGCATGGCCTTGGTCATCTGTGCATGCGCCCTAGGCAAAGAGACTGCCTAGCTTTCTTGTGGGAGTTCTGTGTGTGTGCAAAGAAGAAACATCAGGGCTTGCATGAGTTGTGCATATTCACCCTGTATTATGTTATACTATCTTTTGTCTGTTTCCTCTTCAACCAGTGCTAATTTCTAGGTTTCAATTACAATGGAAGCAACTATCTGGAATATTTTCTTCTGACACTATCTGGAAAGTAAAAACTACAATACAGACCACAAACATTAAGGAGAAAATATACTCTTCAATTTTAAAGTAAATATAAGGCTTCATTGGCCCCTCCCAAACTTCACCTCAATGATTGTCTTCCAGCTTTGTAAATTCCTTCACCTATGCCAAGAAGATCATCAAAATCTCACATTGGAGAAAATCGGAAATAACTCAACATGAGCTTTATCCAACTAATAATGTGTTCTAAAATATTTTAAGGAGTTACTAAGCATAAAAAGAAGAATAATCCACCTGTGAGTTTCTGGGCAAAGCTGGATGCCATGTAGTGTGGATGCATTTGTGACACAGCTATGCTGTGTCAAATACTTGTGAAGGCACATACATTGAAACATGCATCGATACTTTGTTTTGACATCTTCTGTGCTCTGTCTGTGTATATGTAACACATTTGGACATGGGACTCTTGATTAAAAAAAGTGTATCAATCAAGACAAGGGATCCCATTAAAAAGGACTCTCATGTGTAACAAGTTATAAAATACTACGTGAACTGGTAATCTTTCTGACTGAAAAAGGAAATCAAGATAACATAAAAAATCATTTTAGACAACAGAATAATCAGTTCTGTAGATGATAAAATATTTCCAAAAGTAGATATAACTTCAAACTCTAGTTTATGTAACTTATGACTCGATGAAAGCTTATTACCTAACCAATCCAGAAGACGTCTTTATCTTTGAAATATTTCTATAACGAAGCATTAAATTTCTTTGCGATTGGGGTCTTTCCATGGCATGCGGAGTGACATAGGGTAGTGCCCTATTGATGAGATCGCACTCAGGGGCATTTTTTGTAATTTTGGGTCTCTGTAATTTTTGGAAAATCTGATTAGGATATTAGTGGGGGCTTACAGAGATGAGAGGGTATGCTGAATTTTGTGAGAGAACTTATAGGAGGTTGATTATATCCATTCTCTGTGTAGAGTGCGGCTATCCTCTTGAATTGGTGGCTTAGAAGAGCGATTTCCTCACGAAAGAAACCAACATATCGTGGATTTCTCTTTATATTTATGAAAATTTGATTTTTACCCCTCAAAATCTTAGAAGCTACTGTCAAATTGGTATCAAAGCACTCGATCTTGGCATCAATGACGATGACAACAAAAAAGATTAAAGCTTTGGAAGAGAAATACGAGAGCGAGATGGAAGAATTGAAGAAATTGGTGAGATAAGAACGTCAATGGCCTCCATCAAATCGGAGATGAAGGCATCGATCGAAGCTGGGATTTAAGCTCGGTTAATGGCTTTGGAGGTAATGATGGATGCAAAAATGGAGACTTTCATGTAAACTCTAACACAACGCTTCTCTCAACAATTATCTGATCCAAAAGGGGTGAAGAATTTAGATTTGGACAATGCTGGCGATAATAACTCAGATCTAAGGCGAAAGACGAAATCTTTGACGAATAGAAAGGAGAAAGTTGAAAAAAATCGAGGCATGACTTCTCTCAGATGCAGAGTTGGACTCAGAGGAGGCGGCGTAAGAACACATAGATGTCGGCGACCCCCATACCCCTGCTAGGGGCACCGTGGCCTCGAGGCAGGCCGCCTGGGCTGCAAGCAACAGCTGCATGATTTGCCTTAGGCTCATTGACCACCGGGCTGCTTGCCAGAGAGCATAGGAGCAGTGAGCAGGCGGCGGTGTTTTGGTGATGACTTGGACGACCACTGGGGACCCCATGGCCATCAAATTTTTGAAGAATGACTCCGACGACATGTATCAGCATATGATGAGTTTCGAGATGACGATGACGATGACCCAAGATATGAGGAGGATGGCCGAGGCTGTGTTTTGGAGTGATGGTGAACTAAGTGGCACTCCATTGAGGGGTTTTGGGTGGCTCAGGGAGACGACAGAACACCTATCGGCCATGCTACTATGGGCATCCCGGAGGGAGAGATGTTGATGGCAAGATTAGAAAGTTCAAGATTCCATTGATCGAGGGGATGATACTTATGGGTGGATTTACTATGTTGAAAGATTTTTTTTTTGCAGTGACATGTCTGACAGAGAGGAAGAAGTTACAGACAGCTGACATATGCTTTGAAAGAAAGGCGCTCTCTTGGTTTCAGTGGAGGGAGCAGAGGCAACCTATGAGCTCATGGGAGGAGCTTAAGAATTGCTTGGTAGACTATTTTTGAGACACTTAGGGAGGAAACTTACAGAAGCATCTCCTCGCACTCAGACAAGAGAGCACCGTCATGTAGCACCAAGAAAAATTTGAGGCACTATCAGGACGGGTGCGGGGATACCAGAGGAGACTTTGGAGGAAAGTTTCATGAAAGAGCTCAAAACGAACATCCATGCTGAGCTCCATATTCAGAGACCGAGAGGGCTTTGGACATGATGGAGCTAGCACAGATGATAACAGATCGACTCATAAAGGAGCGGTGGGCCAAGTGGGTCTGGGACGGATTCACTTTTCGCAATTAAGTATCGGCATAAGAGGATAAGGCATCGGTAGGAGTCCATTAGAGAGGAGAACATCGAGACACTTCCAGGAAATCAATTCAGGAATTGTGCTACCGATATGATGAAAAATTCATTACGGGCATCGGTGTCGAGATTGCAAACTCTAGTTATTGATCGTAGATGAGGAGGAGGATGAGGCCGAGGATGAGAAGACATGAGAAGACGAGTAACCCCACGTGGAGTAGCTTGCCCATGGTTTCATGGCACCACTGTGAGGACATGGTGGTTGTTTTGGGGCAGAATAATGATGAGATCGCACTCAATGGCGTTTTTTTAATTTTGGGTCCATGGGTGTTGCTGTAATTTTTGAGAAATCTGATTAGTATATTAGTGGGGGCTTAGAGAGATGAGTGGGTATGTTGAAGTCTGTGGGAGAACTCATTAGAGGTTGATTAGATCCATCTCTTGTGGCGAGTGTGACCATTCTATCGAATTGGTGACTTGGGAGAGCGGGGTTCTCTTGAAAGAAACCAACCTACCTATCTTGTATTCCGTTTTATATTTATAAAAATTTGATTTTTACCACCCAAAGCCTAAGTAGTTCCTATCACCTATACATGCCATTACTTGGTTACATATGGAAGTCGGGTATGTGTTCTTTACTTGCACTTGACAAGAGTTCGTGGTAATCTGTCCTCATGCTTGTGTTCGATCCATCCTGAGCATGTTGCTTTCCTGGGTTGTTTTGTCCGATGGGATATCTTCTCTTGAGATTTTGACTGGCATCCTTCACATTCCTTTATATCTTACATTTTCTCTCCTAGCCTTTCTTCTATGTCCATTACTTGCACCTGCAAGTGCAGTGACTCTTCTATGTTCTGCCAGATGTATAAATCCTTCTCAACCTTTGTTTCATAATACTTAGTGATGGTCCCCACCACTTTATTCAAATCCCGACCATCGCTGTGAAATCAGTTGATTCTCTTTCAACTTCTGCAAATGCTGTTCTGGCAAGCAATGCACTACCTTTACTGGAAACAAATTCAATTTAGGGGCTACCTTCTTTTCATGTCAGTTACACATGTGTCTTTTCACTGTTGCCTTCACATGCGGATGCGTTGTATGCAAGTTTAAATGGCAAAGCATGCCCAAATAACCTGTTTGCATCACAAACTTCATTAGTGATTTCGGGAATTTAGAGCCTGCCATTAATTATCATGAGACTATAACCCAAGTGTCTGAGGGGATACGGATTTCAACTCGGGTTGTGGTAGCCATTTTTCACTAGTTTGTTTATAAATAATCTCTTTGTTATTGTGCTTCTTTTTCCTGTTACAAGTCTTTTAGATGTAAGTATTTTGCACAATCTGATCTTTCGTTACGTAATGTATGGTCTTAAAAAAGGAACTGCATGCTTGTTTTGAGCATTCCATCTTAAAAATAAGTGCTGATTACAAGTTGTGGAACCGCGGTGTTGTTCATGTTGGTCAAGCCCGTGAGGGTACCCAGATGGCACTTGAAGTAATGCTGCCATCTTATCTTGCTAGTTCTCCTCTTCGTTACTTTATTTTTTTGTTGAGGAAACTCTTAGTAATGGTCTGATCGTGTGTCAAAGAGATATATCTCCCTGGCCAGCTATCCTAATTGGGCACATGAGCGTCTTTGCTTTCTTCAAAGTGGAATAAGTGGGGGATAACTTGAAAGATGGCAGGGCTAAAAGTTTCCATCCCACTCTCTGCTAAGCAAGTGGTAGAAGGCCTTAGTATTAGACAATGTTTAACATCTCACCTTCTCTCTCTTCTCCATAAAAGTCAGTTTTATTCATTTTTATTCCACTCTTCCACAACACCACTCAAGTGAACTTTCTACTCATAAAAGGAAGATGTTTTTGCCTAAAAAACATGTGCCCCAAATTATGTCAAACTTTCTTGGAACAGGCGCTAATAACTGTTAAATCCATATTGCCACTCATGGTTAATTTATTTGATGATAGTATTTCAGTTGAAAAGTTGATGGTTAAGAGAGACTAATATTTTTTAGTGGTTCAAGTGAATCACAATTCTAACATCAGTATGTGCATATATTGGTTCATGCTGGTTCTGTGTTAATATAAAGTATTTTGAAGGATACTTTGCAAATGTCTACTTCTGTTACACGCAATTTTACAATACATTTCTTTTGTTTTTTAAAATTTGCAGTATCTCAGGGTGCACAAGAGATATTTAAGCTTTTGCCGCATACGTTTGTAGATGCTCGTAAGCTTCCTGAACTCGTTGAACAGGTAGTTATTGTTCCATTTGCTCTTGTTTTCTTACTTTGTTTCAAGTTTCTCTTCTTTAATAACACATTATGGCTCATTTGTGGTGGCCTGAGGACCCCAATTCCTTTCTTTAATGTTGTTAGTTTTTCCTTCGGTATCCATCATATTCATGAAATTTGGCCTAGAGGGTCTGTCACAAACCAGAACTTGAACATGCAGTCACGTTCAATGTGGATTTGAAGATATAGTTCTACCTAACTTGATCAGATAAAATCTGACAAAAGATGAGTTAAATATTTGCATCTGGCATGTTGAGCTGTAACATGGGCAACCTACATTCATAAGAAATATAGTTATGAAACCTTTTTATAACAGACCTTTAAAGCATTACGAAATAACTCGATGGGTAGCCTATTTTATGTGTCAGTGAAATATCACATTTTATTTCACATGGATTGACATTTTCATTTATTTATTTTCATGTTCCATCTTTCATGTTAGAGGAGACATTCAAGATGTCAGCATGTTTGTAGTAATCACTGATTTATTTTAAGTCTTAACATAGATGTTATGATGGGAGTACTTGGTCCATTTACATGTCATGTACTTTCCTTTTTAATAAAAGTAATGTTCCAAAGAACTATCAGACTATCAGTATGGTTTGATTTTATTTCGCTTTTGTTTTCACGCAGCAATTTGAACTGTTGTGACATGAAAGTAGACATTAGCGCTAATCAAGTTGTTGCTTAGTTATACACAGGAGACAATAATAAAATTACTAGAATACCCGGATATCCATAATACTCCACCTCAAGTTGGAACATAGTCCTCATTCTTGCATATCTCGGTACAAAGAGAATAATAGCCTTGCAAGACAGTTCTAGTGAAAATTTCACCATTCTGATTATCGAAACTAACATATGAAATGAATATTTTCTGTTATAACCTTGTCATCTCGAATAAAGTCACATTTAACCTTAATTCTCCATTTGGTGATGTACACAGTAGCTTGATTACCAAAATACATCATTCAGGCTTATTGTAGAGAACACACATTGTGCGATCTCAGGTGCATAAAAGAATAGTCTCATTGTTTTGTGATAAAGAGCTTTTGCGTTAATAAGTATTCCGTTGATAATGACTTAAATAGTGATCTGGACCCACTCTTAAATTTCAAATAGTATTAATAGTGTGAATAGTTTCCTAATAGTATTAAATAGCAGCCCGATATATTACATAGTAACTCAAATAGTGTCAAATGGTAAATCATTAATGGTATGTTGATGTTTAAAGAAAATGTACGAGAGTGGATTTACTATGTAGAAGATGTGCATGATGTAGTTTTAAAACGAGCCATCTATGAAGAATTTGTTTCATATATCTCTTCGGGTAACATGTGCAAGTGTGAAAACGTCTAGGAAAGGAGGATATCGCTATATTCTTCAGGGCAGATGGAAGGAGGGAGAAACTGATAGATCCGAAAAGAGAAATCTAACGATTTGATAATCAAAGTAGAAACAAAGTAACAATAGCAAGATAATTGAATACAAAAATGGTGTACTCTCCTTCCAAGACGCCAATAGAGGACGTCCACACTCACCTAATCTATGAAATCACTCCAATGTCAAAATAATCGCATAATCCCTCGTGACGGCTAGCCCACAATATATATAATCAAACTAGAGTTTTTTGGCCAAGGGAGGCGCGCGCACGACTAGCGGGCTTGGGCGGCTAGAGGGCTTGGGCGTGGGTGGGCTTGGGCGCGAGTTCTCTGTCTGGAGTAAACCCGCGTCCCATCAATACTCACTCCCCAAAGAGCCACCTTGTCCTCAAGGTGAAAGTCTGAAAATCGTGTAGCCATCTTGTCCATAGCCTCCCACGTGCTCTCGTGCTCTGGAAAGCCCTTCCATTGCAGTAAACCTGGCGCTCTCCTACGGTCCCACGCCGCACTTCTTTCAATGCCTCAGGCTCCAGCCTCACCTCCATATCTGCCGTCAATGTCTCTGATAAGATAGGGGATGGTGTGTGGTCTCCGACCGCTTGGCGGAGATGCGAGACATGGAACACTGGATGAATAACCGATCCTGGGGCAATCTCAACCTGTAGGCCACCGGTCCCACTCTCGCCTCAACCTCCAAAAGGTCCAAAATAATGCGATGCCAGTTTCTCATTCCTCCTGTGAGGCAATGATCTCTACCTGTAGGGCCTCAGCTTCAGGTACACCATATCTTCCACCGCGAACTGTACATCTCTGTGATGTAGGTCTGCTCTATACTTCATGACCTGCTGAGCCCTCGCCAGATGGAGCTTCAGCTCCTCCAAAACCTGATCTCTCTCTGCCAAATACCGCTCCATATCTGAGACTGGTGTCGACTCATGCCCATAGTGCAGTAGATGGGGGTCCTTGCCATAAAGAATCCTGAAGGGTGTCGTCTCGGCTGCCGTGTGATATGATGTGTTGTATTAGTATTCCGCTTACGCCAGCCAACGAGCCCACTCCTTGGGATTATCCGAAATCAAGCACCGCACGTAAGTCTCCACACTCCTGTTTACCACCTCTGTCTGCCAGTCGGTCTGAGGGTGGTAAGCTGTGCTCCGTCTCAAAGCTGTCCCCTGCAGCTTGAACAACTCCTACCAGAATCTACTCACGAACACCTGGTCTCTGACTGAGACGATGGACTTCGGGGGTCCATGTAGCCTGATGACATCCCTCAAGAATATCTCTGCCACTAACCATAGTTTTAGGTTTCGGCCGAAACCGACCGGTTTCGGCCGTTTCGGATCGGTTTCGGAGGGGACCGGTCCGAAACCACACGTCAGTTCTCGGTTTCGGCCGTATCGGCCGTATCGGCCGGGGTTTCGGCCGTATCGGCCGGGGTTTCGGCCGTATCGGCCGGGGTTTCGGCCGTATTGGCCAATACCGGCCGCAACTTGTCCGATACCGACTGAAACTTAAAAAAATGAAAACAAGAAGAAAGAGGAGGAGGAAACATCACCAAAATCCAAAAAAGAAGAAGAAACGAAGAGATGGACGTACCTCATGGCCACTAAAGGCTTTCCATTTAATTACAAGCTTGACATTCAGCCACTAAAGGTTTTCCATTTATTTACAAAGTTATCATTTTCAGCCACCAAACCCTTCCATTTATTCAAAAGCTTGCCATTCTCATTTATTTTCAATCCTGTTGATCAAAAAATGTAATATATTTAGCATAATACTTTTAACAAAATGTGTAACTAGTAAAAAAGTATTTGTGCTAATATTTGATAATATTTGATAGTATTTAATAGAGTTTTAAGTATCTGAAATTACCGATACCGATGAAACGAAACTACCGTCCGAAACCACCGAAACGGACGATACCGATACCGAAACCTAAATTTTGGGAAGAGCGATACCGAGACCGAAACCGAGACCTAAAACCTTGCCACTAACACATCACTATAAGGATGTCGAAGTGGGACAAAGTGTGCATACTTTCTGAGGCGGTCGACCACAACAAGGATGTCGATATAACCACCCGACTTCGGCAATCCATCTATGAAGTCCATGAAGAGGTCCTCCCATACTCGATATGGCAATAAGAGCGGCTGTAGTAATTCCCCTGGGGACATCGCTTGTGTGACGCTGGCACTTGTGACGCTGGCACATGTCACACTCCACCACCATCTTTGTCACCTCCTTCTTCATCCCCTTCCAGTAGACCTCCCTCGCTAGTCTCTGGTAGGTTGTAACGTCCCGCTTCCCAAAACACGACGGAAGCGAGAGCGTTACTGGGCCCGCTTGAACCGGAGCGCTGAAACTCAGGTTCATTAAGCGTCTGTGGTAAAACGCAAGGGCATGTCCTTTGCATGCTTTTCAGAACAACCAGAATTATTCATACATTACAAGCCACATCCAGAATAATAAGCGTCCGTACACGAAATACAACAACAAGCCACAGCCGGGCCAAAGTAAAAACGTACACACAACAACAACTGAAAGCAAACTATAGATAAGCAGCAACGACAAAGTCCACTAGTCCTCCGCAGGGAGAGACTCGGCGTCTACAGCGAACTCCTGACTCTCCAAGTCAGGTGTCTCGTAAGGAACCTCCTGGTACTCAAACTCAGAATCTGACATACATCCAAAAACATGAATGTATGTCAGCAAGGGTCTGAAAGTAGGTGTTAGAACCCGAGGCAAGATATATACAAATTTATACTGAATTTAAGAGGCATTAATCATTTAAAAGAGACGGTGACAACAAGATTTAAACATGCTGAAATATAAAATGGAATAAAGTAAAAGACATCCTATCATGCAATTCTAAGCAGTTTAATAATTGGAGTAATCCTTTCTTTGGTTCGTTAGCATGGCAATTTAACAGAGATAACCATTCCAAGTTTGTAAGTTTCATGTTAGCATTTCACGTATGTTAGCATTTCATGTCTGTTAGCATTTCATGTCTAAAAAGGATTCACGCTTTTAGGTCGTGATGAGCGAGTTGTCCTTCTCACGGGGGTTTACCGTGATTGGCGCTAACCCATCGCCCACGGGTGGTGCCCTTGAAGAGAGTACGCTTTCATACGCCTAGTGGCCGCCCAATCCAACCCCACCCAAGATTTGTGCTGGAACACGAGCCAGCCTAGTCATTTCACATGCACGAATCTATCAATTCACATGACATCACGAAAATCACGATTTCGCCTTCGAGGCGTACGATTTCACGATGTATCACGCTAGTTAATTATTTCAAGGCATGCAGCAATTAAATAACATGATGATTTCCTTACATGCAGCAATTTTCATGTTACAAGAGTATCGAAACAACATTTACAACAATTTAGCAGAAAGGATGAACATGCGATTTTAACGAAAACGAACAGAAAGTTGATTTTTCTTAAAAGACGAAAAGAACATCCGACTTCAAAAAAATACACTATAAATTGTATACTTGCCTGTTTTCGGTGATTTTGGTGCCGTTGGGTTCGTCCCGACGGGTACTTCGTTACGGTACTTCCGGTTCTTTGTTTTGGTAAAACATATTAATAAATTAGATCTATTACGAGTTACGTAAACAATTAAGTTAATCCCTAAATTGGGTTTATCTAATTTTATTGGGTTTTTTGGCTAGGGTGGTGTTTATATAGGGTAATACTAACAGGGTAGGCCTTATTATATGCTAGTATCATCACCCTATCAGTATTAAACAATTAATAAAAAGTTGATTTAAATAATACGTAACAGGTTAACACTCGGATTTATACTAACAATTAACCGAATAATATTAAACTTCTAGTTAACATAACTAAACTAATTTCCATGTCAACATAAGGGTACGTTTACATGAAAACTTTACCCACTACAACTTATATTATAAAACCTATCTAATATTTATCTTCTTAACACATCCCTTTCTTTATTAATAAAGCTAAGGCCATCATCCCGCTTTTTAATATTCCAAGGCTAACACGCTCTTTCAATACCCTTGGTCACACTCTACCTCTATTTATTAACACAAGACTATCTTTCTTATCTCCCAGGTCTTCTTCACTTCTGTTCTTTCTCTTTTATGTTTTTTTTGGTTTTCAAACGTTTGCAGGCACAGAGGAGCTCACGCAAAAGGGCAAAGGGGAGGGCTTACCGCGCGGAGGAGGAGGGGAACGGTCGGCGGCGGGCTAGGCTGCTCCGGCGGTGGTGGCGTGCTTCCCCGGCGACGGGCGGCGCTGACTGTTGTAGGCGTGCGCGCGTGGACGGCCTCCGGCGATGCGCAGGTGAGGGGATGAGGGAGGATGAAGTGAAGGAAGGAGAGATTGATGTTAGTTTGATTTCTGAAGTTGGATCTCAGATTTTGGTTTGATTTGTAAGAATCTGAAATATTTTCAGATCTGATTTGATTCCTTCTCTTGATGTGAATGGAATTTGGGTTTTGGGTTGTTTAGGGTTTTGGGGAAGAATTTTGAATTTGAAGTTGAAATTTCAGATTGGGGTTTTGATTTTGTATCTGAAATTATAATTTCAGTTTGGTTTGTATTGGGCTTTTTGAAATCTGAAATCCTAATTTCAGATCTGGTTTGATTTTGTGTTTGATGGATGAATGGGGTTAGGCTGATGAAAAACAGATTTGGGTTTTGGAAATTGTTTCTGGTTTGATTTTGTTTTTGGCTTGGAGAGTTTGCAGGGAGGAGACGTTTGGCTTAAGAAGAGGAGCAGGGAGACAACCTCTACGATTTGTCAAACCTGATTTAATTCGATTAGGCAGAAGTTATTATCGTTTTAGACTAACGAGAGAAAGAGAGACATATAGCTTTGCTTAAACGAAAAAAAGAAAGCCTGACTTGACTAACTAAATATTTGATCGGCAACGTGTGTGTTGTCGTTTTAGGTAGGGTTAAGATAAAAACGTAATTAACGTAATTAAGTAAGTTTTAATAGTAATAAAAGGTAATTTGTGAACGTAATTAAAGCGATTTAGGAATTTGTGATTAGTAAATTTTAGATGTAATTAATAAGGTAATTAGTGAAAGTAATTAGTGGGATAATTTAGTTAAACTTGTCGGTAAATATTGACGACACGGTAAAATGAAAGCAGTGACGCGCTTGCGTCAACTCGTACGGACAAAAAGTGAACCCGATGACTGAAGAAAAATACCAGTACGGAAAATTGAAAACACGCCTAAAAATACTGGCCGTTACATAGGTCTTGAGGACCTCCCGAATGTTTTCCTACGGCACTGCTGTGAAACTCTTGTAGTATGACGGGTAGATAAGTCGATGTCCTCGGTAGAACCAGCCTTCCCAAATATAGCAGCCGTCCATCCTGAAGAGAATATCCCGGATATGCAGTCGACCCCTGCAGAAGGGCATCTCGTATACCTGCTAGCTCCTGATCATGCTCCACCTCCTGCTGTAGCGGCTCCCAATCCTGAAGAACGGATACTGCTAGTGCGGCCAACTCCGCTGCCTCCTCTCGCCGTGACAAGGCATCAGTCGCCTTGTGCTAAAGCCCCGATCGGTATTCGATCTCGAATCTATACCCCATCAGTTTTCACAACCACTTCTGATGCTTCTCGGCAACCATTCACTGCTCCAGTAAATATTTCAGACACTGCTGATCTGTGCGTACCAGAAAACTCCGTCCCAACAAGTATGGCCTCCATTTCTGAATAGACAGGACTATGGCCATCAGCTCTATCTCATATACCAATCGCAGTTGGGCTTTAGTTGTCAACATCTGGCTGAAGTATGCAATGGGTCGCTGATCCTGCATCAGCACTGCTCCTAGCCCATGTCCTGACACATCTGCCTCTACCACAAAGGGCCTGAAAAAGTCTGGTAACGCCAACACTGGAACGATCGTCATGGCCTTCTTCAGGGCATCAAATGCTACGGTAGCCTCCCCCAGTGAAACCGACCCTTCTTAAGTAACACTGTCAACGGCCAGACGATCGTCCCATATCCCTCCACAAACCTGCGGTAGTAACCTGTCAGGCCTAGAAACCCCCGTAACCCCTGAGGGTGGTAAGCCGCGGCCAGTCCAACATCGCCGCTATCTTTTCCCTGTCTGCTATGACCCCATCTGCTGACACCACGTGTCCTAGGTACTACATCTGTGGCTGCCCATATAAGCACTTCTTCCTGTTCGTCGCTAGCTGATGGTACTGCAATTCCATAAACACAACCTGCAGATGGTCCAAGTGCTCCTCTAAGGTGCGACTGTACACCAATATATCATCAAAGAACACATGTACAAATCGGCTTAGGTATGGACGGAATATCTTGTTCATAAGGGACTGGAAGGTGGCTGGTGCGTTCGTCAAGTCAAACGGCATGACGAGGAACTCGTAATGGCCCTCATGTGTCCTGAACGCCGTCTTGGACACATCCTCTCGTCGCATCCTGATCTGATGGTAGCCTAACTTGAGATCAATCTTACTGAACCTGACTGCCCCATGTAACTCGTCCAGGAGCTCGTCTATGACCGG
Organism: Scilla litardierei; assembly: GCA_030789695.1. Taxonomy (NCBI): domain Eukaryota; kingdom Viridiplantae; phylum Streptophyta; class Magnoliopsida; order Asparagales; family Asparagaceae; genus Scilla; species Scilla litardierei. The sequence goes on along the minus strand of CM061131.1, from coordinate 23,767,274 downwards.
TATGGGGAACTTATCTGGCACTGTCTCCTTGTTCAATGCTCGGTAGTCCACACAGAAAGGCCAGTTCCCATACTTCTTCTTCACCAGGAGCACGAGACTGGAGAATGAGCTCACACTAGGCTGAATCACTTCCGCCTCCACCATCTCGTCTACCATCCTCTCAATCTCATCCTTCTGGTGCTGGGGGGTATTGGTAGGGTCTGACACTAATGGGGAAGCACCCTCTCGCAGTACTATGGCGTGCTCATGGTCCCTCGGCGGTGGCAACCCAGAGGCTCCTGAAAGATCTCCTCAAACTGCGCCAACATCTGCTACACCTCTCCTGGTACGGTATGCTCCCCACTGGTCTCTACACCTCCTTTCTCTGCCATGGTGTACAGCTCAACCAAGTACCATCCTCCCTCGGTCTGTAAGGTACTCAGCATGGTCTTCAGTGACATTACCACTCTGCAAAGGCTGGGATCCTCCTGGAGTGTGACCGCTCTCCTCTCATCATGGAACTCCATCCGCAGAAGTTTCCAGTTCCTCGTCATCTCCCCCAGCGTCTGCAACCATGTCATGCCCAGGATGACATTTGTGCTCCCCAAGTCTAAAGGTAAAAAGTCTGCCATCACATGTATCCACTGTAGGGTCAGCACCACCCTCCTGCAGACTCCCGACTACTCTCCTTCTTCCCCGTTTCAATCATCACACTGAAGCTCATGTAGTCGGTCAGCTGCAGTCCTTGCTGGTCCACCACTCTCCTGGAGATGAAATTGTGGGTCGTCCCACTGTCAATCAGCACGGTCACCTCCTGCTCGCCGATCTCCCCCCTCAACGTCATGGTGTGGTTCGGTGTGAACCCTACCACGGAGTTAAGGAACACCTCTGCCACGTCTAGCTGATGGCCCTCGGGCTCCTCCTCCTCCTGCTCAACGCTCTCGTCCTCGACGTCCTCACCCTCGTCGTCCTCCAGTAGCAGCACCTGTAACTTGCGCCCCGCGCACCTGTGGCCTGGCGTGAACCTCTCGTCACACCTAAAGCATAGGCCCTTCTGACGCTTCTCTCTCATCTCTGCATCAGACATCTTCCTGAACTGTCCTGCTGGGGGCGCTACTCCTCTCCCCCGCTTTCTCCCTACTAGCCTGTCCTGCCCCAGTGGTGACCCCCGCTTCGCCTGCTCCAGACGAGGGGCTCTTCTGTATCTGGCCACTGTAGCTGCTCCCGACTCTCCTATCCTCTGTCCGGGAGTCCTCTACCAACTGCGCCATCTCGATGACCTCTGAAAGTCCCCCTGGGCTTGTAAGGTCTCACTGCGGTTCGAAGACTGGGCCTCAGCCCTTTCAGAAAGGTGCCCTCTAGTGACTCGTCTGAGACGCCGTGTACTCTCCCTGCTAAAGTCTCGAACATCTCAATGTACCCCCATACTGGTCCATCCTGCCTGAGGGCGTATAACTGCTCGTGAAGCTTTTCCAGGCGGGGATCCCTGAACTTCTCCAGAATTAGGTCCTTCAGCTCATCCCAGTCACGAATCTGTTGCCTCCTCTCCTTCCACTGGTATCAACCCAGAGCTCTCTCCTCCATGCAAATAGCGGCTGCCTCCAACTTCTGAGCATCTGTCATACGGTGCGCTGTAAAGTACCTCTCCGTCGTGAATAGCCAGGCATGTGGATCCTCTCTCCTGAACAGAGACATCTCCAACTTCCGTACCCTGCAGTCCCCACTAAAGTGCCCCGATCGGGCCTCCCCTCTGGACGGCGAGGCTGGCAATAGTGCTGTCGCCTCTCGTCCTAGATCTCGTACTGCCGAGGTGGCTCTCCTCTTCCGCCACCATAGTCCCCTCGGGGACCCCCACACCTGTTCTCAAAGTCATCCCATCCTGCGTTATCTCCGAATTCAGCCCTATAGCCTTCTCCATCATCATAGTACCCCTGACTCTCCCCAGGGTCAAATCCACCACCAAAATCGCGAGTCGGATCCTCCAAATACGGCGGAAAACCCCTTTCAACCTGCTGCGATCGCCCTCGCTGCTCGTCGGAGGCGTCAGAAGGGCACCGTGGCCCGGCGAAGGCACCACGGGGGTGCAGGGGGCCCGCGGGACCTGTGCGCTGCTGCCCAGGGCCCTCGCGGGGCTGTACCAGGGCCGCGGGGCCCTGACGGTAGCTCCCCAGGGTCGTCGGGCCCTGGCGGTATGTTTCCAGGCCCTCGCGGCCAAAGGCGGGGGGCGCGGGGGCCGTCGGGGGCCGGCGGTTGTTCACCGGCCCCTGGCGGTGTTGTGAGGTGCGTCGCCCCCTGCTGTCTTCCAGGGGCTCCGTGGGGAGCCCCTCTGTTCTTCCCCGCTCGTGGGGGCGGCAGCTAGGTTCGTCGTCCCCCCTTTCGTTTCTTCCGCCCTTCGCCTGATGGTTTCACGGTAGTCTTCCTTCCACGGATCCCCATCTTCCCCTTCGTATGATCCCTCCACATAAGGCCGATCCACATCCCAATCATCTTCTTTCTCCTTCCCCTTCTTCAAAGGTGCCGCCTTTGACGTCAAATTAGGGTTTCCTCCATCGGGGTGACTCGTCGACCCTTGGGAGAGGAGCTTCGTCAATGTTCTCCTTGCCTTGATTGATTAACCGCCAATAAATTGATGGAATCCGCCAATGATTTCATCGCCTTCATCGTCTCTTCGTGTGATTTCTTCACCCCTTCAATTTCTCCCATGAATATTTCCTCCAAAGTGTTGAATTTATCCTTTGATCTCGTTGTCGGCGTCGCCATGGATCGTCACGTGCTCTGATACCAAATTGATAGATCTGAAAAGAGAAATCTAACGATTCGATAATCAAAGAAACAAAGTAACAATAGCAAGATAATTGAATATAAAAAGGTGTATTCTCCTTTCAAGACGTCAATAGAGGACGTCCGCACTCGTCTAATCTATGAAATCACTCCAATGTCAAAATAATCGCATAATCCCTCGCAACGGCTAGCCCACAATATATATAATCAAACTAGGGGTTTTCGGCCAAGGGAGGCACTCGTGCGACTAGCGGGCTTGGGCGTGGGTTCTCCGTCGGGAGTAAACCCGTGCCCCATCAGCAACATTGTGGTCTTATTTGTTTTGTATAATATTATTTGGACTTTATTCTAGGGCTTCTAGATGTAAATTGGTTTCTTGAGTGTAAAGGTCTAAATTTTTTGATAAATAATAAAAAATATTTTCCTATGATTTTAAAAGATTTTCCACAATTTTTCCGGATTTAATTCATCTCAAACATATTTAAAAAACTAACCCAAACCCACAACTTGGTACCTAAATGCGTCGCCCGCGTCCAAATAGATCAGCCCCGACCCACTAACTTGATTAACCCCTCAAGCTCACTACGCAAGCACACCACTCACATTGATCCCTTCTCTTTCTCCCTTCCATGTTTGTTGCGATTCGTCACTTCGTTTACTGTGCGACCCATGCACTGCTAAGGCCTTGTTGTTGTATGACGTCATGGGCGATGACGTCGCCATGCCATCCCTCACCACACACTCACACACTCTCTCAAGTGCTCTATTTAAATCCATTTGGTGTCCTAACTAAGGAACAAAAAATTGAATCTCTCTTTTCCCTTCTCGGTTGATCATGCACACCTCTCAGGTCTCTATATTTGTTTCAATTTTTCTTCCTAGTCTTGAGGCAGCCGCAGCCATGAGCTGCTCCGATGAGGTGGCATGGTCTTAGCGGCTTCTACCGCTTCGACATCAGGTATGCCTCTAAACCACATTAAGGCCTTGATAAACTCGACCATTCTTTTTATCGTGACATGGGTTGCAGTCGTTTTATGGATTTAAGGTTTGACCCTTTGGCCGTGACTCCTGTTGAGCTTCTTCCCTCTTGCGATGATGATGTTCAATTATTATAATTATGATGATGTTGATTACGATGATTATAATGAATTTAATGACGGAGAGGTGTGCTTTTTGGGGGCTTTGCTTGGCCGTGAATTGTGCGGCCGTCTTCTTTGGCAGTAGGTCTGCTCCGTCATTTTCTTTGGTTGTAGGTTGTTCTAGTGGTTCTCTTGGCCATGTGTGTGGTTGGTTCTCTTGGTCGTGGGTGTGGTTGGTTCCCTTGGGCCTGGTGGATGGGTCTGTTGGCTTTTGGGCTTTTGTGGTTGCCCTCCTTTGGGGCTTATGGCTTTGGTGTTTGCCTATGTGGAATGTGGTTTATAGGATGGTCTTATGGGCTAATGGGCTTGGGGTGCTAGTGTGCCGTAAGCTTGTATGTGTGTTTGTTTTGGCTTGTGGCTTGTGCAGCTGACTCTTTTAGGCTTTGTGGCTGTCCCTTTTGGGCCACGGGCTTGTGTGGTTGATTCCTTGGCTTTTATAAGTCCGACATTGATCCTTGTGCTTAGCATTGCTCTACCATGATTGATGTTCGAAATTGTATATGTGGATAATGCAATTTGTTTTCTATGATCACTTTGTTCTAAGAAAAGCAAAACAATTAGACATTGATATGAAAATAATGAAGATAATCATGAGATAGCATGTGAATATAAAAATGATTATAAATGAGATTGATCACAACTTTGTTGTGTAGTCTAGGCCATGCTAGAATTTGATAAATAGAGCTGAACTAATTGGTTTTCCATTGGATATTACCTGATTACTAGTTTGATATGTAGGTTATGATGACTGTCCCTTATAGTATGTGACTAGTTCTTTATTATAGAGATTGATGTTGAATATTGGATCTCAAAATGTGGTTTTGATGATAAACAAACATAATCAATTATGACTAATCCTCATGTTTTTTAGTAAAGAAGAGCATCGTTAATATGGACAAAGTCATGTCAAATGAAGACGATGGCTCGAAGCATTGATGCATGGACATCAATCCATGAAGCATGAAAGGCAAGAGATGATCGAAGGAAATCAAAGCGTTGGAAGTCACAAGCTCAATGGAAGTCTTCAAGGCATTCAATAGGAAGTGAATGTGATAAATATGTAAACCTTTCTTTTTTTACTTCTTAGTGAATTAGCATGTTAAGTCTTGAATAGACTCATTAGAATATCACTCATAATACTCACAAAACACTCTAGATTATATATCATTGAGTGTCATAAGGTTAGAACTTGCATAAACTCAAAGAAGAGTTTTTCGGCCTACAACATGTGTCTGATGCTTGGTCTCCAGACGAATGGTGCTCATGTGCATTCTGTTCTCCAAAACCCTATCATGAATGGATACATGCAGTTGTGGTATATACATTAGATGTCTGGTATATTAGTGCAAATATTTCCAGTAGCTCATTTCTGCAGTTAGTCATGATTAGACGTCTGAAGTTGTATTAACAGGCGTCTGAACAGTTGACCAGACGTCTGGATGATGATCATCAGACGACTGGGTATTCGGACCAACTAAATTTCAGTAACCAACTTGCTCGCTGTGTGTATGGTCAGACACTTGATGCTTTTGTGCCAGTCGTTAATACAGTGGACACGACGTCTGGGAAGTCTTCTTCAGACGTCTGCTAAAGTGTTCGTTAGACTGCATTTATGACAGAGTCAGAATAGTACAACAGACGTTTGGTTGATCTTCTTCAGACGTCTGGTGACTAGGATTTTTGCCCGTTAATAGCCATTTCCAGCATTTAATGCTTGTATTTTTAATCCGTTTGTGAGCAGATTTCGATGGCTTATAAATCGGGCTTTAATGTCTTGACTTGAGGGATTAGCTAAGCATATAAGACTTCATTCAATACACTCTCGAGTGATCTTAAGTCATTAACTTCTTCACTAGATCATTCAAGAGCATTCAAAGCCATTTAAGCTCAAGCTCTAAAGTTCAACTTGTCTTCAAAGTTTTCAAGGTCAACTTCTAGCATTCATTGCTACACATTTTGAGACAAGTTAGTAAGTGTTCATACTCTTCATCATTTAGAGCACATCACACACCCCTTATTGCCTCATTCTTAATAGTATTATTCAAGGCATATGTTATGGAAATTGTTTCATATTTCACTCTATCAATCACTTTGATATTTGAGAAGTTCCTCTCGGTTGTGAGAGTAGTCTATTCTCGGGTTGTGGGAAGTGGAAGAAAAAGTGTATTGGTTTTTCAAGTGTCAGGTTTTGGCAAGTAGGTATTAGTGGAGCACTAATCATTAGCGGGTTTGCTAGTGGGTTGCTGGAGTATGATTCAAAGGAGTTCGGGAGACTCAGAGTCGGGGAGACTCAGAGTCGGGTAGACTCGATGAATCCGAACCAATGTAAATCCCTTGTTAACATTTGCATTCTTGTGTTTGTTGCTCTCTTTATTTATTCCGCACTAAGGTTGCCTAAGGAAACTTTAATTTAGCGTAATGTCCATATTATTGTTATAAATCACTATTCACTTTTTAGTGTTTTCTCTCTATAGTTTCATATCCTACAATTGGTATCAGAGCAATGTTTTCAAACTATGGTAACCACACGCAACAACAATTATGATGGTGAATACTTTATCATGGAAGACGAATCTACAATTCGACCTCCACATTTCAACAGGTCAAATTATGGATATTGAAAAGCCAAGATGATCATTTACCTTAAGAGTGCTTCTCTTTAGCGTATGGTAGAAAAGGAGTATGTTGATCCACTTGAGAAAGAGTACTCAAAGTGGACGCCGGTTCAAGTGCTTGTGGAAACCAACAATGCAAAAGCGATGAACTCGCTTATATGTGCATTGAACGCGGCCGAATTCAACAAAGTGTTGAATTACACAACCGCACACCAAATTTGGAAGCATCTCCAAGTTACTCATGAAGGGACACCACATGTAAAGTTATCAAAGTTTCATGTATTTGTACAACGATTTGAGATGGTTTCAATGCAAAATAAGGAAATCATCTCTAGCATGTACGCAAGATTCACAGATATCGTGAATGAGCTTGAAGCCCTTGGAAACGAATATACCTAAGTAGAAAAGATAAGGAAACTCATTATGGCCGTCACCCCGGAATAAGAAAAGAAGACAATGTCCATTGAGGAAGGTAATAACATGGAGACATACCCGGTTGAGGCCTTCTTAGAAAATCTCATGGCTTATGAGGTTAGGAAGGCGGATATAGAAGAAAGGAATTCTCTAAAGGTTCCGATGGAACCGAAGAAGAAAACCATTGCTTTCAAAGCCACTTCGGAGAATGAAGACTCTGATGAAGAAATGGACATGGAATCCATAGCTCTTATGGTAAGGAAGTTCCAAACTTTATCGGAGAGGTAATTTCAAAACAAGGAATAAATTTGTTTTTACTAATGATTCTTATTTGTTTTATAATTGCAATAAGCTAGGGCACATCAAGATGGATTGCCACTTGCTTAAGAACAAGGAGAGATGGAAAGCTTCCAATTACAAAAAGAGAGATGTGTACAAAGTGAACAAAAAGAAGAATGGACTCGTAGGAACATGTGGATGATTCTAGCGAAGATTCAAGTAGCGATGAATCCGATAAGGACAAGGGAGAAGTAGCACACACGTGCTTCATGGCTAAGGGTAGCTCTCCAAAGGACTCATCTAGTGAGAGTGATAGTGACACCGATGAGGTAACCATTGACAATCTCAAATTAGCTAATGAGCAATTATTTGATAAATATCAAAAGTTCAATTTTTTTATGATTACAAGGATAAAATTGCTAGCATTGTTACATCTTCTAAGAATTTTGATATGAATGTTAGTTTAATTACTCATAATGCATTTATTAAAGAGAAAGCCAATTTGGTTTCTCAAAATGAATATTTGAAGAATATGGTAATATCTCTCAAATCAGTATTGGACAAGGTCCAAATTAGTGATTGTGATGACATTGGGATTGAAATACTTCGATCTCAAACCACCATTTTTGGGAAATGAGAATGTTGCTCTCAAATCCCAAGTGCAAGAGCTAAATTCGCATGTATCCACTTTGGATAACAATATCTCTTTTCTAACAAAGAGATATGAGTTCATGTCCTCCAATGTTGATAGATTCAACAAAGGGAAGGACAAATTGAACACAATTTTGGAGAACCAACTTCCCGCAAATTAGAGCAGAGGACTTGGATATTCTAAGGATAATGCTTCCACTTATCTCACATCTTATAGTGGAGCAATTATTGACTTTGTGAGGCCATCCGCCGATGCATCCACTAGTGGAGCATCAAACCTCTTGCGTAGTACATCTACCAAGACTAGCACCATCCCGGTGTCACCCTCGTTCGGAAAGAAACACACGAAGGGTGGACAACCAAGCAGGGAGATGTGTATATGTATACACGTACCCAACCACGTAGGAGTGCACCTCCACATCATGCTCCTACGTTGATCTTGAAGCATGATATGAAGCATGCTATGTTCTGTCCTATCAGTTCGAGTTAGTTTGAATCCAAACCCCTGAACCGATAACCAAACCAAGCCAATATATTAAGTTCCTAAACCGAATCGAACTGAACTAGTCTGTTCGATTCGGTTTAGTCAGTTGATTTTGTCTTTCATCAAATTCTGTTCATCCCCATCAGTACTAGTGATATTAGCGTTGGCTGCATTAAAAATATGGGTGATGGGTATTGGAAATATAAGAATATAGGTACTTGCTGACTTAGCTCATGTTTGTGAATATAGGTACTTACTGACTTAGCTCATGGTTGTTTGCTACATGCAAATTTCATCTTTAGTAAGTGCTTTATCTTCCATAGCTCATCTTTATCATCCAATACATCATGTTTTCTTTTTTGACACACCCAATCAATAGTCCCTATTCATGAATTATTCAAATCAACTAGTTCATCCTCAATCTGTTTTCGTTTAGAGTTTGTCATCTTACACTCATATTATAGTTGAAACTTAAAACAGCTTGATACTATATGCGTCTTGCTAACAAGATTCACTGGTGGCAACAAAAATGTATGGTTTTATTTTATGTAATGTGTTATATATATATATGGGATTAATGGGTATCATACGCCGTATGAGATAGGCTCTCATACGCCCTCTCACATAAAGCAATCAAGTACAACCAAGTACAAGCCCATGTGGGCTTGTACTTGGTTGCTTTATGTGAGAGGGCGTATGAGAGCCTATCTCATACGGCGTATGATAGCCATTATTATATATATATATATATATATATATATATATACCTATATACATATATATATATATATATATATATATATATATATATATCATTTTGACCTTCAAAATCAAGGTCTGAAAAATTGGTTGGTAACGATGCATATCAGCTGGCATGCTTCAAATCTGATACTAGCGAGTGATATGTATTGGTGTCGGCATAGATTTCTAACACTGGCTTAAGCAATAAGCCTTATATGGGTATTACATGAACCTACTCCCCGCAACAAAACTGATGCTCATTATTGCACTCAAATTTAACATAGTTCTTCAACAGCCAATTCACAACATTTTTAGAATTTTGTATATGAATAAATCCTACTTTGTGGTAACTCTGGATATCTCCTCTTTGAGCTTCAGGGGGTTGTGCCATGTCCACTAAGTGATACCTTCCAAATTTCATGGATATGCTTCAACTGTTGTGGCATAGTAGCTTTAGTTCTGCATTTTATGCTATAGTGTTCCTTTTAGCTATTAACATCAAGCGAACACCTAATAATTGTAGGCTGGGAGTCCTGCTAAACGAACACAGACTACAAAAAGAGTTTTTCAAGTGTATGGTTGTGTTGTGACTTGTGAAGATATGGTTGCCCCCATGGAGTCTGGATGCAACTTTGACAAGGTATTTCTTAATCTTTAGCTCTGCTTTGCATTGTAAATTACGAATTGCTTCATATTTTTTGCAGTTACCTTTCTCAGAGAGAGAGAGAGAGAGAGAGAGAGAGAGAGAGAGAGAGAGAGAGAGAGAGAGAGAGAGAGCTCTGACGGAACCCAATTATAATTAGCTCACCATCAAACCAAAGTATGGTTTCATTATGGAAGCAACAAATCTTTAAGCGTGTCACTGATGCAGTTATGAAGAAATGTTTTACCATAAAAGGATAATCCCTCCCCAACTCTAATAAAAAACACAGTATGTGCACATTTAGTCACAGTTCCTTCTTGCTGCTTGTTTAAGGTACCTGTCCTTGACATATAAGAGATACACAAACAGTTGGAAATGAGGCTTTTATTTCTTACCAAAAATTCTGTTACATTGTTCCGTCCAGAAAAATCCACATATGAAGGCTATGGATGAAAGTGTCCAATGCATCTCTGAGAGCTTTTTAAATCTTATTTCTAACTCCCTATAAATAAATTGATAATTAAGTGTGAACTCTAATATGAAAGAGTTCCATATGGATGACACACAAAGGATAGAGAAAAATAAGTGAACTATTTGTTGCTGTTCATTACGGTACATCATAAGCTGATTTGAAATTTCAACACCTCATGATTTAAAAATTTCTCTAGACTGCCCATGTAATTTCTCACTTCACATGCATGATTTGAATGAATTGCAAATCAAGTTTACAAACTCAAATTTTTATTTAATCTTCCGTAATCTAATTACAATGTAAGGCATAAAAACGCTTATATAAAAAACTTGACTTCTAAGAAAACCAATATTACACTAATTAGAACTTCAAAAATAGAAATTTACCTATTATAATTAAGCCTATAAAAAAAGACTCAAATTAAAATTCTAAAATCACTCAAACTCTAATAAAAGAAACCAACTAAAAAGGAAACTCGTAGTAAACTTAAACTCAAGAATAAATGAAGAGAATATTTAAACTCAAGCACAAATAAAATAGATAGGATTTGTTTCAAACTTCTAAAGAAAATCATAATGAAAATTTAATTTCTTATTCTTCGATTATGGGTCCTCCTTATAGTAGGATTTGTTTCAATTCCCAACAGAATTCGCACGTGCTCTATATTTGTTCTGCATGAAATCATAACTGTTGGTGAAAACTCAACCTAGAGTTTTAAAGTATCGTAATATGTAGAAGCTTAGGCAACCATGTTGGGAGTAACAAATCAGTGGTGACAACGATTAGTATTAAACCAATGGTAACAATGATTTGTATAGGAAAAGTCGTAAAGCTTCTAGCTTATAGGCAATGGATTTGTTGGAATAATAACGTTTATATCAGTTATCTCAAGTTCTGTAAGTGGCTTAAACTTGTTGGAGTCTGACTATGTCTTTGATTTTATCCTTTTTAGCTCCATCTGATCGGACTTGATCTCAGTCTTATACTCAGGCTTAGGCGTTGATCGGGCTGTGTCATTAATCTCAAGTTGGGTTTATGCTCTAGATTTAACTCAAGCGATGTCTCCAATGTTAGCTTTGTTTAAAGCTCATGCTCTCTCTTTTTTCTTATTAAATTATGTTTAACTTCTAAAATAGTATTTGTTTCATTCTCAAGCGACATTTATCATTCTACTTTTGATGACTAGATCGAACATCGGATTGGTGGTAGGTTCCAGAGAGATTTGTGTAGAAGTTCTTCTCTTATTAAATACCAACTTATATAATCTTGATCATAGTCAGCCTATCAAGATTGAGCTTCACTTCCCAACTTCTGTTTAGCATACCAACATTTCTCTTTATTGGATAACTTGTAATCAAAAAATGCTTCTTCCAATAATTTTTTTATAAAATTTTCATTATTTTTAAGATCATATTATTCACGAAATCGGGGATAATTTTCAATAGATCATTATCAGAAAACTTTATCGGACAATGATTAGAGAAAACTATATCGGACAATGATTAGAGAATTGATAAGGGATTTTCTGATAATGCTTCTTATAATAGCCCATTTAAATCTATGCAAAAAGCTTAAAATCGGCTCCAAATTCACCAAATTAAATGACTATTTTTATTTTATGAACATTGCCAGTCGACTATACATGAAGAGTGTTGATGGCAAACACATGAAAAATATGTGAATATGATGGGCCTCTGGCCCAGCCGCAGCTGCAGCCGCAGCCACCCCTGCGGGTTTACACCCGCAGGCCCAGGCCGCAGTCCCTCTTGGCTCCGAGTTCCCCTAGTCATAGGATTGCCTAATCCCCCTAGTCCTAGAATTGCCTAATCCCCCTAGTCCTAGGATTGCCCTAGTTTCTATTATAAATAGGGGGGGAGTCTCTCTTGTATGCCTATGCTAATTTGATGATTGTTATTTAGTGATTTCATAGGTAGACGAGTGCGGACGTCCTCTAGGCGTCTTGGGAGGAGAGCACACCTCTTTTGTGCTCAATTATCTTTCTATTTTGCTATTTGTTTTCTAATAAAAATTCCATCTTTGTTAGTTCCTAACAATTTGGTATCAGAGCACGTGACGATCCATGACGGCTTCAACAAGATCGCAAGACAAATTTGAAGCGTTGGAGGCCAAATTCACGGGCGAGATCGAGGCGATCAAAAAGTCGTTGGCGGGGAACGACGAATCCATGGCCAAATTGACTACTTCCATCTCCCAATTGGCGTCCAATCAAGCAAAGCACGACGATCAATTCGTCCAATTGATGGGGGCCCTAAATCAATTGGCGACAAACTCCAAAGGCGACGGGAACCCTAATCCGGCACCAAAGGCGGCACCTTTGAAGAAGGAAAAGGAGAAAGAGGAGATCCCGCCCCAAAATCAACCCTATTACGTGGAGGAATTGGACGAGGAAGACGACGGTGAGCCATGGAAGGTGGACCACCGCGAGGAGATACGTCGGAAGGCGTTGGAGAGCCAAAGGAGGGGCGGAGGCCCTAGGCGCCACTACGA